>OZ012737.1:377909893-378002393 GCA_963859935.3 Lathyrus sativus | reverse complement strand
TCCGAGCAACGATCCAAATTCCCGTCCACGCTCCCCACTGGAGCACGTGAGTAACTCATACACCGCGTCCACACGCTCCCCATTTGGAGCACGTGAGCCACACAGGCCTCACGTCCACACACTCCCCATTTGGAGCACGTGAGCCACACAGGCCTCACGTCCACACGCTCCCCATTTGGAGCACGTGAGTGAATCGCGTACGCTCCACCGAGCAACGATTCACCACGTCCACATACCATGCAAGACACTATACATAACCGCACGACACACACAATGAACACGATTCTACGGATCCATTCCCCACACAACAACACGTCAATACAATGCTCACAAGGCATATTCTATCCTACTGATCACAACTACCACACAACATATCACACACTATGCACATAAGGCATACCGATCCTACCGATCCAATCATATATCACATACATATTAAGCACACAAGTGCATCCGATCCTACTGATCTAATCGTCACACAACAGCACATAATCACAACGCATATAAAGCGTAGCGGTCCTACAGACCCACTTACCACAACACATCACTAAACATACTCAATGCATAACGATTCTGCTGATCCGCATATTTCACACACTGTGCATACATCTCACGTACGCATCCACACATATTCATTCCTAGTCGAAGGATACATAGCCACTTTAGGCATCACAACGTACTTCAGTTCAATCGTTCGTATCAACGAGTATTCAAGCACACGCCCTCTACATTACCTACATGCTCTCAACCGATCCACAATAACCACGTACTCACTCACGACCAACAAGGGTCCAACCACGCGAGAACGGAACAGCACAGCAGAAAAATCACAAAATGTTGTCATGTTTGCTGCCATTCGCCTGGCGAAGCCCCACAGCGAACACTCGCTGGGACTCGCCCGGCGAAACCCCTAGCGAAGCCAAACAGAAGCAAAATGCAGCATTCGCTGCCCAGTTCACCTGGAGGAGCCTGGCGAAGGCTTGCCCCCATTCGCCCAGCGAAGGCACGCGAATTCTGCAGAAAATAGCTCTCAGCTCAGAGTCGGCAACGCACTCCGAGCTCAGCCGATTCTATTCCAAGCCAAACCCCAACATACCAGAAACTCGTTCCACTACCCGACTATAACATCCAACTCAGTTCTGCTCGGTAACGCTTACATCTATGCAATTACCAACTTCTGGTATAACTTCGAATTCACCTGGAACCCCCAAATTCCCTCAATCAACACATGCAACGAAATCAAACATCATAAACGTAACCATTGCAGAATCATAAACACAAAATCAACACCACATTAACATCAAACATGGGGATTAGGGATTTTCCCCTTTTCTACCAATTTCATGTAAATACCTATTTTAACCGTTAAATCCCCCCCCCCCCCCCCCCCTTACCTCGAAATGCAGCTTGATGATGATGCACTTCCGAAATTCCACTCGGATTGACAGCTTTGGGGTTTCCTTGCCATGCTCTGCTCAAACTCTCTTCCTCTGTTCTTCGCTCTCTCTACCGTGTTCTTTCTCTTCTTCCACTTATAATTCACACCACAATGACAATGTTACCTGTCGCACCTCGAAAAATCACGGAGACATTTCGGAGAAACGACCCTCGCGCAAAAGGCGCAGAAATGCGGTTCGACAGAGTCGCCACCAAACTTTATTTTTCCCGAATAAACGGGAGAGGAAAATATCGAGAAAACCTCTTGAAATGAAAGGATAGGAACAGGGCTGTCGCAACCAAGTTCTGGGTTCGGGAGTCGGTTACGCAAGGGGAAGGTATTAGCACCCCTCACGTCCGTTGTACTCAATGGGAACCTCTTAAGGTATTTTGTGGAGAGTGTTGTCTAGGTTTGGTTTTTTTCTTCTTCTTGATGTTTAAGGAGAATTGGTAGGTTAATAGGATAAAGACGCTAAGGAGAGATGGGAGGTTAAAGGATAGGGTGCTCTCCAAATATTGGGGCCCTTGTGCCTACGTATGCTCATTCGGATGAGAATGAGAAATCAGAGCGTCGTAGTTCGACTATGGGTAAGGTTGGGAAAGTGTGGAAGGAATAATGGAGGAAGATAGAAGTGTGCTCGCCAAGATCATCGCAATCTTGTGCCTACGTATCTTATATTCAAGAATGAATAAAGAATCAGAGAAGTCGTAGTTCGTGGTAACAACCACGAAAAGAAACGGGAAATAGGGAGGATGGATAGAAGGTAGCTCGCCAAGATCATCGCAATCTTGTGCCTACGTATCTTACATTTATAAGAGAATGAAGAATCAGAGCAATCGTAGTTCGTGGTAACAACCACGAAAAGGATACGGGAAAATGGAAAATGGAGGGGAGGTAGCTCGCCAAGATCATCGTGATCTTGTGCCTACTGATAACGCGAAATCATATCGTTTATTTGGCTCGATTTACATGCATTTATTTGTGACTATTATTAATTTATCTTGATTTATGTTCTATTATATGATTAATTTACTTTGTTTTGCAGATTGGGGAGAATTTGGATTAAAGAAAAAAAAGAAGAAAAAATGGAAGGAAAAGAGAGAAGAAAAACAGAAAAAATGGATTTTGCTGATATGACGGTCGTCACAGGTCCATTACGACCGTCATGCGTATGACGAGCGTCACGTTCCATTACGAGCGTCACGCAGATGAAATATCATTTAATGTTCAAATCAGTTTTTGCCACGATCACTCTCTCTAAGATTTCTTCCTACACTTTCTCCACTCACTGCCCACTACTGGAAGTTACCCCCACTCCCTCCATAACTCACCATGATCTCTGGAAGTTGAAGAATGAATTATCTCCTATAAATAGGCCTTAGATTCAGAGTTTATGGGGGAGGCTTCGAGGTATCGAAGTGCTGCCAAGATTTCTACTGAAGCTATTTCTCCCAGTTTTATTGTTTTCTTTTATTTCATTTCCATTTTCCTTTAGTTCAGAACATTGTATTTTCTTCCTGTACCTTTTAATTATCGCCAAAGTAGAATCTTGCCGACATTGTGGAGGACTACTCAAGGATTCGAGATCAGTACGATTTACAGGTTCTTATTAATTGAATTATTACTTTATTTTCTGTCATAATGTATGTTTTATTATTTTGCTGTTTATAGTTATTCCCATTTGCATCAATTATCATGTCTAGCTAAATTAGTTTTATCGTTATGTAACCCAATTAGTAGGACAGGATTCGATAGTAACCGACTCCTTCCCTTTTTACAAACAACCTTTTTGGTCGTAGTTTTTAATCTTAATTTCTAAATCAACCTTCGTCGCGACAGCGAGAAATTATTTACAGTAGTTTCGCCACGACAGTGGGAAATTCATTAAGGCACGAATCGGCACGCGAAAGCTGGGATTCAAACCAGATAGTAAAAACTAGGCATTGATTTTAAACACAGCGAAAGCGCTTTAAAAGAAATCAGAATCTATTTGTTTTCAAAAAGTAGTTTTAACCCTGAATGGGACTGCGAGAGCGTACATTCCGCCTTAGAATTATGACCCGAGTCAACAACCATCATGAGGCAGAGGTCTTTAAACGAGTATTTTCTCCTAAAAAGTGTTTGCAAAGAGTAAAAAGCACCGGCGACCTGTTGAATCCCCGATAACTAATTCCTTGCATACCGATATCCCTTTACCTCTTTTTCTTTAAACCAATTATTTTTATTTCCTTTGCATTTAATTTCATTCGCATTCAGCTTTCCTAATTCCATTAGCCTTAGCTTTACGCCGTAATAATAGATAACGGTATATTGACATTGGTCTATGTGGGTTCGACAATCTTTTATATTACTTCGATATTTACGTGCACTTGCGGACGCATCAAGTTTTTGGCGCCGTTGCCGGGGACCAACAGTCAATATTGTGATTCTGTTGTTGCATAGTATAGACTAAGGCACTCTTATCTAAATCATTATGTATAACCCATATTTCCCTTATAACTACCACCCCCAATATTTCGAGGAACCACAAGATCCGTTTAAATCAGACCTTGAAATATTATTAGAAGATTTCAATACGACGCATTCTCACCCAAATTCCCTCTACGATGACGACTCCCAATGTTTTGAGGAAACGCAAGATTTCGATACATCCAACCTTGAACTATTACTATAAGAATTCGAAGAGACGTTTACTCATTCTTGGATAGAATCTATGATGGAACGCTTTGTGGAGACAAAAACTCTCCAAAATGAAGATTTTAGAAAACAACATCTCCAAATTGATGAAGACCTTAAGCAGATGAGCATTATAATCGATTCCCTCGTGACTCACAGCAAGGCTTTGGAGACTCAAACCTCTTTGCTTACACAAACATCTCTAGGACCCTTCCTTGAGAGCCATGTGAATGTTTTAACCACTAGTAATGAAGAACAAATAGAAGATCCTAGGGAGAGTGATGATGAGTCTGAGGAGGGTTTTGGTGAGACAAGCATAATTATTGAGAAAAATCCACTAATACCACCCGAAAGGGAGGTTGTCGAAGAGATAGAGAAAGAAGCACCCATTTTTGCTCCTTCTCCCTATACCCCACCTAATTCTTTCTCACAATTGGTTGTGGAAGCTAAGGTAAACTCCCAATCCAAAACATATGTAGAGGTACTGAAAAATACCCACACCAATGCACCTTTGTCTAAGGTCCCTCATAGGAAAAGAAAATTCGAGGACCGTGAAACTAGGGTCATCATTACTGTTAAAAGGGTAAGATTAATTTTTGAGGTGATGGATGAAATAACTAAGCCCAAATTTGAAAAGCTGATACGCAGGATAGATCCAGAACCACCACCACGCATTCAAAACAAAGAACCACCCTACAGAAGAATGAAACGAAAAGGTGAGGGATATGAGCGATGGCTTGATAAGTGGCCATGGAAACCAAAGACTATTCAAAGTTCGATCGCGGAACCATTCTCGAAAGAACCACCATGAGTACTTGCACTCCTTAGCCGTCGAGCTATCGACGTTAAACAAAGCGCTGTGTGGGAGGCAACCCACAAGGTCTTTATTTTAATTTGTTTGTTTAAATTTGCAGAAAATAAAGATATGTATCGCTTATTACGCTTTAGCTATATCTAGGCGAAAACTCTCTAGATGACGATCTGAGAAGATGAGTTATGCCCACGGACATTCCTACGAGTGTCGCTGCTGGTGGGGACACTGATGATGAGTACTTCCTCTTGAAGCGAGCAACATGATGAGCTGGTTCGAGAATTACACAAACAACGGTATCTCAAAATGCCCACCGCCAAAGTAGAAGTGATCAACAAAGACAAGGATAGCAAGAGCAGTAGCATTCATACAGGTTCTATCTTTCCTTTTCCACCTTTTACTAAAACATTAAGGACAATGTTTGGTTTAAGTGTGGGGGAAGAACTCTATTGTTTTACATTTTATTTCATGCTTCTAGGAATTTTATCTATTTTTAACATTATGTCAAAGTCTTTGCATGTGTTGTCGAGTCTTTATGCGTGGTTTTCGCTTGTTATTCAATTTCCCCAAAATTTCAAAATTTTAAAATTCTAACCTCCAACAAATTTTTGCTTCGATTCATGACATGGTTCTCTGAAAGTATATAGGTTGTCCAGGCTATGTTAGAAAAACGTGGGAAAGTTTTGATAAAATTGATACCGTTCTGACACCCTTAACCCCCTAAATATGCAAAATCAATTTGACTACCCATTATACTGAAACCTTAAAGCTCCAGGTTCTTGTAGTAATCCCTAAATAGTTTATTTAAGCAGTCAGCACCATCCTAAACACACTAAGTAAGAAACCGATGCAAATAAGTGTATGATCTCTAGTGTAAAATGAGAAATAAAGAAAGAAAAAAAATTATGAAGAAAAAGACATGTTTCTTCTAAGTTAGGTGCTCCTCACCCGAGCACTTAGCCTAACGGTACAAACTCTTTAAGTTCAATTGATGCTTAAGCATATTTGCAGAGAAAAAATGAAATAGCATCGAGATCATAGTCACTAACAGGTTTACTTGTCATGAATGTGTATGGATAACGGGCTTAATGTGATTGCACTATAATGAAATGGGGTGAAAGAGAGCATGAGATATAGGTTGAGTTATAATGGCATGATTCTGATTGGTTTGCATAAATAGGGAGTTTTTGAAATTGTGTCGTTACGGTATCCTTGGTATTGATATTTAGTACCTATCAATCTAACATTAGCCTAGCAGCCACATCTGATTAGAGTCTCACAGTGTCTTTGTTTCAAATTATATTTATTTCTTTTTAACATGTTGGCTGATTGCTTGAGGACAAGCAATGGTTTAAGTGTGGGGGTGTTTGATAACGCGAAATCATATCGTTTATTTAGCTTGATTTACATGCATTTATTTGTGACTATTATTAATTTATCTTGATTTATGTTCTATTATATGATTAATTTACTTCGTTTTGCAGATTGGGGAGAATTTGGATTAAAGAAAGAAGAAGAAGAAGAAATGGAAGGAAAAGAGAGAAGAAAAACAGAAAAAAAATGGATTTTGCTGATATGACGGTCGTCACAGGTCCATTACGACCGTCATGCGTATGACAAGCGTCACATTCCATTACGAGCGTCACGCAGATGAAATATCATTTAACGTTCAAATCAGTTTTTGCCACGATCACTCTCTCTAAGATTTCTTCCTACACTTTCTCCACTTACTGCCCACTACTGGAAGTTACCCCTACTCCCTCCATAACTCACCCATGATCTCTGGAAGTTGAAGAATGAATTATCTCCTATAAATAGGCCTTAGATTCAGAGTTTAGGGGGAGGCTTCGAGGTATCGAAGTGCTGCCAAGATTTCTACTGAAGCTATTTCTCCCAGTTTTATTGTTTTCTTTTATTTCATTTCCATTTTCCTTTAGTTCAGAACATTGTATTTTCTTCTTGTACCTTTTAATTCTCGCCAAAGTAGAATCCTGCCGACATTGTGGAGGACTACTCAAGGATTCGAGATCAGTACGATTTACAGGTTCTTATTAATTGAATTATTACTTTATTTTCTGTCATAATGTATGTTTTATTATTTTGCTGTTTATATTTATTCCCGTTTGCATCAATTATCATGTCTAGCTAAATTAGTTTTATCGGTATGTAACCGAATTAGTAGGACAGGATTCGATAGTAACCGGCACCTTCCCTTTTTACAAAAAACCTTTCTGGCCGTAGTTTTTAATCTTAATTTCTAAATCAACCTTCGTCGCGACAGAAAGAAATTATTTACAGTAGTTTCGCCACGACACTGGGAAATTCATTAAGGCACGAATCGACACGCGAAAGCTGGGATTCAAACCAGATAGTAAAAACTAGGCATTGATTTTAAACACAGCGAAAGCGCTTTAAAAGAAATCAGAATCTATTTGTTTTCAAAAAGTAGTTTTAACCCCGAATGGGACTGCGAGAGCGTACATTCCGCCTTAGAATTATGACCCAAGTCAACAACCATCGTGAGGCAGAGGTCTTTAAACGAGTATTTTCTCCTGAAAAGTGTTTGCAAAGAGTAAAAAGCACCGGCGACCTGTCGAATCCCCGATAACTAATTCCTTGCATACCGATATCCCTTTATCTCTTTTTCTTTAAACCAATTATTTTTATTTCCTTTGCATTTAATTTCATTCGCATTCAGCTTTCCTAATTCCATTAGCCTTAGTTTTACGCCATAATAATAGATAACGGTAGATTGACATTGGCCTCTGTGGGTTCGACAATCTTTTATATTACTTCGATATTTCCGTGCACTTGCGGACGCATCAAGTTTTTGGCGCCGTTGTCGGGGACCAACAGTCAATATTGTGATTCTGTTGTTGCATAGTATAGACTAAGGCACTCTTATCTAAATCATTATGTACAACCCATATTTCCCTTATAACTACCACCCCCAATATTTCGAGGAACCACAAGATCCGTTTAAATCGGACCTCGAAATATTATTAGAAGATTTTAATACGACGCATTCTCACCCAAATTCCCTCTACGATGACGACTCCCAATGTTTTGAGGAAAGCAAGATTTCGATACATCCAACCTTGAACTATTACTAGAAGAATTCGAAGAGACGTTTACTCATTCTAGGATAGAATCTATGATGGAGCGCTTTGTGGAGACACAAACTCTCCAAAATGAAGATTTTAGAAAACAACATCTCCAAATTGATGAAGACCTTAAGCAGATGAGCATTATAGTCGATTCCCTCGCGACTCACAGCAAGGCTTTGGAGACTCAAACCTCTTTGCTTACACAAACATCTCTAGGACCCTTCCTTGAGAGCCATGTGAATGTTGTAACCACTAGTAATGAAGAACAAATAGAAGATCCTAGGGAGAGTGATGATGAGTCTGAGGAGAGTTTTGGTGAGACAAGCATAATTATTAAGAAAAATCCATCGACACCACCCGAAAGGGAGGTTGTCGAAGAGATAGAGAAAAAAGCACCCATTGTTGTTCCTTCTCCCTATACCCCACCTAATTCTTTCTCACAATTGGTTGTGGAAGCTAAGGTAAACTCCCAATCCAAAACATATGTAGAGGTACTGGAAAATACCCACACCAATGCACCTTTGTCTAAGGTCCCTCATAGGAAAAGAAAATTCGAGGACCGTGAAACTAGGGTCATCATTACTGTTAAAAGGGTAAGATTAATTTTTGAGGTGGTGGATGAAATAACTAAGCCCAAATTTGAAAAGTTGATACGCAGGATAGATCCAGAACCACCACCACGCATTCAAAACAAAGAACCACCCTACAGAAGAAAGAAACGAAAAGGTGAGGGATATGAGCGATGGCTTGATAAGTGGCCATGGAAACCAAAGACTATTCAAAGTTCGATCGAGGAACCATTCTTGAAAGAACCACCATGAGTACTTGCACTCCTTAGCCGTCGAGCTATCGACGTTAAACAAAGCGCTGTGTGGGAGGCAACCCACAAGGTCTTTATTTTAATTTGTTTGTTTAAATTTGCAGAAAATAAAGATATGTATCGCTTATTACGCTTTAGCTATATCTAGGCGAAAACTCTCTAGATGACGATCTAAGAAGATGAGTTATACCCACGGACATTCCTACGAGTGTCGCTGCTGGTGGGGACACTGATGATGAGTACTTCCTCTTGAAGCGAGCAACATGATGAGCTGGTTCGAGAATTACACAAACAATGATATCTCAAAATGCCCACCGCCAAAGTAGAAGTGATCAACAAAGACAAGGATAGCAAGAGCAGTAGCATTCATACAGGTTCTATCTTTCCTTTTCCACCTTTTACTAAAACATTAAGGACAATGTTTGGTTTAAGTGTGGGGGAGGAACTCTATTGTTTTACATTTTATTTCATGCTTCTAGGAATTTTATCTATTTTTAACATTATGTCAAAGTCTTTGCATGTGTTGTCGAGTCTTTATGCGTGGTTTTCGCTTGTTATTCAATTTCCCCAAAATTTCAAAATTTTAAAATTCGAACCTCCAACAAATTTTTGCTTCGATTCATGACATGGTTCTCTGAAAGTATATAGGTTGTCCAGGCTATGTTAGAAAAACGTGGGAAAGTTTTGATAAAATTGATACCGTTCTGACACCCTTAACCCCCTAAATATGCAAAATCAATTTGACTACCCATTATACTGAAACCTTAAAGCTCCAGGTTCTTGTAGTAATCCCTAAATAGTTTATTTAAGCAGTCAGCACCATCCTAAACACACTAATAAGAAACCGATGCAAATAAGTGTATGATCTCTAGTGTAAAATGAGAAATAAAGAAAGAAAAAAAATTATGAAGAAAAAGACATGTTTCTTCTAAGTTAGATGCTCCTCACCCGAGCACTTAGCCTAACGGTACAAACTCTTTAAGTTCAATTGATGCTTAAGCATATTTGCAGAGAAAAAATGAAATAGCATCGAGATCATAGTCACTAACAGGTTTACTTGCCATGAATGTGTATGGATAACGGGCTTAATGTGATTGCACTATAATGAAATGGGGTGAAAGAGAGCATGAGATATAGGTTGAGTTATAATGGCATGATTCTGATTGGTTTGCATAAGTAGGGAGTTTTTGAAATTGTGTCGTTACGGTATCCTTGGTATTGATATTTAGTACCTATCAATCTAACATTAGCCTAGCAGCCACATCTGATTAGAGTCTCACAGTGTCTTTGTTTCAAATTATATTTATTTCTTTTTAACATGTTGGCTGATTGCTTGAGGACAAGCAATGGTTTAAGTGTGGGGGTGTTTGATAACGCAAAATCATATCGTTTATTTAGCTTGATTTACATGCATTTATTTGTGACTATTATTAATTTATCTTGATTTATGTTCTATTATATGATTAATTTACTTCGTTTTGCAGATTGGGGAGAAATTGGATTAAAGAAAGAAGAAGAAGAAGAAATGGAAGGAAAAGAGAGAAGAAAAACAGAAAAAATGGATTTTGCTGATATGACGGTCGTCACAGGTCCATTACGACCGTCATGCGTATGACGAGCGTCACGTTCCATTACGAGCGCCATGCAGATGAAATATCATTTAACGTTCAAATCAGTTTTTGCCACGATCACTCTCTCTAAGATTTCTTCCTACACTTTCTCCACTCACTGCCCACTACTGGAAGTTACCCCTACTCCCTCCATAACTCACCCATGATCTCTGGAAGTTGAAGAATGAATTATCTCCTATAAATAGGCCTTAAATTCAGAGTTTAGGGGGAGGCTTCGAGGTATCGAAGTGCTGCCAAGATTTCTACTGAAGCTATTTCTCCCAGTTTTATTGTTTTCTTTTATTTCATTTCCATTTTCCTTTAGTTCAGAACATTGTATTTTCTTCTTGTACCTTTTAATTCTCGCCAAAGTAGAATCCTGCCGACATTGTGGAGGACTACTCAAGGATTCGAGATCAGTACGATTTACAGGTTCTTATTAACTGAATTATTACTTTATTTTCTGTCATAATGTATGTTTTATTATTTTGCTGTTTATATTTATTCCCGTTTGCATCAATTATCATGTCTAGCTAAATTAATTTTATCGGTATGTAACCGAATTAGTATGATAGGATTCGATAGTAACAGGCACCTTCCCTTTTTACAAAAAACCTTTCTGGCCGTAGTTTTTAATCTTAATTTCTAAATCAACCTTCGTCGCGACAGAAAGAAATTATTTACAGTAGTTTCGCCACGACACTGGGAAATTCATTAAGGCATGAATCGACACGCGAAAGCTGGGATTCAAACCAGATAGTAAAAACTAGGCATTGATTTTAAACACAGCGAAAGCGCTTTAAAAGAAATCAGAATCTATTTGTTTTAAAAAAGTAGTTTTAACCCCGAATGGGACTGCGAGAGCGTACATTCCGCCTTAGAATTATGACCCAAGTCAACAACCATCGTGAGGCAGAGGTCTTTAAACGAGTATTTTCTCCTGAAAAGTGTTTGCAAACAGTAAAAAGCACCGGCGACCTGTCGAATCCCCGATAACTAATTCCTTGCATACCGATATCCCTTTATCTCTTTTTCTTTAAACCAATTATTTTTATTTCCTTTGCATTTAATTTCATTCGCATTCAGCTTTCCTAATTCCATTAGCCTTAGTTTTACGCCATAATAATAGATAACGGTAGATTGACATTGGCCTCTGTGGGTTCGACAATCTTTTATATTACTTCGATATTTCCGTGCACTTGCGGACGCATCAAGTTTTTGGCGCCGTTGTCGGGGACCAACAGTCAATATTGTGATTCTGTTGTTGTATAGTATAGACTAAGGCACTCTTATCTAAATCATTATGTATAACCCATATTTCACTTATAACTACCACCCCCAATATTTCGAGGAACCACAAGATCCGTTTAAATTGGACCTCGAAATATTATTAGAAGATTTCAATACGACGCATTCTCACCCAAATTCCCTCTACGATGACGACTCCCAATGTTTTGAGGAAACGCAAGATTTCGATACATCCAACCTTGAACTATTACTAGAAGAATTCGAAGAGACGTTTACTCATTCTAGGATAGAATCTATGATGGAGCGCTTTGTGGAGACACAAACTCTCCAAAATGAAGATTTTAGAAAACAACATCTCCAAATTGATGAAGACCTTAAGCAGATGAGCATTATAGTCGATTCCCTCGTGACTCACAGCAAGGCTTTGGAGACTCAAACCTCTTTGCTTACACAAACATCTCTAGGACCCTTCCTTGAGAGCCATGTGAATGTTGTAACCACTAGTAATGAAGAACAAATAGAAGATCCTAGGGAGAGTGATGATGAGTCTGAGGAGAGTTTTGGTGAGACAAGCATAATTATTAAGAAAAATCCACCGACACCACCCGAAAGGGAGGTTGTCGAAGAGATAGAGAAAAAAGCACCCATTGTTGCTCCTTCTCCCTATACCCCACCTAATTCTTTCTCACAATTGGTTGTGGAAGTTAAGGTAAACTCCCAATCCAAAACATATGTAGAGGTACTGGAAAATACCCACACCAATGCACCTTTGTCTAAGGTCCCTCATAGGAAAAGAAAATTCGAGGACCGTGAAACTAGGGTCATCATTACTGTTAAAAGGGTAAGATTAATTTTTGAGGTGGTGGATGAAATAACTAAGCCCAAATTTGAAAAGCTGATACGCAGGATAGATCCAGAACCACCACCACACATTCAAAACAAAGAACCACCCTACAGAAGAAAGAAACGAAAAGGTGAGGGATATGAGCGATGGCTTGATAAGTGGCCATGGAAACCAAAGACTATTCAAACTTCGATCGAGGAACCATTCTCGAAAGAACCACCATGTGTACTTGCACTCCTTAGCCGTCGAGCTATCGACGTTAAACAAAGCGCTGTGTGGGAGGCAACCCACAAGGTCTTTATTTTAATTTGTTTGTTTAAATTTGCAGAAAATAAAGATATGTATCGCTTATTACGCTTTAGCTATATCTAGGCGAAAACTCTCTAGATGACGATCTGAGAAGATGAGTTATGCCCACGGACATTCCTACGAGTGTCGCTGCTGGTGGGGACACTGATGATGAGTACTTCCTCTTGAAGCGAGCAACATGATGAGCTGGTTCGAGAATTACACAAACAACGGTATCTCAAAATGCCCACCGCCAAAGTAGAAGTGATCAACAAAGACAAGGATAGCAAGAGCAGTAGCATTCATACAGGTTCTATCTTTCCTTTTTCCACCTTTTACTAAAACATTAAGGACAATGTTTGGTTTAAGTGAGGGGGAGGAACTCTATTGTTTTACATTTTATTTCATGCTTCTAGGAATTTTATCTATTTTTAACATTATGTCAAAGTCTTTGCATGTGTTGTCGAGTCTTTATGCGTGGTTTTCGCTTGTCATTCAATTTCCCCAAAATTTCAAAATTTTAAAATTCTAACCTCCAACAAATTTTTGCTTCGATTCATGACATGGTTCTCTGAAAGTATATAGGTTGTCCAGGCTATGTTAGAAAAACGTGGGAAAGTTTTGATAAAATTGATACCGTTCTGACACCCTTAACCCCCTAAATATGCAAAATCAATTTGAGTACCCATTATACTGAAACCTTAAAGCTCCAGGTTCTTGTAGTAATCCCTAAATAGTTTATTTAAGCAGTCAGCACCATCCTAAACACACTAAGTAAGAAACCGATGCAAATAAGTGTATGATCTCTAATGTAAAATGAGAAATAAAGAAAGAAAAAAAAATTATGAAGAAAAAGACATGTTTCTTCTAAGTTAGATGCTCCTCACCCGAGCACTTAGCCTAACGGTACAAACTCTTTAAGTTCAATTGATGCTTAAGCATATTTGCAGAGAAAAAATGAAATAGCATCGAGATCATAGTCACTAACAGGTTTACTTGCCATGAATGTGTATGGATAACGGGCTTAATGTGATTGCACTATAATGAAATGGGGTGAAAGAGAGCATGAGATATAGGTTGAGTTATAATGGCATGATTCTGATTGGTTTGCATAAGTAGGGAGTTTTTGAAATTGTGTCGTTACGGTATCCTTGGTATTGATATTTAGTACCTATCAATCTAACATTAGCCTAACAGCCACATCTGATTAGAGTCTCACAGTGTCTTTGTTTCAAATTATATTTATTTCTTTTTAACATGTTGGCTGATTGCTTGAGGACAAGCAATGGTTTAAGTGTGGGGGTGTTTGATAACGCGAAATCATATCGTTTATTTAGCTTGATTTACATGCATTTATTTGTGACTATTATTAATTTATCTTGATTTATGTTCTATTATATGATTAATTTACTTCGTTTTGCAGATTGGGGAGAATTTGGATTAAAGAAAGAAGAAGAAGAAGAAATGGAAGGAAAAGAGAGAAGAAAAACAGAAAAAAATGGATTTTGCTGATATGACGGTCGTCACAGGTCCATTACGACCGTCATGCGTATGACGAGCGTCACGTTCCATTACGAGCGTCACGCAGATGAAATATCATTTAACGTCCAAATCAGTTTTTGCCACGATCACTCTCTCTAAGATTTCTTCCTACACTTTCTCCACTCACTGCCCACTACTGGAAGTTACCCCTACTCCCTCCATAACTCACCCATGATCTCTGGAAGTTGAAGAATGAATTATCTCCTATAAATAGGCCTTAGATTCAGAGTTTAGGGGGAGGCTTCGAGGTATCGAAGTGCTGCCAAGATTTCTACTGAAGCTATTTCTCCCAGTTTTATTGTTTTCTTTTATTTCATTTCCATTTTCCTTTAGTTCAGAACATTGTATTTTCTTCTTGTACCTTTTAATTCTCGCCAAAGTAGAATCCTGCCGACATTGTGGAGGACTACTCAAGGATTCGAGATCAGTACGATTTACAGGTTCTTATTAATTGAATTATTACTTTATTTTCTGTCATAATGTATGTTTTATTATTTTGCTGTTTATATTTATTCCCGTTTGCATCAATTATCATGTCTAGCTAAATTAGTTTTATCGGTATGTAACCGAATTAGTAGGACAGGATTCGATAGTAACCGGCACCTTCCCTTTTTACAAAAAACCTTTCTGGCCGTAGTTTTTAATCTTAATTTCTAAATCAACCTTCGTCGCGACAGAAAGAAATTATTTACAGTAGTTTCGCCACGACACTGGGAAATTCATTAAGGCATGAATCGACACGCGAAAGCTGGGATTCAAACCAGATAGTAAAAACTAGGCATTGATTTTAAACACAGCGAAAGCGCTTTAAAAGAAATCAGAATCTATTTGTTTTAAAAAAGTAGTTTTAACCCCGAATGGGACTGCGAGAGCGTACATTCCGCCTTAGAATTATGACCCAAGTCAACAACCATCGTGAGGCAGAGGTCTTTAAACGAGTATTTTCTCCTGAAAAGTGTTTGCAAAGAGTAAAAAGGACCGGCGACCTGTCGAATCCCCGATAACTAATTCCTTGCATACCGATATCCCTTTATCTCTTTTTCTTTAAACCAATTATTTTTATTTCCTTTGCATTTAATTTCATTCGCATTCAGCTTTCCTAATTCCATTAGCCTTAGTTTTACGCCATAATAATAGATAACGGTAGATTGACATTGGCCTCTGTGGGTTCGACAATCTTTTATATTACTTCGATATTTCCGTGCACTTGCGGACGCATCAAGTTTTTGGCGCCGTTGTCGGGGACCAACAGTCAATATTGTGATTCTGTTGTTGTATAGTATAGACTAAGGCACTCTTATCTAAATCATTATGTATAACCCATATTTCACTTATAACTACCACCCCCAATATTTCGAGGAACCACAAGATCCGTTTAAATTGGACCTCGAAATATTATTAGAAGATTTCAATACGACGCATTCTCACCCAAATTCCCTCTACGATGACGACTCCCAATGTTTTGAGGAAACGCAAGATTTCAATACATCCAACCTTGAACTATTACTAGAAGAATTCGAAGAGACGTTTACTCATTCTAGGATAGAATCTATGATGGAGCGCTTTGTGGAGACACAAACTCTCCAAAATGAAGATTTTAGAAAACAACATCTCCAAATTGATGAAGACCTTAAGCAGATGAGCATTATAGTCGATTCCCTCGTGACTCACAGCAAGGCTTTGGAGACTCAAACCTCTTTGCTTACACAAACATCTCTAGGAACCTTCCTTGAGAGCCATGTGAATGTTGTAACCACTAGTAATGAAGAACAAATAGAAGATCCTAGGGAGAGTGATGATGAGTCTGAGGAGAGTTTTGGTGAGACAAGCATAATTATTAAGAAAAATCCACCGACACCACCCGAAAGGGAGGTTGTCGAAGAGATAGAGAAAAAAGCACCCATTGTTGCTCCTTCTCCCTATACCCCACCTAATTCTTTCTCACAATTGGTTGTGGAAGTTAAGGTAAACTGCCAATCCAAAACATATGTAGAGGTACTGGAAAATACCCACACCAATGCACCTTTGTCTAAGGTCCCTCATAGGAAAAGAAAATTCGAGGACCGTGAAACTAGGGTCATCATTACTGTTAAAAGGGTAAGATTAATTTTTGAGGTGGTGGATGAAATAACTAAGCCCAAATTTGAAAAGCTGATACGCAGGATAGATCCAGAACCACCACCACACATTCAAAACAAAGAACCACCCTACAGAAGAAAGAAACGAAAAGGTGAGGGATATGAGCGATGGCTTGATAAGTGGCCATGGAAACCAAAGACTATTCAAACTTCGATCGAGGAACCATTCTCGAAAGAACCACCATGTGTACTTGCACTCCTTAGCCGTCGAGCTATCGACGTTAAACAAAGCGCTGTGTGGGAGGCAACCCACAAGGTCTTTATTTTAATTTGTTTGTTTAAATTTGCAGAAAATAAAGATATGTATCGCTTATTACGCTTTAGCTATATCTAGGCGAAAACCCTCTAGATGACGATCTGAGAAGATGAGTTATGCCCACGGACATTCCTACGAGTGTCGCTGCTGGTGGGGACACTGATGATGAGTACTTCCTCTTGAAGCGAGCAACATGATGAGCTGGTTCGAGAATTACACAAACAACGGTATCTCAAAATGCCCACCGCCAAAGTAGAAGTGATCAACAAAGACAAGGATAGCAAGAGCAGTAGCATTCATACAGGTTCTATCTTTCCTTTTCCACCTTTTACTAAAACATTAAGGACAATGTTTGGTTTAAGTGAGGGGGAGGAACTCTATTGTTTTACATTTTATTTCATGCTTCTAGGAATTTTATCTATTTTTAACATTATGTCAAAGTCTTTGCATGTGTTGTCGAGTCTTTATGCGTGGTTTTCGCTTGTCATTCAATTTCCCCAAAATTTCAAAATTTTAAAATTCTAACCTCCAACAAATTTTTGCTTCGATTCATGACATGGTTCTCTGAAAGTATATAGGTTGTCCAGGCTATGTTAGAAAAACGTGGGAAAGTTTTGATAAAATTGATACCGTTCTGACACCCTTAACCCCCTAAATATGCAAAATCAATTTGAGTACCCATTATACTGAAACCTTAAAGCTCCAGGTTCTTGTAGTAATCCCTAAATAGTTTATTTAAGCAGTCAGCACCATCCTAAACACACTAAGTAAGAAACCGATGCAAATAAGTGTATGATCTCTAATGTAAAATGAGAAATAAAGAAAGAAAAAAAAAATTATGAAGAAAAAGACATGTTTCTTCTAAGTTAGATGCTCCTCACCCGAGCACTTAGCCTAACGGTACAAACTCTTTAAGTTCAATTGATGCTTAAGCATATTTGCAGAGAAAAAATGAAATAGCATCGAGATCATAGTCACTAACAGGTTTACTTGCCATGAATGTGTATGGATAACGGGCTTAATGTGATTGCACTATAATGAAATGGGGTGAAAGAGAGCATGAGATATAGGTTGAGTTATAATGGCATGATTCTGATTGGTTTGCATAAGTAGGGAGTTTTTGAAATTGTGTCGTTACGGTATCCTTGGTATTGATATTTAGTACCTATCAATCTAACATTAGCCTAGCAGCCACATCTGATTAGAGTCTCACAGTGCCTTTGTTTCAAATTATATTTATTTCTTTTTAACATGTTGGCTGATTGCTTGAGGACAAGCAATGGTTTAAGTGTGGGGGTGTTTGATAACGCGAAATCATATCGTTTATTTAGCTTGATTTACATGCATTTATTTGTGACTATTATTAATTTATCTTGATTTATGTTCTATTATATGATTAATTTACTTCGTTTTGCAGATTGGGGAGAATTTGGATTAAAGAAAGAAGAAGAAGAAGAAATGGAAGGAAAAGAGAGAAGAAAAACAGAAAAAAATGGATTTTGCTGATATGACGGTCGTCACAGGTCCATTACGACCGTCATGCGTATGACGAGCGTCACGTTCCATTACGAGCGTCACGCAGATGAAATATCATTTAACGTTCAAATCAGTTTTTGCCACGATCACTCTCTCTAAGATTTCTTCCTACACTTTCTCCACTCACTGCTCACTACTGGAAGTTACCCCTACTCCCTCCATAACTCACCCATGATCTCTGGAAGTTGAAGAATGAATTATCTCCTATAAATAGGCCTTAGATTCAGAGTTTAGGGGGAGGCTTCGAGGTATCGAAGTGCTGCCAAGATTTCTACTGAAGCTATTTCTCCCAGTTTTATTGTTTTCTTTTATTTCATTTCCATTTTCCTTTAGTTCAGAACATTGTATTTTCTTCTTGTACCTTTTAATTCTCGCCAAAGTAGAATCCTGCCGACATTGTGGAGGACTACTCAAGGATTCGAGATCAGTACGATTTACAGGTTCTTATTAATTGAATTATTACTTTATTTTCTGTCATAATGTATGTTTTATTATTTTGCTGTTTATATTTATTCCCGTTTGCATCAATTATCATGTCTAGCTAAATTAGTTTTATCGGTATGTAACCGAATTAGTAGGACAGGATTCGATAGTAACCGGCACCTTCCCTTTTTACAAAAAACCTTTCTGGCCGTAGTTTTTAATCTTAGTTTCTAAATCAACCTTCGTCGCGACAGAAAGAAATTATTTACAGTAGTTTCGCCATGACACTGGGAAATTCATTAAGGCACGAATCGACACGCGAAAGCTGGGATTCAAACCAGATAGTAAAAACTAGGCATTGATTTTAAACACAACGAAAGCGCTTTAAAAGAAATCAGAATCTATTTGTTTTCAAAAAGTAGTTTTAACCCCGAATGGGACTGCGAGAGCGTACATTCTGCCTTAAAATTATGACCCAAGTCAACAACCATCGTGAGGCAGAGGTCTTTAAACGAGTATTTTCTCCTGAAAAGTGTTTGCAAAGAGTAAAAAGCATCGGCGACCTGTCGAATCCCCGATAACTAATTCCTTGCATACCGATATCCCTTTATCTCTTTTTCTTTAAACCAATTATTTTTATTTCCTTTGCATTTAATTTCATTCGCATTCAGCTTTCCTAATTCCATTAGCCTTAGTTTTACGCCATAATAATAGATAACCGTAGATTGACATTGGCCTCTGTGGGTTCGACAATCTTTTATATTACTTCGATATTTCCGTGCACTTGCGGACGCATCAAGTTTTTGGCGCCGTTGTCGGGGACCAACAGTCAATATTGTGATTCTGTTGTTGCATAGTATAGACTAAGGCACTCTTATCTAAATCATTATGTATAACCCATATTTCCCTTATAACTACCACCCCCAATATTTCGAGGAACCACAAGATCCGTTTAAATCGGACCTCAAAATATTATTAGAAGATTTCAATACGACGCATTCTCACCCAAATTCCCTCTACGATGACGACTCCCAATGTTTTGAGGAAACGCAAGATTTCGATACATCCAACCTTGAACTATTACTAGAAGAATTCGAAGAGACGTTTACTCATTCTAGGATAGAATCTATGATGGAGCGCTTTGTGGAGACACAAACTCTCCAAAATGAAGATTTTAGAAAACAACATCTCCAAATTGATGAAGACCTTAAGCAGATGAGCATTATAGTTGATTCCCTCGTGACTCACAACAAGGATTTGGAGACTCAAACCTCTTTGCTTACACAAACATCTCTAGGACCCTTCCTTGAGAGCCATGTGAATGTTGTAACCACTAGTAATGAAGAACAAATAGAAGATCCTAGGGAGAGTGATGATGAGTCTGAGGAGAGTTTTGGTGAGACAAGCATAATTATTAAGAAAAATCCACCGACACCACCCGAAAGGGAGGTTGTCGAAGAGATAGAGAAAAAAGCACCCATTGTTGCTCCTTCTCCCTATACCCCACCTAATTCTTTCTTACAATTGGTTGTGGAAGCTAAGGTAAACTCCCAATCCAAAACATATGTAGAGGTACTGGAAAATACCCACACCAATGCACCTTTGTCTAAGGTCCCTCATAGGAAAAGAAAATTCGAGGACCGTGAAACTAGGGTCATCATTACTGTTAAAAGGGTAAGATTAATTTTTGAGGTGGTGGATGAAATAACTAAGCCCAAATTTGAAAAGCTGATACGCAGGATAGATCCAGAACCACCACCACGCATTCAAAACAAAGAACCACCCTACAGAAGAAAGAAACGAAAAGGTGAGGGATATGAGCGATGGCTTGATAAGTGGCCATGGAAACCAAAGACTATTCAAAGTTCGATCGAGGAACCATTCTCGAAAGAACCACCATGAGTACTTGCACTCCTTAGCCGTCGAGCTATCGACGTTAAACAAAGCGCTGTGTGGGAGGCAACCCACAAGGTCTTAATTTTAATTTGTTTGTTTAAATTTGCAGAAAATAAATAAATGTATCGCTTATTACGCTTTAGCTATATCTAGGCGAAAACTCTCTAGATGACGATCTGAGAAGATGAGTTATGCCCACGGACATTCCTACGAGTGTCGCTGCTGGTGGGGACACTGATGATGAGTACTTCCTCTTGAAGCGAGCAATATGATGAGCTAGTTCAAGAATTACACAAACAACAGTATCTCAAAATGCCCGCCGCCGAAGTAGAAGTGATCAACAAAGACAAGGATAGCAAGAGCAGTAGCATTCATACAGGTTCTATCTTTCCTTTTCCACCTTTTACTAAAACATTGAGGACAATGTTTGGTTTAAGTGTGGGGGAGGAACTCTATTGTTTTACATTTTATTTCATGCTTCTAGGAATTTTATCTATTTTTAACATTATGTCAAAGTCTTTGCATGCGCTGTCGAGTCTTTATGCGTGGTTTTCGCTTGTTATTCAATTTCCCCAAAATTTTAAAATTCTAACCTCCAACAAATTTTTGCTTCGATTCATGACATGGTTCTCTGAAAGTATATAGGCTGTCCAGGCTATGTTAGAAAAACGTGGGAAAGTTTTGATAAAATTGATATCGTCCTGACACCCTTAACCCCCTAAATATGCAAAATTAATTTGAGTACCCATTATGCCGAAACCTTAAAGCTCCAGGTTCTTGTAGTAATCCCTAAATAGTTTATTTAAGCACTCAGCACCATCCTAAACACACTAAGTAAGAAACCGATGTAAATAAGTGTATGATCTCTAGTGTAAAATGAGAAATAAAGAAAGAAAAAAAATTATGAAGAAAAAGACATGTTTCTTCTAAGTTAGATGCTCCTCACCCGAGCACTTAGCCTAACGGTACAAACTCTTTAAGTTCAATTGATGCTTAAGCATATTTGCAGAGAAAAAATGAAATAGCATCAAGATCATAGTCACTAACAGGTTTACTTGCCATGAATGTGTATGGATAACGGGCTTAATGTGATTGCACTATAATGA
This sequence comes from Lathyrus sativus, assembly GCA_963859935.3. NCBI lineage: Eukaryota > Viridiplantae > Streptophyta > Magnoliopsida > Fabales > Fabaceae > Lathyrus > Lathyrus sativus. The sequence goes on along the minus strand of OZ012737.1, from coordinate 377,980,654 downwards.
AATGGGGTGAAAGAGAGCATGAGATATAGGTTGAGTTATAATGGCATGATTCAGATTGGTTTGCATAAGTAAGGAGTTTTTGAAACTGTGTCGTTACGGTATCCTTGGTATTGATATTTAGTACCTATCGATCTAACATTATCCTAGCAGCCACATATGATTAGAGTCTCACAGTGTCTTTGTTTCAAATTATATTTATTTCTTTTTAACGTGTTGGCTGATTGCTTGAGGACAAGCAATGGTTTAAGTGTGGGGGTGTTTGATAACGCGAAATCATATCGTTTATTTAGCTTGATTTACATGCATTTATTTGTGACTATTATTAATTTATCTTGATTTATGTTCTATTATATGATTAATTTACTTCGTTTTGCAGATTGGGGAGAATTTGGATTAAAGAAAGAAAAAAAGAAGAAATGGAATGAAAAGAGAGAAGAAAAACAGAAAAAATGGATTTTGCTGATATGACGGTCGTCACAGGTCCATTACGACCGTCATGCGTATGACGACCGTCACGTTCCATTACGAGCGTCACGCAGATGAAATATCATTTAACGTTCAAATCAGTTTTTGCCACGATCACTCTCTCTAAGATTTCTTCCTACACTTTCTCCACTCACTGCCCACTACTGGAAGTTACCCCCACTCCCTTCATAACTCACCCATGATCTCTGGAAGTTGAAGAATGAATTATCTCCTATAAATAGGCCTTAGATTCAGAGTTTAAGGGGGAGGCTTCGAGGTATCGAAGTGCTGCCAAGATTTCTACTGAAGCTATTTCTCCCAGTTTTATTGTTTTCTTTTATTTCATTTCCATTTTCCTTTAGTTCAGAACATTATATTTTCTTCCTGTACCTTTTAATTCTCGCCAAAGTAGAATCCTGTCGACATTGTGGAGGACTACTCAAGGATTCGAGATCAGTACAATTTACAGGTTCTTATTAATTGAATTATTACTTTATTTTCTGTCATAATGTATGTTTTATTATTTTGCTGTTTATATTTATTCCCGTTTGCATCAATTATCATGTCTAGCTAAATTAGTTTTATTAGTATGTAACCGAATTAGTAAGACAGGATTCGATAGTAACCGACACCTTCCCTTTTTACAAACAACCTTTCTTGCCGTAGTTTTTAATCTTAATTTCTAAATCAACCTTCGTCGCGACAGTGAGAAATTATTTACAGTAGTTTCGCCACGACAGTGGGAAATTCATTAAGGCACGAATCGACACGCGAAAGCTGGGATTCAAACCAGATAGTAAAAACTAGGCATTGATTTTAAACACAGCGAAAGCGCTTTAAAAGAAATCAGAATCTATTTGTTTTCAAAAAGTAGTTTTAACCCTGAATGGGACTGCGAGAGCGTACATTCCGCCTTAGAATTATGACCCGAGTCAACAACCATCGTGAGGCAGAGGTCTTTAAACGAGTATTTTCTCCTGAAAAGTGTTTGCAAAGAGTAAAAAGCACCGGCGACCTGTCGAATCCCCGATAACTAATTCCTTGCATACCGATATCCCTTTACCTCTTTTTCTTTAAACCAATTATCTTTATTTCCTTTGCATTTAATTTCATTCGCATTCAGCTTTCCTAATTCCATTAGCCTTAGCTTTACGCCGTAATAATAGATAACGGTAGATTGACATTGGTCTCTGTGGGTTCGACAATCTTTTATATTACTTCGATATTTCCGTGCACTTGCGGACGCATCACCTACGTATCTTACATTCGGACGAGAATGAAGAATCAGAGCAGTCGTAGTTCGTGGTAACAACCACAAAAAGAAACGGGATTGAATTAGTTCGGAAGTTGAGTTTGAGACAAAAGAGTGACTGACAAGCAACCCAAGAGCGTGCCTCAAGAGCTTGTCACTCAAGAATTCAAGGAATGCAAGATTCCAAGAACTCAATTCTTTCAGAAATTGGGTTGAATAGGTTGAAGATAAGGGGTTGGATGTTTTGAAATCGAAAGAATGAACTAATAACAATTCAAGGGCGCGCCTCGAGAGTTACTCATTCGAATATTCAAAGAATGCTAGATTATAAGAATATCCTTCTTTCGTAAATTTAAAAAACGTTTGTAGAAAGATTGAGTCGAAAATGGAATGCGAGGCAAAACGAGGTTGGTTTGAAGAAAGGATTCGACGACGAGTCGAGGAATTTGTTTGAAAATGGAACCGACTTGACGACGTGTCAAGGGTTAGACTGTGAGAAACGATATTGGTCCCTAAGGGTGCCTCCAATATTGAAACTACGATGAATTATGAAGTGTGTGCAATATGTCAACGGTTGCGAATGCGTACGAGCACTCGACCTAGGAGAATGTTTGAAAATGTTTGAAAAAGGTCGAAAGATTGAGTGAATAATAACTCAAGAGCGTGCCTCGAGAATTATTCACTTGAAGATACAAGGAATGCTAGATTCCAAGAACCTCTTTCTTTTAAATTGAGAAAAATGTTGAGAAAATGATTTGAATCGAACCAAGGGTATGAAAAGAGTTTGTGGTATGAGAAGCGAGAATACGAGATTGTATTTGAGAAGTATAGGAGAAATGACAAATATTTGGTAAATGAAACGTCGGCCTCACAACTAATTAATCGGGGTATCATTTGGATGCTAGATCCTAACAACACCTTTTTCATTCGGAAAATGTTTGGATGAACAACGGAAATATCACACAGAATGCTAGATTCCTATGATATTTACAATGTTTACAGCATTTTACTAATATTAACGTATCTAAATTTGACACTAATATCATATATATTAATAACAAAATAATCAAATAACACTTAAACGAAACAAAGAAAGAATTGCATACATCCTAATTTTAATAGTAGCTAAACTTGAATCACATAGGATTACATAATCAAACACGTATTGGCTGCAAGATATTTGTTTTACAGATGAACTTGAAATGGCATCATTATCATCCGAACACATCACATAATGTACATCGCTTATAAAAAAATAAAAAGCATAGCACCGCGATCGAAACGATGAATTTAAATAGAACCAGATCAGAGAAAAAGTACGAAGAGCATATCATTGCGATAACAGCGACCAAAACATCACCCAGTAATTAAAAGCAAATTCACAAACACATAAAATTATTCAAAAATGCAGTACCCCAAATTTTAAAACAGAACAAAATTTAATATTCCAAACACTTCGTAATCTCACAACAGGAAAAAAAATTCATGCAAATGACAAAGAAAAGGATTTAGCAGCGTTGGTGAGATTACCATAAGCGTTGAGCTTCAGAAAAAATGCGTTGTCGAACCGAAAACAACAGAAGCATGCTAGCTCGAGCTGTCACAGCGTAATCAAAAATCTGTTACCGTTATGTTGTCGTGATTCCTCAAAACAGCATATGCGTCTTCAAGTACTAATCACCAGATTTAACATGATAAATCAACACCTCAGCATCTCCTTCCTGTGTTCATCGAGTTGACGGTTGCGCAACATCCTCGCTGACTTGAAACTAATCAAAACAGGGCTGAGAGAAAACGACACTTCAAGGGATTAGGACGAGCGAAGTCGTGAGTTGTTGCGAAGCTCTTGGTGATTTTAGCATTGAACCCGATAGTATACACTTCGAAACAGAGGGTGAGGTTTGTTGGTGTTTGAGCGACGGAAAATAAACAGAGGAAAGGTTTGAAGGTAACGATGGTTTGAGGGGATTTCGTAAGGGTTTGGGCGGCGATGAAGGTTTGAGAAAGGAATGTGGTTGTTCGGCGGCCGTATATGGTTGAAAAGGAGGTTCGTAAGGATGGTGATGATTGAGAAATGGTCCAGGTTTGGAGGTGTTTTAATGGCGTCGTTTTGTGTTTCGATGAGGGGTGGCCAATTTTGTGTGAAAGAGGCGATGAACAGTAGCCAGAAATTAGGTTTCCTTTCTGTTCAATCCATTCTTCCCTTCTCTTATAGCATGCTGGGTTCAACCCTAATGGGTCGTTGAAGTGGGCCTCCCATCAGATTCTTTCAATTTCTCTTTTTTCTAAATTTTCTTTCCATTATCTTATTAACAACCATTACTAAATATTAACAAATATAATAACTACAAACTAAATTAATATATTAACTACTTAATACATAAATAAAACAAATATATAATTAATAGATATTAACAATCACATTTAAACAAACTAAAAATTTACAAAACAAAATTAATTACTTAAAAAAAATTTAAGGAAATAATATTCACAAAAACAAAAAAAATCCTTAGGCCGCGCGTTACGCGCTCATTGGGCAAAACACCAGAGATTCGGAAAATCACCCAATTATGAATAGGCACAAGTCTAAATAACAAGAAAATAATTGGGCAATGCAAAATCAAAATAGAATCGAAAAATGCAAAAAAATTTGAAAATGGGTATGACAAATTTATGGTATGACAGATGCCCCTATCTAATTGATTTAAACCTAGGGAAGTGAACTGCTGTAGAGTTCATTCTCCCGAGGTAGAAGTCAATTAGATATGAAGAAGACCCTGAATTTGTCCGAAAATAAAAGAGATGTTTGGGAATTGAAATACTCGCTAAACATAAACCTCTGAGTAAACTGTAAATAATTGGCAAAAGGTCGTCATCACCAAAAGGATGATGGGATGAAACACACACAGATACTACCACCAAAAGGATAATAGAGCAACACACTATTGCACAATCTGACATTAATGACTACGACAGACCCCCACCAAAAGGATGACGGAGCGAAATTCACACAACACAATATCACACAATCTATCATTAATGACTATGACAGACCCCCCGCCAAAAGGATGACGGAGCGAAACTCACACAAAACAATATCGCACAATCTGACACCAATCCAAGTGACAGACCCCTACCAAAAAGATGACGGAGCGAAACACACACCAACCACTACCACTAAAAGGATGATAGGACAAACACTATCGCACAATCTGACACAAATCCAAGTGACAGACCCCCCACCAAAAGGATGACGGAGCGAAACACACACCGGCCACTATCACCAAAAGGATGATAGGACAAACACTATTGCACAATCTGACACCAATCCAAGTGACAGACCCCCCACCAAAAGGATGACAGAGCGAAACATACACCGGCCACTACCACCAAAAGGATGATAGGACAAACATTATCGCACAATCTGACACCAATCCAAGTGACAGACCCCCCACCAAAAGAATGACAGAGCGAAACTCACACCGGCCACTACCACAAAAAGGATGATAGGACAAAATAATATCGCACAATCTGACATCAATCCAAATGACAGACCCTCCACCAAAAGGATGACGGAGTGAAACTCACACCGGCCACTACCACCAAAAGGATGATAGGACAAACACTATCGCACAATCTGACACCAATCCAAGTGACAGACCCCCCACCAAAAGGATGACGGAGCGAAACACACACCGGCCACTACCACCAAAAGGATGATAGGACAGAACACTATCGCACAATCTGACACAAATCCAAGTGACAGACCCACACCAAAAGGATGACGGAGTGAAACACACACCGGCCACTACCACCAAAAGGATGATAAGACAAAACACCATCGCACAATCTGACACCAATCCAAGTGACAGACCCCCCCACCAAAAGGATGACGGAGCAAAACTCACACCGGCCACTACCACCAAAAGGATGATAAGACAAACACTATCGCACAATCTGACACAAATCCAAGTGACAGACCCCCCACCAAAAGGATGACGGAGCGAAACTCACACCGGCCACTACCACCAAAAGGATGATAGGACAAACATTATCGCACAATCTGACACCAATCCAAGTGACAGACCCCCCACCAAAAGGATGACGGAGCGAAACACACACTGGTCACTACCACCAAAAGGATGATAGGACAAAACACCATCGCACAATCTGACACCAATCCAAGTGACAGACCCCCCACCAAAAGGATGACGGAGCAAAACTCACACCGGCCACTATCATCAAAAGGATGATAGGACAAACACTATCGCACAATCTGACACCAATCCAAGTGACAGACCCCCCACCAAAAGGATGACAGAGCGAAACTCACACCGGCCACTACCACCAAAAGGATGATAGGACAAACACTATCGCACAATCTGACACCAATCCAAGTGACAGACCCCCCACCAAAAGGATGATGGAGCGAAACACACACCTGCCACTACCACCAAAAGGATGATAGGACAAACACTATCGCACAATCTGACACCAATCCAAGTGACAGACCCCCCACCAAAAGGATGACGAAGCGAAACACACACCGGCCACTACCACCAAAAGGATGATAGGACAGAACACTATCGCACAATCTGACACAAATCCAAGTGACAGGCCCCCACCAAAAGGATGACGGAGCAAAACACACACCGGCCACTACCACTAAAAGGATGATAAGACAAAACACCATCGCACAATCTGACACCAATCCAAGTGACAGACCCCCCACCAAAAGGATGATGGAGCGAAACTCACACCGGCCACTACCACCAAAAGGATGATAGGACAAACATTATCGCACAATCTGACACCAATCCAAGTGACAGACCCCCCACCAAAAGGATGACGAAGCGAAACACACACCTGCCACTACCACCAAAAGGATGATAGGACAAACACTATCGCACAATCTGACACCAATCCAAGTGACAGACCCCCCATCAAAAGGATGACGGAGCGAAACTCACACACACAGGTTGCTATCACCAAAAGGATGATAGGACAATACAGATTTGAAGTTTACCAACACCAAAAGGATGCAGGCTAGGTTGAACTGGCGAGGTTCGACTATCACCAAAAAGATGATAGTAAGGCAATTGACAACGGTCACGCTTGCTGGGTACAACTCATTGCGGAACACCCAAGAGGAAGATTGAATTGAAATGAGTCAACGGGGTACGACCACCGTCTTGTTTGGAGATCATAGTTTTGTTGAAATGATTTCATGGTTACGCCCATGAATTCTGAAGAGGATGCCCCTGTCTGGGTTGAATTTGTCTTGAAATTTTGTCTTGGTTAACAAAAGGTTGAACAACTTCGTGAGGAACGCTCACGGCCTTGCTGAAGATGCCCCTGCTTGGGCTGAATCTTGCATTAAACGTCTTGAATTTGCCCAACAAAAGGTTTAGCAACTTCGTGGGGAAAGCCCACGGTCTTGAATGATATGCCCCTGGCTGGGCTGTATGTTGATTTGAAATTTTGCTCAACCACGAGGTTGAAATATGTCATGGGAACTACCCATGGTCTTGAAAAAGATGCCCTTGACTGGGCTAAAACTTGATTTGAATATCCTTGAATTTCGTGGGAGAAACCCACGCTTGCAGAAGATTGCCCCTGACTGGGCTGATGATTGCTTTGAAACTCTTGAAGTTCGTAGGAAGAACCCACGGTCTTGCAGAAATGCCCCTGATTGGGCTGATGATGGTCTTGAAAATCTTCGAGATTGATCCTGGACCTTGACTTACAAATGTGGATGCTAAATAAAAATGATGTTCCATAATGAATGGAAATGCAAATGCAAATGCTGACACACGGAGATGCAAGAGATGGGGAAGTATGATATGATTGGTATGCATATGATGTAAGATGCTTATGAGGTCGAATGCGATGCGTATGATGCAGATGATGCAGACGGGTAATTGGAAATGCAGGTGGAGACGCCAGCGTAGTGGACTTTGGGTAGTTGCCAATGCGAATTGGACTTTAGGTGGTGGGAGGGATTGACTTCCTCGACACGCAGTTTGTTGAAGATGTCGTGATTGGAGCAGAAGGTGTTTTTGATGCCCCAAGTCTGGGATATTTGGTGACTGTGAATTTGCTTCAGAGAGAGTTGCAACTCTGCTTGATGGTCAGGACAACCTGGTCTTGCCCCAGTTTGAACTTGTTAATGGTTTGCCCCTGCTCGAGCTCTTGAATGATTTGCCCCAGTCTGTGGGTTTTGAGGTAACCTTGCTTCGTGCCAACCACTGAAAGTTAAGTTCCTCCTTGATTGCCTTTTGTTGGAATGTCTTTGAATACCTAGCACTGATTTGCAATTAAAATTGTACATTCACAAATGGTAATATTAATGCAAAGTTTGATGCAAGATTTCAAAAAAAATGTCGTTTTATTGAAGTGTCATGATAGTGAGATGAATGGACTGTTAGTCCGAACATTGTGCTAATTTTGATTGGTGCGTGAGATATAACAAGGATAATGACACCAATGCTGATGATTAGCAATCATGTGAGGAGTCAGGTTACGCAACCTTGCGATAGTATGCTTTGAAAACGAACCTCGCCTCAATTAGGTCTTTCGAGGGTTGTAACATGGTCTGGCTCGCGGTTCTAAAACAAAGGATATTAGGCTCAAAGTATGATTTGGACCCACCCCTTTTTCTTAATGATCTCCAGTCCTACACTCAGTTAATTCTGCACTTGTCTTGACGGTGTAAACTTGATGATTCAAGGTTTGCTCGACGTGGCAGTCACCTTATTTTAATGGATATCAGGTACCCTATTTGAATGGCCACTGAATCTTATTTTGTTTTTGTTGAGGGTTTCGGGGTCCTCTTTTGCTTTTGTTTTTGATCCCTAACTTTTGCACGAATTGACTTTGCTTGTCAGATCCATCGGGATTGCCTTAATTTTGCCTAAGTCCCCTCTGAGGTGTTTGACTTAGCAGACTTTTGATTTTTTTGATTTTGTTGGAGGATTGTGACTGCCATAACATGGGTCTTTGATGAACAACCGTCTTCTAGATTTTGCTTTGTTGATTCGAGTGCGGAGTTTGATTAACTGAACACTACCTTGCCCCAGGTTGAGTATAAATGGTTTGAATATCCGAAGGAAACTACTACTTCTAAGCTCAAAGTGGTTTACTAGGGATTATCTCCTTATATCTCCGGTGTTTGGGGAATTGAAACAATGCTTGTACATCATTGATGAGATTTTGTCTGAAAGCATACGGTTTGCAATTATGGGTATCTCGTTTTCATCATCCTCCCTCAAATCAGGCTAAACAACAGTGAATAGAGTGGAGTGAACAAACGTGTCGGTGATAAGTGAAAAATGAGTGAATACGACATAACTAATTCAAAACATGCATAAATGATACATTAATGAAACCAGATACGAATGACAATTGTTCAAAGCATACAGTACTTAAACACACAAAGACAAAATATAAGAAATGCGAAAGATTAAATGGCAGTATGACGGCCTTCTTCAGAGAATGGACTTGACTGGACTTGATCTGATGTTAGCACTAGTTGGCTGGCGGCATCGGGTCGTTGATGGCAGTGAGATACCTCCCATCAAAGGTGAGAGCTTCCTTGTCAACCAGGTCTTGAATTTTGTGCTAGAAAAACCTGCAGTTCTCAATGTTGTGACCTGGAGCGCCCTTATGAAAGTCACAATGAGCATTCGCGTCGTAATCAGCAGGAAGGACAATTGGGGGAGCTAGATCTTTCAGAACGATAGCCTTCTTCTCCATCAGTTGAGCAAAGATATCTGCATATGTCATTGGAAGACTATCAAATACTCTATCTGGCTTCCACGTTCTGTGTTGATTTTGCTGACGCGGTCGTTGAGCGGTTCACTGTTCTGATTCCTTTCCAGTTATGGAGAGGGCTTCGAAGATCTGATCCATCTTTTTGTTGAGGGATTCCAGCTCCTTCCTGATAGCAACTTGTTCTTGCTGAATCTGCTCCATCGTTCGTCTTGTATTGGCTCTAGTTGTGTACTGGTGTCGAGGAATCAACTTGATTTACTGGAGAGGAAGGAACGGAGACATGAGATTCTGCGAGGGATTGAAAACGCAAAATGCACAACATATGAAATGCAATGCAAATGATATGCAAGATGCAATGCAAGATACAAGACTCAGGATCACAGGATCACAGTTCAAACAACTCTGAAGCTTATAATTGTAACAGGTAGGTAACCATAATTCCTGCTCAAAGAAAATTGACAGGTAAACCCTATACGGGAAGATCTAGACACTCTACCCATAAACCCACTCACAGGATGGTTTCTACGTTTGGTTCCCAGGATCACGGACACTAGTCGTATTAGCGTCACGCAACAAGCTGGCTGTATTACGACGATAATGACAATAAGGTCTCTCTTGAGCGGAGTCCTCATGCTAGGCCCATAAGGAGCGAGTCCTTGGAGACTAACACTACACGACCACCATTATTGGAACTGGTGCTAAAAAGGTTCCCAGAATCATGGACCCTTCATGAATCAAGTCGAGCAGTAGGCTAGCTGTATTACAACAAGATCTACGAATAGGTCTCCTCTGGAGGAGCTTTCATGCTAGGCCCACAAGGAGCAAGTCCTCGGAGACTAACACTACTCGACTACCAATTCTAAACTATGTGTTCTCTCTGCTTTTACCAAAGCTCGGGTGTAGAGCTTTACTCATGATGTCATCCCAAGAACCAACATGCAACCAAGATAACAAGCACAAATAAAAAACCACAAGAGAACAAATACATAAACGAAAAGAAAAACAAATAAAAAACAAACACTCCTCACAAACCGAAAGATAGGCTCGACCCTCTCTTTGCATGGAGCAAATGTCCCCAGCAGAGTCGCCAGTTGTCGCACCTCGAAAAATCACGAAGACATTTCGGAGAAACGACCCTCGCGCAAAAGGCGCGGAAATACGGTTCGACAGAGTCGCCACCGAACTTTATTTTTCCCGAATAAACGGGAGAGGAAAATATCGAGAAAACCTCTTGAAACGAAAGGATAGGAACAGGGTTGTCGCAACCAAGTTCCGGGTTCGGGAGTCGGTTACGCGAGGGGAAGGTATTAGCACCCCTCACGTCCGTTGTACTCAACGGGAACCTCTTAAGGTATTTTGTGGAGAGTGTTGTCTAGGTTTGGTTGTTTTTTCTTCTTGATATTTAAGGCGCATTGGTAGGTTAATAGGATAAAGACGCTAAGGAGAGATGGGAGGTTAGAGGATAGGGTGCTCGCCAAGGATTGGGGCCCTTGTGCCTACGTATGCTCATTCGGACGAGAATGAGAAATCAGAGCGTCGTAGTTCGACTACGGGTAAGGTTGGGAAAGTGTGGAAGGAATAATGGAGGAAGATAGAAGTGTGCTCGCCAAGATCATCGCAATCTTGTGCCTACGTATCTTATATTCAAGAATGAATAAAGAATCAGAGCAGTCGTAGTTCGTGGTAACAACCACGAAAAGAAACGGGAAACAGGGAGGATGGATAGAAGGTAGCTTGCCAAGATCATCGCAATCTTGTGCCTATGTATCTTACATTCATACGAGAATGAAGAATCAGAGCATTCGTAGTTCGTGGTAACAACCACGAAAAGGATACGGGAAAATGGAAAATGGAGGGGAGGTAGCTCGCCAAGATCATCACGATCTTGTGCCTACGTATCTTACATTCGGACGAGAATGAAGAATCAGAGCAGTCGTAGTTCATGGTAACAACCACGAAAAGGAACGAGATTGAATTGGTTTGGAAGTGAATTTGAGACGAAAGAGTGACTGACAAGCAACCCAAGAGCGTGCCTCAAGAGCTTGTCACTCAAGAATTCAAGGAATGCAAGATTCCAAGAACTCAATTCTTTCGGAAATTGGGTTGAATAGGTTGAAGATAAGGGGTTGGATGTTTTGAAATCGAAAGAATAAACTAATAACAATTCAAGGGCGCGCCTCGAGAGTTACTCATTCAAATATTCAAAGAATGCTAGATTATAAGAATATCCTTCTTTCGTAAGTTTAAAAAACGTTTGTAGAAAGATTGAATCGAAAACGGAATGCGAGGCAAAACGAGGTTGGTTTGAAGAAAGGATTCGACGACGAGTCGAGGAATTTGTTTGAAAATGGAACCGACTTGACGACGTGTCAAGGGTTAGACTGTGAGAAACGATATTGCTCCCTAAGGGTGCCTCCAATATCGAAACTACGATGAATTATGAAGTGTGTGCAATATGTCAACGGTTGCGAATGTGTACGAGCACTCGACCTAGGAGAATGTTTGAAAATGTTTTAAAAAGGTCGAAAGATTGAGTGAATAATAACTCAAGAGCGTGCCTCGAGAATTATTCACTCGAAGATACAAGGAATGCTAGATTCCAAGAACCTCCTTCTTTTAAATTGAGAAAAATGTTGAGAAAATGATTTGAATCGAACCAAGGGTATGAAAAGAGTTTGTGGTATGAGAAGCGAGAATACGAGATTGTATTTGAGAAGTATGGGAGAAATGACAAATATTTGGTAAATGAAACATCGGTCTCACAACTAATTAATTGGGGTATCATTTGGATGCTAGATCCTAACAACACCTTTTTCATTCGGAAAATGTTTGGATGAACAACGGAAATATCACACAGAATGCTAGATTCCTATGATATTTCTTTGTCCAAAATAGTGTACTAAAAGACGAAAAGTCGAACGATACATTTCTTAAGGCGCACGCCTTAATAATGATCGTCCAAAAACTCAAGAAGTGCTAGACTTCAAGGATTTAGTTTTTTCGTGATTTTATTAGAAAATAATTTGGTTGAACACATTTTTTATAGAAAAATAATACTATTTAAAAATTGCCTTAAAACTTGTTCAGAAAATACTCATTGAGATGTCTAAAAAGAAATAGTAATAATAAATAGATTATTTAAAATATTTTGAATAAAAAAGATTTTAATATTGAAAATAGATTGTATTAAGATTAGGGGAAAAAAAACAATAAAAATAAAAATAACTACTTATATTTTGAAAATACAATTTAAAATTAGTATAAGATTTTTGTCTTTTGAATTGTCTAAAAACAAACTATTTATTAAAATAGAAAAGTGACTATAATTTATTTTAAACTATATATAAATACTGAATTTAACAAATATCATAAAAAATAGTCTAGAATTTTATTTAGAAAATAATTTAGAATTGCCTTTAAAAGACACTATTTATTTGAACATCTTATAAGATAAAGAGAAAAAAAATTTATATATAGGTATATAATAATAATCTTTAAACTAATTTTTTTTTAAAAAAAGAAATACAAATTGCTAATAGACCTCCATATAAATTTATTTACAATGTTTACAACATTTTACTAATATTAACGTATCTAAATTTGACACTAATATCATATATATTAATAACAAAATAATCAAATAACACTTAAACCAAACAAAGAAAGAATTACATACATCTTAATTTTAAAAATAGCTAAACTTGAATCACATAGGATTACGTAATCAAACACGTACTGGCTGCAAGATATTTGTTTTTCAGATGAATTTGAAATGGCATCATTATCATCCGAACACATCACATAATGTACATCGCTTATAAAAAAATAAAAAGCAAAGCACCGCGATCGAAACGATGAATTTAAATAGAACCAGATTAGAGCAAAAGTACGAAGAGCATATCATTGCGATAACAGCGACCAAAACATCACCCAGTAATTAAAAGCAAATTCACAAACACATAAAATTATTCAAAAATGCAGTACCCCAAATTTTAAAACAGAACAAAATCTAATATTCCAAACACTTCCTAATCTCACAACAGAAAAAAAAATTCATGCAAATGACAAAGAAAAGGATTTAGCAGCGTTGGTGAGATTACCACAAGCGTTGAGCTACAGAAAAAATGCATTGTCGAACCGAAAACAACAGAAGCATGCTAGCTCGAGCTGCCACAGTGTAATCGGAAATCTGTTACCGTTATGTTGTCGTGATTCCTCAAAACAGCATATGCGTCTTCAAGTACTAATCACCAGATTTAACATGATAAATCAACACCTCAGCATCTCCTTCCTGTGTTCATCGAGTTGACGGTTGCGCAACGTCCTCGCCGACTTGAAACTAATCAAAACAGGGCTGAGAGAAAACGACACTTCAAGGGATTAGGACGAGCGGAGTCGTGAGTTGTTGCGAAGCTCTTGGTGATTTCGGTATTGAACCCGATAGTATACACTTCGAAACAGAGGGTGAGGTTTGTTGGTGTTTGAGCGACGGAAAATAAACAGAGGAAGGGTTTGAAGGTAACAATGGTTTGAGGGGATTTCGTAAGGGTTTGGGCGGCGATGAAGGTTTGAGAAAGGAATGTGGTTGTTCGGCGGCCGTATATGGTTGAAAAAGAGGTTTGTAAGGATGGTGATGATTGAGAAATGGTCCAGGTTTGGAGGTGTTTTAATGGCGTCGTTTTGTGTTTCGATGAGGGGTGGCCAATTTTGTGTGAAAGAGGCGATGAACAGTAGCCAGAAATTAGGTTTCCTTTCTGTTCAATCCATTCTTCCCTTCTCTTATAGCATGTTGGGTTCAACCCTAATGGGCCGTTGAAGTGGGCCTCCCATCAGATTCTTTCAATTTCTTTTTTTTCTAAATTTTCTTTCCATTATCTTATTAACAACCATTACTAAATATTAACAAATATAATAACTACAAACTAAATTAATATATTAACTACTTAATACATAAATAAAACAAATATATAATTAATAGATATTAACAATCACATTAAAACAAACTAAAAATTTACAAAAAAACATTAATTACTTAAAAAAAAATTTAAGGAAATAATATTCACAAAAAAAAATCCCTAGGCCGCGCGTTACGCGTTCATTGGGCAAAACACCAAAGATTCGGAAAATCACCCAATTGTTAATAGGCACAAGTCTAAATAACAAGAAAATAATTGGGCAATGCAAAATCAAAATAGAATCGAAAAATGCAAAAAAAATTGAAAATGGGTAGGACAAATTTAGGGTATGACATTACCCTCAATACCCCCAAAATCCTTTTTAATTCAATTAACTCATAATAATATTTCTCATAATACTTTTATTCCAAAAATCCAATTAAATTATAATTTTACTCATAAAATTAATATTAGTAATAAAAATGATAATAATTAATAATAATATCACATTACTATTAAATATCATATTTTTATCACTGCATACCAATATCATGAGTTCTTGATCCTTCAAAAATAATCCTCAAGCACATTCTCAAATAAAATAGTCTCTGAAAATCAAAAATAATTAAAATGGGCGTTACACCGACATCCTGTACGGCGCCATAGAAATAGGCCTCGTACCAGGAATAAGATCAATGCTAAACTCAACCTCTCTCTTCGGAGGCAACTCTGTAATATCATCCAGGAACACCTCCGGAAACTCATTCACCACGGCTAACTCATCCAACAATGCCTTGTTGTTAACAGACAGTGTTGTAAATAAAGCAAACACCTGCGCTTCATCTTCCAACAAGGTTCTCAATTCCTTACCAGACAAGGAATCTACTAACGCTTCCTCTTCGGGGGTCAAAATAATAACACTTTCCGAAAACAATCGATGTACACTCGGTTGAACTCCAATCAGTTCATACCCAGTATAATATCCAAACCACCAAGTGGCAAACAGATCAAATCCACACCGAAGTCTCGGCCAAAGATAGTCAGTGGACACTTCAAACACACTAGCGAAGTAGTCACTGAACCAATCGAGGGAGTTTCAATAGTCATCCGCCACTCAAGAGTAGTTGGCACCAAACCTAACCTTTTCACACAATCAACAGAGATAAACGAGTGGGTCGCACCCGTATCAATCATAGCAGTCAAAGGAATGTTATTGATAAAACAAGTACCTTTGATCGAACGCTCCTCGTCCGCCGACTGAGTACCCACCACAACAAACACTTTACCGCTAATCTGAGGCGCTTGAGCCCTCCCCGGCTTCTCACAATGAGTACTAATGTGGCCCTTCTCACCACAGTTATAACAAGTAGGCATATTAGTCTTACAATCCGCCATCACATGGCCCGACTTCCCACACTTGAAGCACTTTTTCGCATCAGGAGGACAATCATTGGCATGATGACCCATGCCACCACACCGGAAACACTTCGTACCAGCCAACGCCCTACCCTCTCTAGGCTTCCTATCAACAACACCCTTGAACTTCCCCTTACCAGTCGGAACACTGTAAGAAGTACCACCGAACCTTTGTTTACCCTTACGATCACTTGCCGCCTTGTAGTGTGCGATCCTCGCACGGTTATCGTTATCATAGATACGACTCATACTCACCAACTCAGGATAGCTCCTGATTTTCTGACATGCAATTCCCATCTTGATCTCTGGCCTCAGCCCATTCTCAAATTTCAGACACTTCGAAGTCATAGCTTCCTCAGTATTGTAATGAGGACAATACTGAGCCAGCTCCTCAAACTTAGCCGCATACTCGGCTACCGACATACTGCCCTATTTCAATTCCAAAAATTCCACCTCTTTAGCACTTCTGACATCTTCTAGAAAATACTTCTCCAGAAATCCAGACCGAACCACCTCCCAAGTAATCGGAGTCCCCGAAGCCTCCATCCTCTGACGACAATTATCCCACCAAGCCTCGGCCTCCCCCTCGAGCATGTGAGTACCGAACCTCACCTTCTGCTTGTCACTGCACCCCATGGTTCTGCCTTCAGCCATTTATGTGCAGCTACCGGATCCAGAATTCCACCTTCAAACTTTGGTGGCTTGTTGCTCTGGAACTGCGTCAGGTCTCTAAACTGAGCTCCCACAGCCAAATTCTGGTTGGCCATTACTTGTGCCATAGTCTGCATCGCCGCAGCCAACGTCGCGTCATTTCTCCCAGCCATACTGCTCAACAACAACAATCCAGGTTAACAGAAAGCAAGCAACTCTATCCTATAGACAGACTCAACACACTACACTGGCCGGACGGACCGACCTGCTCTGATACCAACTTGTAACACCCCGTTCCCAAAATAAAATAAAACAAACAAATAAAACACATATCAGAGTTTCTCTCCCAAACAGGATACCGCAATAAACGTCAAGATTCCCACAAATATTTTTCCAAATAATTTAACTGAATTTTTTTCAACAAAATTGCAGCGGAAAAGATATGGTCTGCCATAACACAAAATATCATATACACACATCATCCATAACCATCATCACCATCATATGTACAATATTGGCCATCTGCCCAAAATACATAGCATCACCACACATCACCACACATATACAAAAGTCAGATACGCCACAGGGGCACACAAAATCAACATAAAGCGATAAAACTCCCAAAAAGGCCCCGGTGTTACGTATCAGAGCAGTCCTACGGAGACACCACAATCCAACTAGCAAAGCACCTGGATTGTCTGTACTTCCGAAGAAGCACAGACCACAACATCAACAAAGGGGTGAGAATCACGATTAAATAATAATGGTATAGTACTACATGAAATAAAAGGCAAAAATCTTAATAATACTATTCCATATACATATCATCCAGACTCACGGTCCCACCATCAACCACAACATACAATCACACAACAAATGCACTCACTCAACTCTTAACACACGATACCGACTCACAATCACGATGGGCACTTGGCCATCAACCCTCCACTCAGGAGCACATATCAACGATGGGCACTTGGCCATCAACCCTCCACAATGGGAGTACCACAACAATATCGATGGACACCTGGCCATCACCCTCCCCACCGGGAGCACAACACAATAACATCGATGGACACATGGCCATCACCCTCCCCACCGGGAGCACAACACAATAACATCGATGGACACATGGCCATCACCCTCCCCACCGGGAGCACAACACAATAACATTGATGGACACATGGCCATCACCCTCCCCACCGGGAGCACAACACAATATTCACACGCATCAAACCTCTAGCACACCAAGTGTGCACCGATCCTATCGATCCACCCCTCACATAACATATACATATACACGATGCACAAGGCATACCGATCCCACAGATTCATCCCTATCACAAAATACATACACAACAAGCATACACAGTGCGTCGATCCCACAGATCCATTCACCACACAAATTATCACATACAATGCATACAAGGCATGTCAGTCCTACTGACCCAAATACATCACATAACAGCACACGAATGTAATGCATAATAAGCATACCGATCCTCACGGATCCACTCACCATAACACACCAACACAATGCACTCAAGGCGCAATGATCATACTGATCCTCATATCTCACACGCAGCACACACACAGTGCACACATCTCACGTACACATCCACACATATTCATTCCTAGTCGAAGGATACATAGCCACTTTAGGCATCACAATGTACTTCAGTTCAATTGTTCGTATCAACGAGTATTCAAGCACACTCCCTGTACATCATCTTCATGCTCTCAACCGATCCACAATAACCACGTACTCGCTCACGACCAACAAGGGTCCAACCACGCGAGAACGGAACAGCACAGCAGAAAAATCACAAAATGCTATCATGTTTGCTGCCATTCGCCTGGCGAAGCCCCACAGCGAACACTCGCTGGGACTCGCCCGACGAAACCCCTAGCGAAGCCAAACAGAAGCAAAAGGCAGCATTCGTTGCCCAGTTCGCCTGGCGAAGCCTCGCCCCCATTCGCCCAGCGAATACACGCGAATTCTGCAGAAAATCTGCTGTTCAGAAACAGCCCCACACCCCGATTTTCGTCTGATTAAATCCCACGAAATCCTACACTATACCAGTACAGTACTATCCCACAAGACTACACCAGTTATCCTAATTTATACTCGATAAATCGTCAGTTCTACTCAAATCTTCAACTTCCGGCATTAACTCCGAATTTTACCGGAAACCCCAAATTACCAAATAACCACATGCAACGAATTTCAACATGATAAATATTATCATAACAGAATTATTAACATGCAACCATCATCAATTCAACATCATTCTACGAAGATTAGGGATTTTCCCCTTCTACCAATTATTCATGCAATTACCAAATTAACCGATCAATCTCCCCCCTTACCTCGAAATGCTGTTGATGATGACAAAACCTTTGAGAAATCTACGCGATTGACAGCCCTGATGATCCTCCCCTTTGCTCAAGCTTGCAATTGATCAACCGAACTCTTCTCTCCTTCACGCGTGTTCTTCCTTTCCTCTTTTCCTAAATACCCAGCTTGCCCTTAGTTCCAATAAATCCTTATTTCTCATATTTCCAATTAATAATAATAATAATAAGGACATTTTCTCTTATTTCTCAATTATTTAATTAATTTTCCAATAATATTTTAAACATAATAATAATAACAATAATATCAATATTATTATTATTATCATTCATATTTTCGAATATTATGGAACTTAATTCTCCAAGAAATTACCACACTTGATTTACCGAAAACAAATAATACGGAAAAACTAAATAATTAAAAATTGGCGTTACATTTATCACCCGAAGTCACATATGATTTCCCTCTATATTGTCCTTTCTCTTTCTTCTCACTCAGCTGCTTATAGTAAGCAGATCGAGCTCGGCTATCCTCATCATAAATTCTGCTATTGTCCACCAGTTTCGCAAACTGACGAATCTGCTGATACCTAATTCCCTGTTTAATCTTTGGTCTCAATCCATTCTAAAACTTTAGACACTTCAACATCTCTGCGTTAACACGATTGTAATGCAGACAAAATTTCATTAAAGCCTCAAACTTTGCCGCATACTCAACCACAGTCATATTCCCTTGCTTCAGCTCAAGGAATTCCACCTCTTTCTTGCCCCGAACATCTTCAGGAAAATACTTCCTCAAAAATTCTTCATTAAACATAATCCAAGTTATTATAATACCAACACCTCACAATCTCTGACGAGTGTTATCCCACCAGTCCTCAGTTTCCTATGCTAGCACATGCGTACCAAATTACACCTGCTGAGCATCAATGCACACCACAACCCATAAAATCTTCTCAATCACTCTTAGCCACTTCTGCACACCATCAGGATCATGAGTGCCCACAAAAGTCAGCGGATTGTTCCTCTGGAACTTCCCCAAAGCACGAAAATCATATGGAGGTCCACCATTCTGGACCATCACTTGGGCAAGCGATTCCAGCGCATTTGCAAGAGCACGATCATTTCTTCCAGCCATCTGCAGCCAACAACAGGGTCAGAAGAAAACAACTCATCCAATAGTGTTCTCACACTATTGACTGACAGGGGACTAACAACATAAAAACTTGGTCGGACGGACCAACCTGCTCTAATACCACTAATGTAACACCCTTTTCTACCCCACAGATATAATGACAAATCAATCACATTTATCAGAGTAAAATATTAAACACAATAAAAATCACCTCAAAGGGCGTACATTTCTCAATAACTCAAATAAAATTCAATGCTCCGTAAACAACTGACTTTCCCAAAATTACTCAAAAATTGCTCAAAAGGCAGCAGAACTCAAAAAGGCAAAATCCAAAGTTTTCTTTGCGCAGCAACATAATCAAAATAACAATAATCAATAAAACATGGTTTAACTCAAAGACCCCAACCCCATGTTACACTATCAAAGCAAGACCCTCTAAGTCAACCAAAAGTCAAAAACTCCTCGACGACATCCACGACTAAACCTGGTCATCTGCACGTTACCCACGCGGAGGCAACATTCAAACAGGAAGGGTGAGTAAAACGATTCATAATAATCAATATAGGAATCAATATATGAAATAGCGTCATTTTTGTATTCAACATCATCATAATCATCAACGAAATATCAAAAAGCCATAATATCATAATCTACACCAAATTGTCACATAAATGCAAATGCAACAAGACTCATGCATGTGGTACCAATTTATCAAAGTTCGATGGACACTGGGCCATCAACCCTCCATAGATCCCCATCAATAGGATCGATTCTACACAATAACCGAAGCACAACAAAATACTTCACATTCGCACAATAGGACTGAAGCCACAAGAATCAAACACTAGACCGAAGTCCGAAATGCATATGAACGCATGATGCATATGTCAATATCATCCTCATAATAAACTCATCAGGTGCATCATCTTTCATCAAAATCATCATAATAATTATGTCATCATATAATCATAAAAAACTTATGGAATCAACATCATAACTCATCATCATTACTCATAGGAATTATCATACAATCATGTAATAATCACATATGAATCACAACCATACTCAAGGTAATTCATCCATAAAATCACAACATCAAAGCATCAAGACACTTCACAAGAACATAATTCGCAAAACTCTGCTACCTTCACTGGACAGTTTGCCGTGCGAGTCTGGGGCGAGTGTTTGTCGTGCGAAGAATTGTTCGTTGTGTGAACTCACGATTATAGCAAAACACTGTTATGCATCAGTAGCAAAACCAACCCAAAAGTCCTTACGATTTTCTTCCCCAATGCCCCCAAAACATCCCTAAATCATTCCTAAGGTATTACGACAATAAAGGCACAAAATCTACGACTTATTAGGCCAATCCCGTATCATATTTACGCCTCCAATTCCCATAAATCCTTACAAATTCCCCATATTCATTAGAGTTCTCATAATCAATTACCCTATACGGTTAAAACCTCAACAATAGGTTTTGGCAACGAAGGCCTAATTTCCCTTACTCCCAAACCAGCCTCAAACCTATCAGACCATCAGTCCAAATCCCTCAAACTCATTAAACTCACCAGAAATGCAACAACAATTCAATACTCAAAATATCTAAATCCTTAAATTGGCTTTAAATACATTGAATCACATATTGAAAATAATGAAGGTAATATCCCCATACTTAAACAACCTCAAAAACAGGTTTGACCACGAAGGCCTAATTTCCTCAAACTCAAAAATCTCCTAAATCCTTAAATCACCTTTAAATACATTGAATCACATTTTGAAAACAATGAAGGCAATACTCTTCATACTTAAACAACCTCAAAAACAGGTTTGGCCACGAAGGCCTAATTTCCTCAAACTCTAAAACCTCCTAAATCCTTAAATCGACTTTAAATACATTGAATCACATATTAAAAACAATGAAGGTAATAATCCCCATACTTAAACAACCTCAAAAACAAATTTTTCCACGAAGGCCTAATTTTCTCAAACTCAAAAACCTCCTAAATCCTTAAATCGGCTTTAAATACATTGAATCACATATTAAAAACAATGAAGGCAATACTCCCCATACCTTCATTGCTGACTCTAAGTCTTTCTCCTTGATTCTTGGAAACCTCGCGAAACTTTGCCTCAATCCTCTTCCTCAGAGCTCTGGCCTCAATTTCTTCTGTTTTCACGGTCTAACAAGAATGAATCCTAATTCCCTCAAAATTCCTTTTTGTTAAACCTAACTTTGGGCCTTAAAATGGGCTTTCCAATTTCACCTTCACTAACTCCTCCTCAAAAGTCCACTTTGCCCTCAATTCACTTATATTTATTTAAATTAATAATAATATCAATATATTCATATTATATACTATTAGTTAAATAAATAACTCAAAGTCCATAATTCTCAATATTCACACCAACCACCGAAAATCACCAAAAATACGAATATTCATATTTAAATAAATTAAATAAATATTCCAATAAATTTGGGGTGTTACAATTGGCCAAAGATTTAGTCATATACAAACTCTTGAGTTTGCTCCACACACCCGCTGTTGTCTTCTCCTTTGAGATCTGCTGGAGAATCTTATCACCAAGGATCAATATGATGACACTATGGGCTTTCTTGATCATCGTCGTCTTCTCCTTCTCCATTAGGGCAACATTCATATTCTCTGATTCTTTCAACATTTCTAACAAACCCCATTGAACTAGTAAGACTTGCATCTTCAAGCCTCACAAACCGAAATCATTCACACCAGTGAATTTCTCAATCTCATATTTTGTTAACGATATCTTCTCCTTCAAGCTCTCCGCACCAGTTTGTTGTGAATTGATATCGTCAAAAACATATCAAAATATGAGAAAGAGTGAGTTTCTTGAACAAACACAAGAAACTCTATTTGGTTTCACGAAAGAGAGAGAAGAAGGAATAAGAATAATCATAATTGATTAAAACCGTTTTACTATTCACTTACTCAATAAAGGTTCAAAGATTACAAGTGAATAATAATAATTAACCTCTCTCAACAATCTGAGATAATTAGTCTATTTATAAACTACTAAGTTAACTTGATAATTGAGCTTACAAGCAAGACCCTATTCGACATGTTAACAGTCCTAGCATTTCGACTACTGCATGCTTGAGCATAATTCAACTACAACATATAGGACCAACATGTGAACAGACTTCGACTTCATACTAAAACCTTTATCAAACCATGAAGCCATCCTTGTTGACACTAAAGTTCAATCCAAATATCACAATAATAAATATGATGGAGTGACACTGTTATAATTTTTTTACTAACATGTTAAAATAATCAAGCAAAACTAACTCAACAAATAAACTGAGGTGGATTATTTTCTATATAGTAAGTTGATGAAGTGTTAAGATATTAGAGTTCTTATTTGTAGTGTCAATTTTAATATATATAATAGATAGTTAATAAATATAAATGTTGATCAATTATAAAAAATCTATAGTCTTTTGGTCATTTTCCACGTTCGACATGGTCATTCTGACCAAAGACGACCACAAACCATAATCACAATTCACAAAATACAATTTTTTATGCCCACACACACCACCAATATTATTAAATCAAATTGCAAAGAAAGTGATTAATTTCTAAAGGAATTTTCATATTAATACAAAATAAAAATTCAAAAAACACAAATCAAAGTTTATTTGAATTTTTTTCAAAACATAAATGTCAAATTAAAATCAATTTTATTAAATATAACCTTGAAAACTTGTCAACGATGGAGGAAAAGAAAGTGAATAAATAAATTGAAGAAATATAACTTTGTATGATGATAAACTTTTGAGCTTTTAAGAAAATAAATAAATAGATTGAAGAATATATAACTTAGAGTTCAAATACATTGATAATTTTTTCTTAAAATCTAACATTAAAGGAGAAATAAACTTCATAGAGATAAAAAAAAAGTAATTGTCTAAAAAATGCATTTACAATTACACAAATTAATACTAGTATAAAAAAATATTATTCACAAAATGAAATAGCAAATAATGTTTTATACATGAATAATTTTAATTTATACTTTTTACTCGTAACAATTGTTCCCAAAATCAATTCATGTCTCTCAACTCAAGTTAGTTGAGATTTTATAGTCAAAGAAAAGAGAAAACAAAACAAAAAGGATAACAAGAAAAACAATTGTTAGTTGAATAAATATGAAATAGTATTTTATTTTAAATAACCAGAATAATTTCATCAGTTGATTAGTGTCTGGGTGGTGTAGTCGGTTATCACGCTAGTCTCACACACTAGAGGTCCCCGGTTCGAACCCGGGCTCAGACAAGTAGTATGTATTAGCATCAATTTTTATTTTTACCATTTTACCCTTTTCCTTAAGAAGAAAAGTCAGATACAAAACGCAAACAACACTTTCATTTCCCTTTTCTTCACTTTCACTTGTTGTTCACTTTCTTCTTTCCTTTCCAATTTCACCCTTTCACTTCATATTCCTTTCTTCCATTTTCAATCACCACTCCATCGAAGTTTCTCTCCGAAATCAATGGATTGGGGAAACGTTACCGCCGAAGATCTCGTCGACGCTCTCCGCGAAGTTGATTGGTCATCGCCGCCGCGTCCTCTCTCCGAATTCTTCTCCCGATTCACCGTTCCGAGATCTTCCTCCAAATGGAACAGCCGTCTCAAATGCAATCTCTACTAGTACCAACCCCCCTTCCGTTCTCGTTTTTCACTTTTGCTTATCAAATTTGAATCAATTTGAATCGCTTTGTTATTTAGGTTTTTGCATGTACTTTGTTTTACTGATTTTTGTATGATGATGAACTTATTTTGAGCTTTTACGATTTTCCTTTCACTGTGTATATCTGTTATAACGGAAAATGGATTTGTTTCATTTTATTTTGTATAGATGATTCTATGATAAAATATTAATTATGTAGTATTTGGGAAATTACTTGTTATTGTCTTCTGAATTGTCAAGTTATTAACTGTAGTTAAGTTTTAGGGTTGGAAAGTAACTATGGTTATGATTGTATTTGCAGCTACAGGACCAACTACTTCATTTTGATTGTTTCTGTTCTCAGTAAGTGAGCATGATGTGTAGAATTTATTTATTCAGATTTTATTTTTTGTGTTTTCATGTTTTTTTGCTGTGTTTTGCCTTATAGTCTAATTATCTACACGTTGAATTTTGCAGTATTGGGGTTTCTTCGGAGGCCGCTTGCTATTGTGGCTGCGCTTCTTACAGCACTAAGCATTGCCTTTCTAAATGATAGGTAAGCAGTTTTAGTGTGTTATTTACTGTCTGTCTATATATTATATTTTATATTATTTGATCCATGCAGCCGAGTGCGATAAGGCTTGGTTGATGTTGTTTTAACATATATCTTGGTCTGAAGGTGTTGTTCTTTGTGCTATTTAAGCATACATGTTTTACATCAGTTACAAACTGTAGAAATTGGATGCCAGTTTTTGTGAAGTTAATCTGATTTGTTTTCATGTGCAACAAAGCTGATTTATGCTTCAACTTTTAAAGGAATAAGGAGGAACTTTACTCACCCCAAAAGCACTTTGGATGTACACATCTGGAAAAACACGGAGGTTTTGTGCTGTCTGGACGTGTACATCCTGCCTAAAGCAGTTTTTGTTCTGTCTGGATGTGTACTTTCGAGAGTCATGTGTGGGTTTTTAGAAATGTGAGGATGGATAAAGGTTCTCCCCAATTTATTTTGTTAAGTTATTCTTTTTAATTCATAGGTTTGTGTCATCAGTTCACATGTCATATTTTGTGGGGGTTTCCGTGTTAAGAAAGTGTTGTGCTGCCTTTAGCAGAATGCCAAGTACTATATGATTTGTGCATAGTGTAACTTTATGCTTAAACAGGCTTCTTAGATAACTTAGAAAAAGGTGTGTATGGTTTGGTTTTGTAGATGATATAGATTTACTATAATTGTAGGACCAAACCCTATAATGAATCCTGTCATGAAACTAAAATGATGAATCACATTGTAGTTTAGTTTTACTGTCAGCTTTGTAGCAGGATAACAACTTGTTTTATTTAAAAACTCGTCAACATAGTATTTTTACCTTGATACAAGTTTTTAATCTCTTAAAGGGATGAACAAAAATAAACAAACAAATACATTTTAGTCTAGAATACGGGAAAGGTACTTATGATGGAAAATGAAAGGTTTTGATCAAGTTTAGGCATTTCGACTTCAGTATTTTAGATTATGTTCTACATATGTCTACTGGAACCAACTGCGTTAATACTCTTGACTTTGATATAGAGGGTATTGATGTTCTCTTATTATTAAGTATGGGAAATGCTAACGAGTGCCCCAGGGGCACTCTTTAAGAGATTAAAAAGGTAAGTTGAGCATTCTTTAATATATTAAAAAGACAAGTTTTTAAAAAAAATATGTCTATTCAATGCACTGAAAACAGAAAACAGTAACTTTTTAAGGAATATTGTGTTCATTTAATGCACTGAACGTAGAATATTTTCTTTATTTGAAATCATTTATACATGGCTGTGATATTATCATGGTTACTAAAAAGAGGACAAAAGAACTCCAACAGGTTATGACACAGCTGCTGAATATAATTAGCTGCCTAAAAGTTATACTCTGATGACTTGGGCTATTAGACAATTATATTTTTCCTGCCTAAAAGTTATACTCCGATGACTTGGGCTATTAGACAATTATATTTTTCCAGTTCTATAGACAATTATATTTATATTTTTCCAGTTCTATAGACAATTTATAAAGTCCAGGGAGTTGATGAGTATGCCAAGATTTGATATACAAAGTCTTCATTTAGTTTTCGAATCTGTTTCAGTTTTATTATAATCGATAGAAATGCTGAATTTCTATATTTATTCCACATCAATCTAATTGGTTTCTTTGTGCAGCTTTGCAGGTACCTTTAGTGAGAAGGTGACAAGAACAGTTAGGCAATTTTCACCTCATTTAGCTGCCAAAATGAGACCTCCGCTTACGTAAGTCTGTTTTACTTCATTATGTTTGTGGATCTTTGGATTTTCTGTATCTTTAGTAATTTTTTAAATTCCAGGCCTGTTATTCGTGGACGTCCATCAGCTAAGAGAGCAATCTATATTTGTGGCCGGCCTCGTTGGGTGTTCGTCTTGATATTTTCTTCTGGTAAATGAGTCTGAAACAGTTATAGTTTTTCTCATTAATTCTTTTTCGCCATATCAAATTTTTTGGATGTTTGCCAGATGTTTGATACTTTTCCATTTTTTGACATCAATTCTCCTTTTACCCCCTTTTTGCAGCAAGTTTCTTTCTTTGGTTTGTTTCGGCTGGTCTCCTGACTGTTTTATGGGCGCTTGCTATCGGTCTTCTTGGTAATTGCATTTTGAGAAATTTAATCTTAATATTGTTTAGCCTTTTTATTCTTGTTTTTAAGTTGGTTTTTCTCGCTTCTTCAGCTACCATCCTGCATGCAAGCTTTAGAACACCTAACCTGAAAGCACGTCTAAACACATTCCGTGAAGAGTTTCGTGCTGTATGGCGCAATTACAGCGAGCTGTAGTTCACATAAAATTTGCTGGACCGGATGTGAGTGCTTTCTTCCATAACATTTATATATATTCATATCCTATTGCTTGATAATTTTTTGCTTATGCGCAATATTTGTAAAATCCATTGGCACGTTGAAATGATTGAGAGTAGATATGTATGTTATATAGACTTGTAGAGTGATAGGCATCTGATTGAAATGTGCCATAGTATTTGGTTCAGGGAAACTGGAAGCCTAAGGGGAGGGAAGTGGAGGTCGCCAAATGTCTTTTCCTTAATTTTTGGCTACCCTGTAATACTAGAAGGATTTGGAAGGAGACAAATGAATTTGAATATTTTAAGTATACTGACTAAAATGTGTAGAAATCCAAAACTACCCTCCACCTCCCTATATCATTGCCACTGTTAGGCACCTTCAATTGTTGCTACTGCCAAACACCAACATATTGCTTTCAGGTAACCTCCACTACTGTAACTGCTGCACAGCAGCACCACCACCATCACCAGTTTTGAACACCTTCTGTTATTTCCTTTTTTTCTTGGCACTTGCTGCTGCTGTTAAGAATCCTTTAGTCTATCACTACTGCCAGGGCTGCTGCCTGATACCCTCTACCATCATAGCTTGAAACTCTTCACCGTTGTTGTTGCTATTGAGCATCCTACATTGCCTATGTTGCTTGGT
Organism: Lathyrus sativus; assembly: GCA_963859935.3. Classification (NCBI taxonomy): domain Eukaryota; kingdom Viridiplantae; phylum Streptophyta; class Magnoliopsida; order Fabales; family Fabaceae; genus Lathyrus; species Lathyrus sativus. The sequence continues at coordinate 377,952,490 of OZ012737.1, read as the reverse complement.
ACATACCCTCAACCATCACTCCTTCACCACCTCTGCAGCTAGGCACCCTCCACCAATGTCATTCAATCGGGCACCTTCCATTGCCTCTGCTACTGCTTGGTACCGCAACCATCAACACCACTGTTGCCCATACTGTTCACTGTTGCCACGACCACTTGGAGCAATGCTTACATAGAGGTAGTTACAAAAAGGGGGAAGATTATAATTTATAAAAGGATGGGTAGGAAAGTAAGTTCCATAAGAAATTGCAAAAATGATAATGGGACGATTGGGATGCATAACTAGGTGAAGGGAAGCCGAGTTAGGGAAGATTGAACATGGGAAATCAACAGCATGAGTGGATGGGGTGATATGGTTTGGGGGAAGAAGGGAAAGGTAAGAAGGAAATAAGGTAACAAGGGACAGAGGGGTATGATAGCCTAAAGCTGGATGGTAGTAGTACTAGGGGGTCCTTTTAAGTAATTTTTTTTTCGGTTTTCTTTTCATTTAAAAGATTTCAGAATCTAAATTCTTCTATAAGGACTCGAACTTCCAGTTATTTCCATTAAACTTCATATTTTTGTTATTTAGTTATGTTTTTAAGCTTTATGTGTTACAGCATGTAAAACAAGCTCTATACTTAATAAAATTCAGAGTAGTGTCCTGTCGGAACTTAATTCCTCTGAGTTTTCTGATAGGAACCCAAATTCATGACGATACAGAGATTTATTATTAATTAAAAAGGTGAGAACTATTACAGAAAAATCCCCTGCAATCCCAGAGCCTAGTTCCTGAGAGATCAGATAATTCTCACTCTGCCCAAACCACAAGGTTCCTAAGATAAAAGAGACTGAATACTCCATTATTCTATCCTTCATCCTATATAACCAATTCAACTGGCTTTCTCTCTCACTAGGGGTGGCAAAATGGATGGATTGGATGGATATGAATTGGATTGCTAATGGATGGATTAAAACAATCCATTAGTCCATTAAAATCCACTAAAATTTTATTAAAATTATCCAATCCGATCCATCCATTAAGAATAAAATCCATCCAATCCATCCATTAACATATTTTTAATGGATGGATATCCATCCATCCAACTTTTTTTTTAATTTCGTAAAAATAAATACTTTTTTTTTTCAAAAACAAATCAGTTTTTTATTCTGAAAAAAAAACTGATTTTTTTTCCAAAAAATAAAGTCGGTTTTTTGTTCGAGAAAATTTTTTATTTTTTTTCGAAAAACAAATCAGTTTTTTATTCTGAAAAAAAAAAACCGATTTTTCAGAAAAAAAATTTGATTTTTTTTCCAAAAAAAAAGTCGGTTTTTTTTTTGAAAAACAAATCAGTTTTTTATTCTGAAAAAAAAACCGATTTTTTTCAGAAAAAAAAAATTATTTTTTTTCCAAAAAAAAAGTCGGTTTTTTTTTCGAAAAACAGATCAGTTTTTTATTCTGAAAAAAACCGATTTTTTTCCAAAAAAAAAGTCGGTTTTTTTTTTCGAAAAACAAATCAGTTTTTTATTCTGAAAAAAAAACTGATTTTTTTCCAAAAAAAAATTGATTTTTTTTTCGAAAAACAAATCAGTTTTTTGTTCTGAAAAAAAAACAGATTTTTTTTCAAAAAAATTAAATTTTTTTTTCAGAAAAAAAATATAGTTTTTTAATTATTTTTAAAAAAATCTAATTTAAAAAAATAAATCTAACGAAAATAAAAATAATCCATTGGATCCTTAAAATATGTTGGATGGATTGAATCAATCCATGCATATAAATGGATGGATTGAATCCATCCATGCATATAAATGGATGGATTTAATCCAATCCATTAACTTATTTTTTGTGTGGTGGATGGATTGGATGGATTTTTTGATGGATGGATTGGATGGATTTTGCCTTAATGGATTTAATTGTCACCTCTATCTCTCACATAACTAATTCTCCCGCATTTCCAGATTTCTCACTTAAGTGGGCCTCTGAGAAATGGGGCCTTTGGTTGTAGATACGGATCTTTAATTTAATAGCTGCTGCCACTTCCCCAACCTTGAGGCAAACGAAAAGAGAGCTGATCTTTAATAGCTGCTGCCACTTCCCAATCCTCAAGGAAGAAAGGAGGTTTTGGCTGCTTGATAAAATATGTTCCCACAAGTGGCTTCCTTTCTTATTTGAGCTTTCAAAAAGGTGAACACAGAGCTATGCCTCAGCTGAACTCCCACAACTCTGTCAGCTGGTGTTTTCACTTCATAATCTTCAACTATTATTGTTTAAAGCTTACCAACTGGAAAACCCATAGTGAGACCCAAGGAATAAGAAATACAATTGCCATGATTGATGGAATGAGTAAATCACTTGCCTTATACTGTTGAATGCACAGGTGGCAATGGCAATAGGTCCATGCTTGGATAACAACATATAGTCTTGGAGATGTTGTGGAACAAATAAGCCGTCAAAGAGGGAAAAATTGAACACTGTCCTATAGCTAATATAATGAGGAAAAACATTAATCCAATTTCTGTTTGAAAGACTCTGACTTGCAACACATGTGCCAATAATACCCAAAAGTGTCTCTGTGCCTTCCTCTGGACCACTACTAAATTTTGATGCAGCAACAAGTGTCTCAGTTGACTTGACACTACAATTGCAATTAGAGAAGCTGCTACTATGGCAAAACTATCTCCTGCATTGAAAAAATGACATCCCCATTGTATCAGATATCTAACTCGTATTCAAGGAGTAGAAGAATCAACCCAACATTGAAAACTGAAAGAAACCTTTGGTTTCTTTTTAATACATGAACCAGATTGGAGAATGCTACACAGTTGGATCATGAGAGCTTAAAATTCCTTTGCAAGAAAATTGTTGGTATTCTTTCTATCAATCATTTGGACATGGAATCTTTGTTGGTCCATAATATTTAGAATTAGACCCACCTTGCAAAAGTCCTTATTACTATTTCCTCTTTTTCTAGAATCCAATCCGCCACATAACTCTTTCTAGTAAACACACACAACTTGGCTGATATATACTTTCTGCCGCATGGTTGCTTCCACTTGTATCAGAACAATACCACAGCTGGACCCCCGGCATGCATGGCACAAGATCAGTGCAGTCCATTGCTGTTGGAATATAAATGGACACTTTGTGATGGAAGTGCCGAGGTCAACTGACATAAATGTTGAAAAGTGGGGTCGCCTGGGTATAAAAGTTTTGTTAAATTTGAGACCAGAAGGAGTAGTGTGGATGATAGTACTGTGAGTCCTTTGTGGGAGAGGTTAGGTTGTTGGTGAAGCCGTAGCCGCCATAGGCATTAGGCCTTGCATCCCTTTACTTCTTCCTTCTTGGGTTAACTCTTGTACATCTATATCTGCCCAAGCTTAAAAAGCCTCCCTCAACCAACTAACACCATCTCAATCTTGGCCCATTAGTTCAACACTTAAACCAACTAACACCATCTCAATCTTGGCCCATTAGTTCAACACTTAGCTTTAATAGACAGATTTACAACCCTTCTTCATTATGGGCTTATACCTAAATACCAGATCCATTTGAGCTATGATGCATTATGTTAAGAAATGTGGTTGGACTTAATTCAACCCTACAAAATCGGTTGGTAGAATGAGGATTGTCTCCACCTTATAAACACATGTTCATGCCATATATTGTCCGATGTGGGACTCTTAACACGCCCTCACGCTCAGGACTAGACAACTGAAGCGTGAAAGTAAATGGTGGGTGGCCCAATAGCGGAAACCATAGAAGGTGGTCCACCGGATCTTAAACGAGACTCTAATACCATGTTAAAAAATGTGGTTGGGCCTTACTCAACCCTACAAAATTGGTTGGTAGAGTGAGGATTGTCCTCACTTATAAACACATGTTCATGTTATATATTGTCCGATGTGGGACTCTTAACACATTAGATCAAAACACCCATTTTTGTGAATTATCCATTCTTTACCTGTTTTCTCTAGAACCTTCTCAAGTGCAAGAGTTTTGAGACATACTTGATCCGGCATATTCACCACAACAGAATTGTTCCTTGTCTCAAGGAGGTGGGCCCTCGACGTCCGTTGTTGTAGCATGGCCATATCCTGTGAGCCCGCGTCTGGTGGTTGTGGGAGCGTGGTCCGCATGCACTTTCTGTTGTGTGAATTATGACTATGACACAAGGTTGATTGGGAACTTCAAAAATCACAAACCAGTTTAGGTGTGCATGATTTTGTGGCTGATTCTGTTCTTGATCAGTGTCTTGACTTCAAGTCTCTTCGAGCATAGTATCTCTCCTTCGTTCTTCTGGTTTCATGATAATTGTCCTTTCAGCATGACCTCTACCATGACTCACACTGAATCTCTCGGTTAAACAGTGGAAAAGGAGTCCTATTCTGCATCAAACTTGGCCTATGAAGCACAGACTCCGACATGGATACCGGGACACGACACCACACGGACACTCCGACACTGATAATGTAAAAAATATAGGACACCAACACCACTACATATATGATAGTATTTGACCTTCATTTACTCATCTATATTTAAAAGAGTTAAAAAATTTCTAATCAAAATTAATGTCTTTAATTTTTTATCGATAATATTCTTTATCGATGGTAGGTATGGGAAAGTCTATCACAGAAAAAACAAGAAAGGAAGAGAGAGAGAATAACAATAGTACATTCTCTGCTAGCTGTCACAGCACATGGGTGAGACAGCTGGCCTTGGGTGAGTGGAGAGAGAATTTAGGGATTGTCCTATAAATGATTGGAGGCTGTCAAAAAGGTTTTTTATGCAGATTTTAGTGGAAAGATTCATTTGGGAGAGAATAGGCCTCTCTAAGAGCCTCTTGTCTTTTTCTTACATTTCTACAAATCTGTTCCTCTTTAAAGGATTAGATCCCGTTTGATCTCTAATCCCTAACAATAAAGTTCTTATTTTGCATACTGTTAGTGTTATTTTTGTCTCTGTTTTTTTTCCCCTGCTGTTCTACTGTTAGATACTAAATTGAACCTATCAATTTGGTATCTAGAGCCTTGGTTCCACCTGTGCAAGTGGATGGTTGTTACAAGAAGCACCATGGAAAACAGGGTAGAAGCCATAGAACAAAGGATGAGCAATTTTGAGGCCACGATGGACCAGATCCGACAGCTGGTGATGGACCAACAGTCACGGCCGCAGGTCACAGTGGAGGAGATTCGTCAGCTGATTCAAGAGAACCCTGTTCGTAATCATGGAAGACACCAGAGACACCGTATTCGTGGTACTGAGGAAGAGGAAAGGGATGAATGGAGTGAACGTAGCACTATCTCAAGAGAATCACGACCACACCATCGTCGTCATGGTGGTGAAGGTCATTCTCGGTTTGTTGGAAGTCATCGAAGAGTGGAGATTCCAATTTTCAAAGGGGACGACGCGTATGGGTGGCTAGTACGCGTCGAAAGGTACTTCCACTTAAAGGGAGTAAGGGTTCAAGACAAGCTGGATGCGGTAGTGCTGGCAATGGAGGAAAAAGCTCTAAATTGGTATCAATGGTGGGAGGAACAAGCACCCTTGAGAACGTGGGAGGAGTTCAAAACAGCTGTGATGAGGAGATTCCAACCTGGGCTCTTACACAATCCTTTAGGACCCTTGCTGAGTTTGAAACAAAAGGGGTCAGTGGTGGAATATAGGGAGAAATTTGAGATGATGGTAGCACCATTAAGGAGGGAAGAAAGAGTCATGCTGGACTCAATTTTTTTGAATGGTTTGAAAGATGAGATTCAAGCAGAATTGAAGCTCCATGAGAGCCAAGATTTGGCTGAGTTGATGGATAGAGCTTTGCTCATTGAAGAAAAGAATGAAGTGGTGCAAAAGAAGGGTAGTTCTTGGAGAGAAAGGGGAGGAAATCTAAGGATCAAAGATCCTGGAGATATAGGAGGGCATAGGAAGGAGGGTGAAGGGGCAAAGGGTGGAGGAAATGAGAAGTATAAGGGCAAGAGATTGGATCCAGCAGAATTAGAAGAAAGGAGTAAGAAAGGACTTTGTTTCAAATGTGGGGAAAAGTGGAATAGAGAGCATCTTTGCAAATTCAAACACATGAGTTTGAAATTATGTGAAAACAGTAGTGAGGAGGAGGAAATAAGGGGGATTGGAATACAAACAGAAGAGTGGGAGAAGGAGGGGGAGGAATTTAAAACTTTGCAACTGTCCATGCAAAGTAAAGAAGGGTTTACTTCCAACAAATCTTTTAAAGTATGGGTGACTGTGGAGGGGAGAGAGTTGCTGACTTTGATTGATTCTGGAGCTACTAGCAATTTTATTGACCCAAATATTGTGGCTGAATTAGCTGTGAAGATAGTTGAAACTCCAACCTATGTGATAGAAGTGGGAAATGGAGAAAGAGTTACCAACCAAGGGATTTGTGAAGGGTTGAAATTCCTTTTGCAAGGAGTGGAATTTAGTCAACATTTCTTCTTGATGAAGTTGGGAGGGACAGACATGGTGCTAGGGATGGATTGGTTGGCAAGTTTAGGGAATATTGCAGTGAACTTTGGAGAACTCAGTTTGAAGTGGGAAAAAAATGGAAGGAAGTTTAGTATCAAAGGAGATCCTGCTTTATGTACCAGACAAGCCTCATGGAAAGCCATGGTCAAGGCCATTAGTGATGAAGGGGTGGGATTTTTTGTTCATTCAAGAGGAGCAAAGGTGGTGAACCATCCAATGGAGGAGGAGGGTTGGGAGGAGCTGTTGAGTTCTTTCAAAGAGGTGTTTAATCTACCAGCTGGACTTCCTCCAAAAAGGGAGCATGACCATGCAATTACCCTCAAACCTGAAGCGGCTATTCCTAATTTAAGGCCTTACAGGTACCCTTTTTATCAGAAGAATGAGATTGAGAAGATAGTGAGGGAAATGCTCCAAGCAGGAATTATCAGGCATAACACCAGCCCTTTCTCCAGCCCTGTTCTTTTAGTTAAAAAAAAAGATGGGGGATGGAGATTTTGCACTGATTATAGAGCCCTAAACAAGGTGACTATACCCAACAAGTTCCCTATACCTATCATTGAGGAACTGTTGGATGAATTAGGGGGAGCTGTGATTTTTTCCAAACTAGACTTAAAATCAGGCTATCATCAAATTAGGATGAATGAGGGAGACATAGCCAAGACAGCATTTAGAACCCATGAAGGTCACTATGAATATTTAGTGATGCCTTTTGGGTTAACTAATGCTCCCTCAACATTTCAAGCCTTGATGAATGAAGTATTGAGGCCTTTCTTAAGGAAATTCTGTTTGGTTTTCTTTGATGACATCTTGGTGTACAGTAGGAGTAGAGAAGAACATTTGAAGCATTTGAAGTTGGTTCTACAAATCCTTGCTGACCAGAAGCTGTTTGCAAACAAAAAGAAATGCTCTTTTGGAAAGGAGGAGATTGAATACTTGGGACATATCATATCAGGCAATGGTGTATCAGCTGATCCTAAAAAGGTAGAAGACATGCTGAAATGGCCTGTTCCTCAGAATGTAAAAGGATTAAGAGGATTCTTGGGCTTAACAGGGTATTGCAGAAAGTTTGTAAGGAATTATGGGAGGATTGCTTGGCCTCTTACTCAGTTACTCAAGAAGGATAACTTTGTGTGGAATAATGAAGCTCAAGCAGCTTTTGAAGAACTCAAAGTTACCATGACCACTGTCCCAGTTTTAGCTATGCCAGATTTTGAAAAAGAGTTTATTATGGAGACTGATGCTTCAGGGAAGGGAATAGGGGCTGTCTTAATGCAAGAAGGGAGACCCATATCCTATATGAGTCAGACTTTATCTGACAGGGATCAGAATAAATCAGTTTATGAGAGGGAGTTAATGGCTATTGTTATGGCTACCCACAAATGGAGGCCCTATTTATTGGGCAGACATTTTAAGGTGCATACGGATCAGAAGAGCCTAAAATTCCTCACTGAGCAGAAGGTTATGGGGGAGGAGCAACAAAAATATCTATCTAAGTTGTTGGGATTTGATTTTGAAGTTAAATATAAGCCAGGAAGAGAGAACAATGCTGCAGATTCCTTATCTAGACAAATGATGTATAATCACCTCACAACCAGGCAATGTGAAGCTTGGGAGGGTTTAGAAGAGGAAATACAACAGGATGGTAAGTTAAAGGCTATAGTGCAAGCCCTGTTGATAGATCCTGCCAGCCATGAGGGGTTCTACATGAAAGGAGGGAGATTATACCATGAAGGGAGAATAGTAATTCCAAAACAGTCCCCAAGGATTGCTTGGATACTTAATGAGTTTCATGATACAGCTCTAGGAGGACATTCTGGCCAGTTGAGAACTTATAAAAGAATTGCAAGTGTGGTTTACTGGGAAGGAATGAGGAAGAAAATTCAAGAATATGTGCAATCTTGTGAAGTGTGCCAGAGAAACAAGTATGAAACTTTAAGCCCTGGGGGATTACTCCAACCCCTGCCCATTCCAACACAGACCTGGAGTGACATTTCTATGGATTTTATTGGAGGATTACCAAGAGCCCATGGAGTGGATACTGTCCTGGTAGTGGTGGATAGGTTAACCAAATATGCCCACTTTCTACCCCTTAGTCACCCTTACACTGCTAAGGAAGTTGCTGATCTTTTTATTCAAGAAGTGGTGAGGTTGCATGGATTCCCTAGTTCCATAGTATCTGACAGAGACAAAGTCTTCATGAGCCAGTTCTGGTCAGAACTATTCAAACAGGCAGGCACCAAGTTGAAATACAGCAGTGCTTACCATCCTCAATCTGATGGGCAAACTGAAGTGGTGAATAGATGTTTGGAGACCTATTTAAGATGTGTGACAGGCCTGAAACCAAAACAGTGGCCCAAGTGGATGGCTTGGGCAGAGCATTGGTACAACACAAATTATCATGCCTCACTAAGGACTACACCTTTTGAAGCTCTTTATGGGAGAGCTCCCCCTGTGTTAGTCAGAGGAGATAATCCTCCATCAGCAGTAGATGAGGTGAATAGGTTAACTGCTGAGAGAAATTTAGTGCTGAAGGAACTGAAGGAACAATTGCTTAAGGCTCAAGATGTAATGAGAAATCAGGCCAATAAGCATAGAAGGGAGGTGGAATATGAGTTAGGAGATCAAGTTTTCTTGAAGATCCAGCCTTACAAGATGAAGAAGTTGGCCAAAAGAATGAACCAGAAACTCAGTCCTAGGTATTATGGCCCATTTGAAGTGATTCAAAAGATAGGTGCAGTGGCTTACAAGTTGAAACTTCTTGAGGACTCTAGAGTACACCCAGTGTTCCATGCATCCTTGCTAAAAAAAGCTGTATCACCTGTTGTGGCACCTCAACCTCTGCCAGCATGCATGAATGAGGAATGGTACTTGGAACCAACACCTGAGAAGGCAGTAGAATACAAGCAGGGAGAGCAAGGTGGGGTAGAGGTGTTGGTAAAATGGAAAAATCTGCCCAACTTTGAAAATTCCTGGGAGTTGGTTGAAAAAATGAGGGCAGAATTTCCTAATTTTCTCCTTGAGGACAAGGAGAGTCTTGAAGGGGGGAGAGTTGGTAGGTATGGGAAAGTCTATCACAGAAAAAACAAGAAAGGAAGAGAGAGAGAATAACAATAGTACATTCTCTGCTAGCTGTCACAGCACATGGGTGGGACAGCTGGCCTTGGGTGAGTGGAGAGAGAATTTAGGGATTGTCCTATAAATGATTGGAGGCTGTCAAAAAGGTTTTTTATGCAGATTTTAGTGGAAAGATTCATTTGGGAGAGAATAGGCCTCTCTAAGAGCCTCTTGTCTTTTTCTTACATTTCTACAAATCTGTTCCTCTTTAAAGGATTAGATCCCGTTTGATCTCTAATCCCTAACAATAAAGTTCTTATTTTGCATACTGTTAGTGTTATTTTTGTCTCTGTTTTTTTTTCCCTGCTGTTCTACTGTTAGATACTAAATTGAACCTATCAATCGATAACATTGCTTCAGTACATGATTAACCCTTTTAGATTAACCTTTTTAGATGTGAGATTTGTCCAAAAAAATGTATATAACGTGTTTGTAGCAAAGGAAAACCAATTTTGTTTTGAAATACTTGTCTGAATTGTCCAGACAATGTGATGTATGGGTGTCTTTAATTCTTTATCGATAACATTGCTTCAGTACATGATTAACCCTTTTAGATTAACCTTTTTAGATGTGAGATTTGTCCAAAAAAATGTATATAATGTGTTTGTAGCAAAGGAAAACCAATTTTGTTTTGAAATACTTGTCTGAATTGTCCAGACAATGTGATGTATGGGTGTCATATTGATGTCAGACACTGATTTAAAGTGTGTTAAAGTAAAGAATAAAACCATTTTTTAGGGGCACTTCTCTGAGTTTTCTTACAAGTGTCGTACAAGTATCAACATATGTCGGACACTGATGCATGTTGGACACCACGACACACCTATTCCTTGAGCTAGTGGTGTCCGTGCTTCTTAGAACTTGGCACCAAGAGTGAAACCATATCATAGATACTCCTTCCGTTCAGAACGACAACTGGAGTTTATCGCAGGTGCAAATTTCATTCTCCTCAAAGAACTTATCAGCCCCCACGATCTATCCAACAGAATCTGTCCTCGTAAAAACTTGTTCTTTCTTCACGAACTAATTGTGTATGATTCTCCCATCTCTAGTAACATTGACTCTGCTCAAAGATCCGACTGGTCAGCCCAATTAATAGGAACCCAAATTCATGATCACGACAATACTGAAATTGTATTATTGATAAAAAAAAGTAAGAAATATTATAGAAGAGATCCTAGTATTCCCAGAGCCTAGCTCCTCACAGATGAAATAATTCTCACCCTGCCCAACCCATAATGCAGTACTGAAAATACCCTATTATTCTACCCAACCTATATAACCAACACAACTTTCTTTTTCGCCCATGTAAATGATTCTTCCCCCTTTCCTAATTTCTCACTTAAGTGGGCCTTTGAACAATTGGACCTCCGGTTGTAGATAGAGAACCTATCATTTTCACTCCCAATTTATAAAATTATTCATATCTTGCATTCTAATTTCAATGGTTGTGTTTCTCCCATCTATAGAGTTTATGAATTGTTTTAAATTTTAATAATATGCTTAATACTAGTATTTATCAGTGTTGGTATAAGTGATAAATGTTATTTTTTGATCCATTGTAGAGTGTGCATTTAAGTTGAGCTGAATGTGCGATTTCCTTTCCTTTTTATTGATCATTTGTCATTTTTGCTTAACTTCTGCCCAGTAACCATTCTAGTCGGTGATTGAAAGCGGGATCAGTTTTTATGAGTATGCCTTTTGGCTTTATTTACATGATTTATTTACATGAGTATGCCTTTTGGCTTTATTTACATGATTTGTAAACTTGAAAATGTGGATTTCTTCTGGTTTGATTTAGATTTCTGTTGGGCTTCAGACACTTGGATTTCATCCATTTTTTGATTTGGGACCATGGCCCACTCTCCTTTTTATTTTGGGATGTTAACAACATAGAGTGTATTTTCTTTTTGTGGTGTCATTTTTGACGCAGACCGTGACACATTCTATTATACACTTGATTATGGAATATCAGCGTTGTGTTGTAGATTTCTATATCTTGGCACCTCTTATATAGTTGTTCCGTAATCCCAACACGAATTTCAGGTATGCCCAATGCTGCATTGTAATGGGAACAATTTCCTTTGATTGGATTGGAACTTTCCAGGGAGGCGTCCAACTGTCCAACAGATTGTAAATTTCAGAATCGTGTTTTTGTAAAGTACACTGTTTTCATTGTTTATTATATCTTAGTGGAAGCATTGGAATATTGATACATCCTGTAGGATAGGAATTGCCACCATTACTAGTTTTCAGAATTCTTAACTGCTGTGAGAAATAGATAAATCATGTAAGATACTTTCAATTACCTTTACGGTTCTTATTTGTAGGTTTTTATTTTATTTGTTACTTTGGTTTCTGTTTTGGTAAAGATTACAAATATTGTTGATTGCCTTGCATTCCATGTTTTTGAAGCAATTTTTAGCACTAGAAGGTGGACATGTTTCAGTTCTTACATTGCATTAGATTGTGGCTGAGATTCATAAGAGCATTTTTAATGGGAGTAAACTAAATGAGTAAACTAAGATATTTTTTCTGGGTCCAAAGTGTTTTGTAGGATTTAAAAAATTTATAGTTGATCTAAGTAGTTGTTACTTTAATGATGGATGTCTATAAGAAATCAAAACTTGACCCCACTATTTTTAAATATCATGTCATTACTTTAATACTGTTGGAATATTTTATTAATTAAATAAGTAATATTATAATATATTTCACATAGTTAACGTTAACTATATAGATAATAAGAACTAAATTTTAGTTCACTTAGATGCCATGTCAGCTCTATTATAATGCAAATTCTTTATTACTAAAGTAAATTATACAAAATTTTGGTTTAACAACTCTGCATTAAAGTTGCTCTAAGGGAAAGAAGAAGAAAGTAGGTATAACAAAGTTACCATACCACGTCCCACTAATATTAACGTGATATACAATTATAAAATCTTTCATGATTTATATAATTCTTTTCCAAAACCTAAGTTACGGGAAAGGAATGATAAGGATTTGAGAATTTAAATGATTCAATTAAAATTTATTTGTTTTTAAATTTTTTTGTTTGGATGAAATATATGATGATTCAATTGAAATTCTTTTGTTTTATAAAACTTTTTTGTTTGGATGAAATATTAAAATGAAAACAAAATTTTTTGTTTGGATGAAATATTAAAATGATTCATTGTTAAATTTTATGGTCATTTTTATAAATTTTGAAACTTTTAGATCAAATTTAAAATGGAAAGAATAGGAATCAATATGCAACTTTTGAAAAATTTGATGAAAGTATATAAAATTTAAGAGTTATTAAGGATTTATTTACAGTTTTTAAAAAATTATAGTTATACATTTAATTTTTTTATAAAATATAAAGACCTTGCAAAATTTGAAAACTTCATAAATAGCCGAATTTTAGAACCATCAGCATTTAATTTTTTATAATTGATTGAGATATATTTTTGTATATTAATATACAAATAAATTATATATGTTGTGTGATAATTATTCGGAGTGTGTATTAAAGTAATAATAATACTCACATTTATACTTATTTTAATGGATAATAAGATATGCATTTTACGTGATTTAAGATATTTTTTGAAGTACATATTTAGTAAAGGTCTATTTAGTTGGGATAAATGGAGGATAGGAGAGAAAATATTTAATAATTTATGTGTTTGGTTTACATTTTAAAAAAAAGAGGGGAGTTAGATGAAAAAGACTGAAATCTTTTTTGAATTATTTTTTGCTCCCTTTTAAATTTGGCGGGATTTAGAGGGGAGAAGAGATATTTCATTTTAATTATAATTATATTTATATATTTATTCTTATTTATTTATTTAAATATAAATTTAATATATAAAATGTTAAAAGTTCTATTTCAAACAAATTTTATCTTCTTTTTATATTTCTTGTATTTTTATATCTTCATCTTATTATTATTATTATTATTATTATTATTATTATTATTATTATTATTATTATTATTATTATTATTATTATTATTTTGAATCAAAGAAAGATTGAATTAATTCAAAAAACAGTACAAGTATAAGACGATCACGAAGATCCTGCTCTCAGAACAGACACAAAGACCAAAGAAAAAGTATCAAGAACATTAATAAGTCATCAAATGAGCAATGTGCGGCTTAAGTTTCTAGTAATGCCACTCCCTATAAACAATCATATCTGTTCCGGTCTGGGCCCGACCTCGGCAGGCCCAATACCACGTACGACCCAATAAGCGAATCAGCCACGCCGGGCACGCGCGTTCCGCAGGACGAGCAGAGCACGCCACCAGACACAAGCAGCGCGTCCAACAACATCTCGTCGTCCCCTCTTATCAGCCGAACATGACACACCCCGGCGCGTCAAAGCGCGGCCTTGGTTCCTCCCCAACCTTGCGAGTTCCCCCCCTCCGCGGGGAGAACAACGTGCCCGGCGCACGTTCTCCACGTGCACCCTCCGCGGGGACACGTCATCTCCCAAATGCCCACCTCCGAAAGAGCAGGTCAAACCCACTTTCCGGAGATCACGGGACAGTTGGACTAGGGCGAAGATCACGTTCTAGTCTTCACTACGCCACGTAAGCCCTAGCAGTCATTAAGGTTGGGCCTGGTCATCCAGCCCACCTCAAATGACCGTTGGCCCAACGCTGGGGTCTCTCTATAAATACCCTCTTTCACAAGAGGGTCAGGTAACACATTTCTTACCCTTTTTCTATACTTTGCCTTCGCTCTGCCCAATTCCTTACTTTGGCATCAGAGTGTTTTGCAGGTATACCCCCCTTCTTTCCCTTCAGCACCGGTGAGCGCGCAACAGTCCAATAGAGTGTGGCCGGCCCGTGATCCCCTTCTGATCAGGTCAGATCAGTGGCGCCGACTGTGGGAACAGAAACTTCTCCGTTACTCCGAGCAGAAAACCAAAGTTTCACCAATACTCCACGGTCATGGCTAGCCCACACCGCGACGACACTTCGCACGACCTCGCGCTCAACGTCGCCACCAACGGAAACAAGCAGATGGAAACGACGCGTCCGACAGAAACCGATGAGAGGGACGGCCAAACTGCCTCGCCTTCATCCGCAGAGCGGCCCCTCCAGGCTGACCACCGGCCCCCAGGTCCGCTAGCATTCCAACCCGTTCCCATTCCGGCGGGAGCAGACCCGACGGTGGCTGCCCTCTTCGCGGCCATCAACCAGACGAACCAGCTGCTGGCCCAGCAAAACACGAGAATTGAAGCGTTGGAACGCATCGACCCTCCGAGGTACCCCCCGCGGGAAGACCAGAACGGAGGTTCGAGGAGTCCCTCACCCCGACCCAGAAATCGCCGGCCACGGCTGGAGAGGCACCGCGCACAGGTAGCGCGAGAATGCACCAGGTCCCCAGCAAGACAAGTTCGCGAGCGGAACCAAAGCACCGCGGCGATCCCGACCGGGGATCCCCGAGGAGAAAACTCAGGCAGGAGGTCGAGAACCCGAAACCAGGACCCTGTTTTGAACGGCTCGTCCCCCCATCGGTCCTCGACACCCAGCGACGAGGACGATTACCGCACCCCGCTGTCCCGAGAGATCATGGCTGCCCCCATACCCCAAGGGATGGAGAAGCCCCTGACGCTGTCGACATACGACGACACATCCGACCCGGACGACCACCTGGAGGACATCGAGGCCATGCTCGATTACCGAAACGTCCGGGGAGCCATCAAGTGTAGACTCTTCCCGACGACTCTGAGGAAGGGCGCTATGACCTGGTATAAAAGTCTGGAGCCCGAATCAGTTACATCATGGAGGGTCTTGAAGGACCTGTTCTCCAAACACTTTACGGTGTCCCGACGCCACCCGAAGACGGAAGCAGTCCTCGGGGCGATCATCCAGGGCCCCGACGAACCTCTCCGAAAGTACATCGAGAGATTCACTCGGGAAGCAGTGCAGGTGACGACGTCAGACGAGATGAAACGCTACTTAATGGAGCAAGTTCTGCGCCACGACTCCAAGTCCTACGAAGCCGTAGGCATACACCGACCAACGTCCCTCCAAGATTTCCTCGACAGAGCCGCGCATTACATCCGATTCGAAGAAACACAAGCGGCCAACTCCGCTCGAGACACCAGAGACAGGGAGGCCCCCCGCGGGCACCGAGACGACGGAGCCTCGAGCCATCGACGAGGAGGAGACCGCCCCCGCGAGCCCCGCGAACAACGCGAACCGCGCGGCTCGACCGACAAATTCACAGAGTACACAGCCTTAGTCGCTTCACGCGAGCGCATACTGGCCGAATGCGCTAAAACCGAATTCGTGCAGGGAGGTGTCCATTTTCCGCGACCAACACCCCCCAAACCCAACGTGGACAAATCGAAATACTGCCGATTCCACAGGAGCCACGGGCACGTGACAGAAGACTGCATCCATTTGAAAGACGCGATCGAAATTTTGATCAAAGACGGTCACCTGAAGAGATACACCCGAGGAGGCGAACCACCTAGGCAAGAGGCTCCAGAACCCAAGAAAATCGAGGAACTTCCCTCTCCAGAGGACAACAGCAGGCTCCAGGTCGCGTTGTGTGTCAGCCGCCCCGAGGATTGGTTCGCAGGCAGAGAATTCGGTCTCCCCGAAGGACCCGACCTAATCGACGAGCCAATCCGACCAACCAGCCGGTGGGAGTACTTCCCCAGAGCCATGGTCATCTCTGATGGAGCCACGAGGAGTCTGTCCATAGGATCCGTGAAAAGAAAATTCGACGAACTCATCGCGAACAACTCCGGCAAAATGAGCACGCTCGACAAATTCCGAGGCCGCTCCAACCCGATCACATTTTACCTCGAGGAACTCCCCGGGGGATCCCTCAACTCCAACATACCCCTGCTCATACGTGCAAGGATGGCAAACTTCGACGTCAGACGCCTCCTCGTCGACGGCGGAAGCTCGGTTGACATCATGTACTCCCACCTGTTCACAACTCTCCAGCTCGACGAATCCAACCTTTCCCCCTACGTAGGCTCCGACCTTCAGGGGTTCCACGGGACGACGACGAGACCTTGGGGATACGCGGAATTGAAAGTCACCTTCGGAGAAGAGGAAACAGCTAGGGAAATCAGCATCCGTTTCTTAGTCATCGAATGCCCATCCATCTATAACTACATCCTGGGCAGGACGACGATAGCAGAACTCACCGCGGTACCCTCCACCGTCCACCTGAAGATGAAATACTACACAAGAAGGGGGGCCGTGGTGACCCTTAACGGAGACATCGAGGCCGCCCGAAGATGTTTTGAGGCCGAGCTGAAAGGCCTAGACTCCATCGCTCCAGCGACTAAGAAGAAAACTTCAAACACAACGCCAAAGGGCGAACCAACGGAGCTAGTCGGATCCGTTGAACTCGACCGTCGCTTCACCGATGAGCTCGACCACGAAGCGAGGACCAGCGAAGTCAACGGGCAGCCCTCACACCCAGCGCGCCCCATCCCGGACGGAGAATTCGAACTCATCCCCTTCGGGGAAGACACGAGCAGAACCGTGAGGATAGGCGCCGGACTCCCAGACCTCGCGAAACGACAGCTCCAAGCCTGCCTCCGCGAGAACGCCGACCTCTTCGCATGGAGCGCCGCAGAAATGCCCGGACTCGACCCCGAGGTCGCCTGCCACCAGCTGTCCATCAACTCGACCGCAAAGGCCGTTGTGCAACGCCGACGTCGCCAATCCCCCGAAAAATCGGCAGCGGCCGAAAAAGCTGTAAAAGACCTCCTCGAGGCAAACTTTATTTCGGAAGCCCGATATTCAACCTGGCTGTCCAATGTTGTACTCGTTAAAAAGAATAATGGAAAATGGCGCATGTGTGTTGACTATACTGATCTCAATCGGGCATGTCCTAAGGACGCCTACCCCCTCCCCAACATCGACAAGCTCGTCGACAACTCCGCGGGCTTCAAGCTCTTGTCCTTCATGGACGCGTACTCGGGATACAATCAGATCCCGATGGCCGAACACGATAAACAGGCCATGGCCTTCATGACGGCGTCGGGCAATTACTATTATAACGTGATGCCCTTCGGCCTCAAAAACGCCGGGGCCACATACCAGCGGATGATGAACCGTGTCTTCCACGACGAAATCGGAGACATGCTCGAAGTATACATGGATGACATGATCGTCAAATCTGGCGCGGAGGACGACCACACGGCACACCTTCGGAAAGTCTTCGAGACCGCAAGGTCGTGCCGCATGCGTTTTAACCCAAAGAAGTGCACCTTCGGCGTCTGCGCCGGTAAATTCCTCGGCTACTACTTGACCGAACGGGGGATCGAAGCCAATCCGGACAAGTGCCACGCCTTCTCCAATATCGCCACGCCCACCACGAAGAAGGCCATCCAATCCCTCAACGGTGTGCTCGCCTCCCTGTCACGGTTCATTGCCAAGTCGGCCCAGCACGCCCTCCCGTTCTTCAAACTGCTCAGGAAGGAGACCAAGTTCGAATGGACGGACGAATGCGAGAAAGCCCTTTGCCACCTCAAACGCGTCTTATCCGAACCACCAGTGCTGACGCGTCCCGTGACGGGCGAAACCCTATACTTATATCTGGCCGTGGCCAACGAAGCCGTCAGCGCCGTCCTCGTCAGCGAATCCGGGGAGGGCCAAAAGCCCATCTACTTTACTAGCAAAGCTCTCCACGACCCATAAATCCGATACCAGCTGATCGAGAAGGTCACCCTAGCCCTCATAACAGCAGCACGCCGACTCCGGCATTATTTTCTCGCACACGCCATCGTGCTCCCCACCGATCAGCCCATCCGCCAGCTCCTCGGCCGCCCCGACATGGCCGGACGCATGCTGAAATGGTCGCTAGAACTCTCTGAGTTCGACATCACCTACGAGGGCCGACACGCCATCAAGGCTCAAGCCTTGGCCGATTTCGTCGCCGAGATGACCACATCGCCCGGCCCCACCGCCAGGAACCACATCTGGACCATTTTTGTGGATGGCTCCTCCAACTCCACGGGGAGCGGCGCCGGCATCGTCCTCGACAACGACGATGGTACGGTCATCGAAGTCTCTCTCACACTGGCCTTTCCGACGACCAACAACCAGGCCGAGTACGAAGCGTTTCTGGCCGGCCTTCGCCTGGCATCCGACATGGGAGCCAGGGACATCCGAATCTACACAGATTCCCAGCTAGTCGCTTCGCAAGTCCGAGGCGAATATCAAGCAAAGAACGACAACCTCGCCGAATACCTCGCGCTCATCACCGAAAAACTGTGAGGTTTCGACACAGCAGAGATTCAGCACGTCCATCGCGAGTAGAACACCCGCGCCGACATCCTCTCCAAACTGGCAAGCACCAAAAAGCGAAGCGGCCACAAGTCGGTCATTCAAGAGATCTTGTCGCAACCAAGTACCAGCGCGACCACCACCCCCTCGAAATCAACGTCGTCGGGGATACTGACTGCTTGATGACCTCGCTCCACACCTATCTCAGCACCGACCACCTTCCGGCCAACCCTGGAGAGGCTAGCGCAACCAGATGACGCGCCTGCTCATACGTTCTCCTCGAAGGACGACTGTACCGCCGAGGCTTCGCAATCCCACTCCTCAAATGCATAGATAAGTCCCAGAGCGCAGCCGTTCTAGAGGAAATCCACGAAGGCATCAACGCGCAACACCTCGGCGGAAGATCCCTAGCACGAAAGGCCCTACGAGCAGGCTATTACTGGCCATCAATGCAATCTGACGCGAAGGAACACGTCAAACGATGTGACAAATATCAACGACACGGGGACATGCACCTCGCCCCCCCAGCCGACCTCACGCCCCTCTCATCCCCATAGCCATTCGCTTGGTGGGGGCTGGACATCCTCGGGCCCTTCCCCTTAGGGTCCTACCAGAACAAGTACCTCATCGCGGGAGTTGACTACTTCACCAAATGGATCGAGGCCAAAGCTCTGGCCAAAATCACCGCCCACAACATACTCCGATTCTACAAACGCAACATCCTCGCCAGATTCGGGGTCCCACTCGCCATCGTCACCGACAACGGCACACAATTCACGGACAAAAACTTCCGCGACTTCGTCACCAAACTCGAAACCAAACACCACTTCGCCTCGGTCGAACACCCTCAGACAAACGGCCAGGCGAAATCGGCGAACAGAGTCATACTCAGGGGACTCAGACGACGACTCGGCGACGCCAAACGAGCATGGGTCGAAGAGCTCCACAGCGTCCTCTGGGCATACTGCACCACTCCCCACTCAACCACGGGGGAAACCCCATTTTGCCTCACGTACGGAACCTAGGCCGTGATACCCGCCGAAATACGCGAACCATCCCGACGAACGAAAGCTCCCCTGGGCACCGACGACAACGACGACGCCCTCCGAGAAGAGCTCGACCTCGTCGAAGAAATCCGGCCAGGGGCAGCCCTCCGTGAAGCCCGTATGAAGCAACAAGTCACACTTCGCCACAACAACAAAGTCCTAAAACGCGACTTTCAAACAGACGACTTAGTTCTACGCAGAAACCAGAAAGACTCCCATGAGGGCAAACTGGCTGCGAATTGGGAAGGCCCTTACCGAGTCCGGGACAAAACGGAGCACAGGGCCTATTACCTCGAAAACTTGCACGGTGAACAACTAGCTCGACCTTGGAACGCCGCGAAGCTTAAGCGGTACTACAGTTAGAACACTGCCCGCGACGACCCGTCGTCCCGACCACTGGGGGGGCGACATGGTACCACCGCACACCCCCGCGTCCACTAGCGACCAAAGAAAAGCAATCCATGCCTCTTGTGTGCGCGGGCAGACGGCCTTGCTCGGCAAGGAAAACCTCGACCGAGATCCCCCGCCGCCGTACCAAAATCGACAGGACACCCAGCTCGCGATGGGACGTCCACGCCACGGGGAGAACTACCCTCGAAACGGCCCGGCTACGTCGCGGGCCAAACCGGCCGGTTCCCTTCACCACCGGTAACAAGTTTGTCGAGCTAACACCCGAACAGACCCAGAGCATATCGAGGCATGCACGTCAAAAGCATTCAAGTAAACAAATAAATACAAAAAACGAGCATAAACATCATGCAAATACCAAGCGCACACTTAGAAAATTAACAAAAAATATATTAAGCAAAAAGTGGGCACCAACCCAGTAGTTAATGTTACACAAACAGAGCACGCAGGCCCAAAGAAAGATAAGTCACAAATATCGGCACGCAGGCCATGAAAACAACGAGCACACAGGCCCGACAACTTATGCTACCTCATCCTCCTGATCAGCAACCACGGGGACCTCCTCGGGAACGACAAGATAGGGATCAACCACCTTCCCATTGACGATCTCGTGATACGGCCCAATCCCATCCACGACCAGCGCGACGCCGGGGTTGGAAACCTGAATCTGCTCGACAGCATTCTTGAACCCGACCTCAACAGCCTCCAAACAATCACCTTCCAGCACCCGGATATGGGCAACCAGATCAGCACGGGTGATTAACCGTTGATCCCCCTCTGTCTCGTCCTCGGCCGAACGAAGTGCACTATCCAAAACTTCCATACGGACTTTCAGCGCCTGCACCTCGGCCGTTGCCTCCCCCAACTTCTCTTCCAGCGAGGTCACCTTCCCCTCAGTTCCCTCTGCTCGTTTGCGCTGCTCAGCAACATCCTTCTGACTCTTCTCCAATTCCTCAGTAAGCTTGGCCAAACGCGACTGCATAAAGGTAAGGTCCCCCTGCAATTTGGACAACTCGTCAGCGGAACAACCCTCCTCGTTCAGCACAAGAGCCGTCGTGAACGTCCGCATCATTACAGCCAAATCCTCCGCCAGGACATGTCGACGAGACTCTCGATCGGCCTGACGGACAACCTTCACCTCCCCAGCAGAGACGGTAGGAGAACGAGCACCATGAAAATAGACCGGATGCTGATGGCAAGGCGGGACAATGTAACCTTCATCGCCCAAGCCGACCGTCAGATCTACCAAACCGCGGGGCTCCTCGGATCTCGCCTTTTCACTGCTCCCTGAGACGAGGGAGACTGACTCTCTTGAGGCGAGGAAGACGAACTCTGCCCTCCCGGCGTCGCAACCTCCTGTTCGACCAACTGACTCACCCACGTCCTCGGGACCGCAACATTCCTAGTAGCGCGCAACTGCTTCACCCGCTCCTCGATAGAAGACATGTTTGCTGCAAAAACAAAGAAAGAGTTAGCAACGGCCAGAACACCCGAACACGGGGAGAAAAGAAACATCCCTACCTAGATAATCCAAAGCGGCCGCCCCGGTGGCGCAACTGAGCAGGGTCTTAGTATTAATCAGCCGCTTTTTGGTTCGCACGTTCCCCTGCGCGTTGAGGATGTACCGACCATCAGGCGTCACCAGCTTCGACGGAGGAAGGGCCCGCACAAAGGCGACTATTTTCAAATAAGCGGCCATATCTTTCTCGTCGAGGGTCCCCGCTCGTACGATATACCTATCCGTACCTCGGTTGAAATGCTCCGCGGTCCACAACAGATGTATCTTGGGAAGCCACGCGAGGAACCGCTGGCCATCTACCATTCGCTCGCCCTCGGCGAAGAGAGTATCCGAGCCCTGCTGTGTGATCGGTTTAACGAGGAAGAACCGACTTTTGAAATCCTTGACGGAATCACTATACGCCTTGAAGAGCTTGGTCAACTGTTTAAATGAGACCCATCCATGGCGGCCATTCACCGACTGGCGCTGTAAGTGGAAGATACGGAAAAACAACGGTATGATGGGCTCCACCTCGAGGTAGAAGCACACCACCTCGAAGGCACGGATGAAAGCCAAGGCGTTGGGGTGCAGTTGGGACGGGGCCAAGCGCAACCAATCAAAGAGCCCCAGATGAAAGGCGGAGAACGGTAACCTCAGCCGAGCCTCTTTGAAGTAGAACTCGTGCATGGGAAACATCCGCCGCCCATATCGCGAGCAGATGCGATGGTGCTCTTTCGGACGGTACACCTGCCAATGTTGCGGCTCCCCGATAGGCGTATCCTCGACGGTGTCATACACGTCGGACGCACCGGCCATAAAACAAGACGGGGTAGACAGTGGCTCTTCAGCCGCCCATTCTTCGGACGGGGCGATGCGCTCGTCGTCAAAGTCCGGGACCTCGGGTTCGTTGTCTTCGACCATCGTCCCCGGTACCAAGGCCGACATCTACACCTGAAAAGCAGAGGACAACGGGGAATTCGATAGCCAAGATCAAATCCACCCTTCCACCGCAGGTCAAGTGAAAGGGCGACAAAGGCCGGAGAACGGCGAGCAAACAGGCGCTCCCCGCCGATCCTCCTCGGGGCGTCCGAAGCCAAACCACCATCCCTCCGCGGGACGGTCACCGGAAAAAGCGCGCGTCCCTGGGGCATTCATCAGACAAAGCACTCGTCCTCGGGGCATTCATCGGAGAAAGCCCCTGTCCTCGGGACATTCATCGGAACAACCGATTCCCCCCGGGACATTCACCAGAAAATCGCCAGATACGGCGGATCTTGCGTCCCTCCTCGGGGCATTCATCATGCCCCGACCACGCATTCTAATCAAGCGGCGGAAATTAAAGGGAAGAGAAAGGAGAACTCACTTGTAACGGCGGCGAACGGGAGGAAGAGCCAAACGGTGCGGCGGCGATCAACGACAACGGCGGACGAGCAAAGATCTCAGAGCTTCGCAGGTAAAACAGCAGAGTAAAAAGTAGAAAAATGAGCGTGGACCCCCGTATTTATAACCCGGTGCGGGATTCGAAGCGACGCTAGGCTCATTAATGACATAGGGTAGCCGCCCCTACGACCGCTTAACGCACGACACGTGGCGGCAACCTGACATTCGCGCCCCTTCACCTGCTTTAACCCTGCTCCGCCGACGACAGGGGATCCCCGCGCGAGCGCCCGTTCCGCCACACACGAATCCCAATGAACCTCCCGCTTCGCTACCTCTCTCCCCGACACAACGACCTTAAGTCCTCGCTCTTTCCCCAGAGCTTCGACTTGGGGGGTGTCGCTACTGCGAAAATCGGCGCCGGCTGAACAGAAGAGTCACCACCGCGCGTTATTTATCCCAAAGAGGGGAAAGGAAACGCTCGAGGTAAACCTATCGCAAAACGGGGAAAGGAATGGTCATCGCAACCAAATCCTGGATTCGGGAGTCGGTTATGCAAGGGGAAGGTATTAGCACCCCTCACGTCCGTCGTACTCGACGGGATCCACGCTTGTTTTCTGGTACGGATTGTTATTCTATCTATTCTACAGGTATGGGGTTAAAAGAAACGAAAATGACTCGGCAAAGTATCACACTTTATGCCTACGTATTCCCGTCTGGAACGAGAAATCAGAGTCAACGTAGTTCGCCTACCTACGGGAAAGGAGGGGAAGGTTGCTCGCTAGGATATCGCATCCTATGCCTACGTACTTTCATACAGCATGAAAGATCAGAGCAAACGTAGTTCGGGCCATGTATGACACAAGTCTGTCTTGATTGCTTTTATTTCCTTCTGAAAAAGGGTTTTTTCTGATTACTGGTCCAAGCGGACAAAAATGACGTTTTGATGAGTTCACATTCTTTTACGGAAGAAGTGTCTTTTATTGGATTTGAAATCTTATTGTGTTTTTCTGTTTGTTTTAAGAAAGAAGAGACAGAACTCTAACCTATGGTTGAAAAGGGAATCAAACTAACCTAATGTTATCATGCATGGGTTAAGACCTAATGTCTATCATGCTCCTCTCTTGCACAGAGAGAAACGGAGATCCTAAGGGATAAACGGAAACAGAAACAATAGCATATATACAATAAAGCAGTAAAATGCATGGATGCAACAATACAAGCGAGGCAAGGGAGTCCCACTCAACCTCGAACCTAGAAAACAACAGGCAAAAGCGAACAAAATTCGCTTTCAACCTAACAAATTAAATGGCACACAATACAGTCAGGGAAATTCAAACAATACATCAAAAATTATAAACAGCAAAAATAAACAGCAAACAACAATCTTCATCAACAAGCTTCCTCAACTTCTATCTTCAAGTCATCTTCAACCATCTACAAGCTTCAAGCAAGCATCAGTCTTCATCTTCAAGCCTTCAAGCAAGGTCTCTATCTTCAATCTTTCAATGGCTTTTCTTCAAGTCTCACTCTCCAAGATGAGTAGCAGTCAACAAGACGAATTGGATGTTAAGCAGTCAGTTGCCTACCAAGGGTGGCCTACTGACTGTTAACATGATACTGACAGTTTTCTCTCAAAAGTTCTATCTTTTAAATAAATTCACTAATCCTTCCAAAGGTAGGAGGTGGGTATTTAAAAGAGACTTTGAATCATAGAGAAAGAATGGAGGCAAACAAGGCCTTCCATGTTTGTGAATCAAGTTCCTATTCTAGAGCTCTACCTAGCTCCTAATGCCTATAAACTTCAACAGCTGCCAGCAAGATACACTCTTCATCCACTCTTGAAATTTATCTTCATTCCTCGTCTTCAATGGCTTCATCAACAAAGTCTTCAGCTCAAACCCAAACCCCAAGCAGGCCCAAAACCCCACACAATCAAACAATAACCCTAGAAAGGGCACACCACACAATCAATCAATTACAAGAATATACTAATAGTATTAATAGAATAGGGGAACTCCTAGCATTTTCTAAGGGATCTATCACTTACCCATAATACCCCTATAGTCCCCTCTTCTATTTGTCCTAGAGAAAACCCAAAAAGAAACTTGTTTTGTTATACCTATATTATATTCACAACCTTAAATGACTAGCCTAATATTTTCTAACTAAACTACCTAAAATAAATCCTAAAAAAATAGTATAAAAATCAGGGGGGGCACCTAATATCCATATCTAGTTATACTAACAAGAATGGGATGAAAATCCTAAAGGAAACTCCTAAACTAAATTCAACAAATAGTGGCATCAACTAAAAGAATTAAAGAAAGCAATTAAATGTAAAAATATGCAAAAAATATGAAAATGAAGTAAAATGACAATTTTATGTTTTCATATTTTTCTAGACAAAAAATGGAAAATGGGAAAAAAAATCTCATTAAAAAATAATGTTTTTTCAATTTGTTATGAATTTTTGAAGTTAAAAGAAATTTGGAGAAAAAATTAAATGAGAATTGATGAGGGGGTGCTAGAAGTAGTAAAATGCAGTTGGAAATGATTTGGGCCCCAGCAGGTGGGGTGCGCCTAGCAGCAGGCGCTTGGGCCCAGTTTCTACCAGAAAAAAAACAAAAATAAAAAAAGCTGAATGGTGCGAATAGCATAATATTGCAGTTAAAACGAATGGGCCTTTGGACAAGGGGGGTGGGGAAATCAAAACGCGTGAGGCCCAGCATGCTTATACTAATCCAAACGCGGTCGTTTGGTGCAGCTCCTCTCCCTCCAATTTTCGTGTTCGATCTGAGCCCTTGGATGGCTTTCAAGTCAAAAAGTCAAGCGCAAATCCGACGGTAGATGCATTATCTTCTCCAAATTGATGTTAGGGTTTTAGAGACTCCATGAAAACACCTCCTCCATGCATGAACTTTCCACCACTTGTTCTCTCTCATTTCTCCATCAAATTGCATGATCCAAGAACCAAACTTGGCTAGAATTTAACGTAGAATACAACCATGCCTTTGGATTTCGTTGAAACTAACTATATCATGCAAACCGAACCATACAACTCCATGAATCCAAATTTTCTTCAGTTTTTGACCATCACAAAACTCAACAATCTTTGTATATAATTAATCCTCATGCTATGCTGATCACAACCAACCAAAATTCGTGCATTATCATCCATTAAATCATGTGTTCTACCTCCATCAAGAATCAACCTCCATTAATGAAACCTCACTAATTGGTCTAAAACTCATCCAAATAAATCACCTAATGGTCTCTAATGGTTTCACAACAAGGACTAGCCCTAGCCATGCCTAAATCAAAGCGTGGGGAAGATTTTGCATACCTTGAACCTTGCAATGGTAGATGTTGAAAAGCTTCGAACCAGGCCTTGTGGATCTTCAAGAATAGTCTCTAGGTGATGAATAATGCTCTGCTTGCACAAGATTTGATGGAGATGGCTTGTATCTTCAGATTCAATCCTTTTTGCTCTCTTGCAACTTCACTTGAAAAGCTCCAATTCTTCAACAATGGAGGCTCACTCTAGCATGAACATGTTCAGGGAGGTTTGTAGTGATGATTTGTGGAAGAAAATGGAAGGGTAATGAAGAGAAAAATGAAGTTTCAATTCAATTTGCAAATGGAGAATTTTTGGTTCAAACTCTTTTCTCTACCACCATTAACATCAACAATCACCAACCTTTCACCAATGGAGAATGAAATCAATATATAGACTGATTTAGAAGGGTCTAGAATCATCTAGATCAATCTAGATGGAACTTGAAGTTTCATGACTTGATATTTTGCATTTCCATTCTCACCATGTGATATATCATGACAAAATCCTTACAACTTGAGTCATTCACTTGATTTTCTCCTTAGGTGGTATTTTGGACAAGATACAAAGCTTAAACACCTTGTTTATGGACTTTTTCCTTGTTTTGGTTTGGTATGCCATTATGCAAGCAAGGCTTTTACAAAGCAACCCCAAGATTTAAGCCTCAAATCAAAATTGTTGCTGAACCATTGTTCTTAAAATGTCCTTGGGAGTCAAAATGACCTATAATATGCCATGGTTTGGATTTGGAACTTGGATTTTAGGATTTTCCATTTCACTTGAATTAACTTATGTCTCATTTTTAGGCCATTTTTATCACTTTTTGCTATGAGCCTTTCCAACATCTCATGACCACCCTACTAGCCTTAAAACATCATTCTAAGCAACTTTGATGTTTAAGGTTTTTCCATTTGAAGCTTGGAAGTAGGAGATATGGCCATATGCTTGAAATGACCTATAATTTCCAAATGACCAAAATGCCCTTTGCTTGCCAAAGTCATAAGTAGAGTTCCACAAATCAGATGAAGGCATACTATACCTTTATAGAAATATAAAATCATGAGGAACAACTTTCATGTTGGCCAGAAATTCATTTGAAAGCTCCTTGAGGGGTAAACGTTGCTTGGAAGGCAAGTAACTTTCACAGACAAATTTCAGATGCCTCTGATGACCTGTAACTTGCAAGAACCATAACTTGAGTCCTATAAATCTCCTTGATGTCTTCCACCACTCAAATTAAAGGTATTGAGATATTCTACAAGTTTCATGTTGGCCAAGGATCCATTTGAGACTTGCATTTTGAATTATCTTGCTTGGAAGTTTGACCTAAACCAGGGGATTTTACACAGAAACC
Source organism: Lathyrus sativus (assembly GCA_963859935.3). Taxonomy (NCBI): domain Eukaryota; kingdom Viridiplantae; phylum Streptophyta; class Magnoliopsida; order Fabales; family Fabaceae; genus Lathyrus; species Lathyrus sativus. The sequence goes on along the minus strand of OZ012737.1, from coordinate 377,924,638 downwards.
CTAATTCAGAAACTTCTCTTCTTCTTGATTTCTTCTGATCTCTCCTTGGCACAACACCACATCCATATCTACATGTCAAATGAGGCATCCCACATCTTTCAAACAGGCCTTGATGCCCTTCAATCAAGCATTTGACCTAGGGTTGACCCAGGGTTGACCCAGATGAAACCCTAGTTGACTGTCTTCAACTGCATCTCTTGCAATCACACCAATGACTTGTCTCACTTTCAAAATGACCCTCTGAGCCTTCCATGATGTCTACATATCCTCCATGACCTCAATTCATAGCTCACAACTTCTTTGATGATCTTCAAATACCCTCAAGATAGGAGAGAAACCCACTGCTTGGTCCACTAACTTCTCAGGTTATGACTTGGCTAAGATTGAATTTGAATAAGAATCTCTTGATATGCCCATAGAGATAAGAATTGCATTTGGTCCCTTATTGGATGACTTGCCCATGCTATGCTATGCAAATGATTAGACTATGTACATGACTTTTTATGCAAATGACAATGCAATTGAAACATAAGATCAGGTGGAATAAGTTGAGCAAATTTTAGGGTGCAACAGCTGCCCCTATTCAAACGACTTAAACCCGACTGGGTGAAACGCCCGGGGCCTTCAGACAATCGAGGTACGAGACGGTTGAATACTAAGAACCCGGAAATTTGCCAACCGCAGAAATAAACTGCACCACTGCTTGGGGAACATTATCTATAAATCTGATTTCAACATTATCTTGTCAATACTGGAATGAACTTATCGACTTCACTGGGAGAAGTACTTCTGTCAACAAACCTGACCCTGCCCCTGATACAGGAGAATCACTCTGCCATTACTACGAGAAATCACTCCGCCACCACTGCGGGAAAATAACTCCGCCACCACTACGGGTACGTACTCTGCCAAACACAGGAAAATAACTCCGCCTCTGCTACGGGTAATATTCTGTTGAATACAGGAAAATATCTCCGCCTCTGCTACGGGTAATACTCTGTCGAATACAGGAAAATAACTCCGCCTCTGCTACGGGTAATACTCTGTCGAATACAGGAAAATAACTCCGCCTCTGCTACGGGTAATACTCTGCCAAATACAGGAAAATAACTCCGCCTCTGCTACGGGTAATACTCTGTCGAATACAGGAAAATAACTCCGCCTCTGCTACGGGAAATACTCTGTCAAATACAGGAAAATAACTCCGCCTCTGCTACGGGTAGATACTCTGTCGAATACAGGAAAATATCTCCGCCTCTGCTACGGGTAATACTCTGTCAAATACAGGAAAATAACTCCGCCTCTGCTACGGAAAATACTCTGTCGAATACAGGAAAACAACTCCGCCTCTGCTACGGGTAATACTCTGTCAAATACAGGAAAATATCTCCTCCTCTGCCACGGGTAATACTCTGTCAAATACAGGAAAATATCTCCGCCTCTGCTACGGGTAATACTCTGTCGAATACAGGAAAATATCTCCGCCTCTGCTACGGGTAATACTCAGTCAAATACAGAAAAATATCTCCGCCTTTGCTACGGGTAATACTCTGTCGAATACAGGAACATATCTCCGCCTTTGCTACGGGTAATACTCTGTCAAATACAGGAAAATATCTCCGCCTTTGCTACGGGTAATACTCTGTCGAATATAAGAAAATATCTCCGCCTCTGCTACGGGTAATACTCTGCCAAATACAGGAAAATAACTCCGCCTTTGCTACGGGTAATACTCCGCCATCGCTACGGGAAGACAACATTGGTACAACTTTTCTGCCTATCTTTGCAGCAGCTAGCTCCATCAATCACATGGGTAACACAATATGAGTCTAGTCTTCTAATTTTCAGTGCTGACATGGCAGCAAATCTGAGAAGGCCTCTACTGGGGATTTTCTGAGTCCACACTGCCAGACACCTGTTTTAACATAGGCGGCAACTTCCAAAAATCGATTCACGAAATCTTTTGATGCTGTCACAATAACAACCTTGAAAGAATACTCCGCTGGAGGGGTAAGAGAAACTTAATCAGGCAACTCTGTGGGGAACAATGCCACAACTGACATTATCATTACGCATCTCACGTCGAGATCCTGAATGTTTGGTAATTAATTTGAGCACGAGCTCTCTCCACCTGCAAGGGAAACAACACTAGAAACAATCGGTTAACCAACCTGGCTTATGTTTCAAAATGCATATGTTTGACAATGACGCAATGCTCCATTCGACATGGAAATGCTACGCGTTTTTATTTGGTAGATGCAAATATGACACTATATGCCAATGCAGATGCAAGCTCGAACTGCTGGGATACAGAAAACCGCTTCAGCAAAATAAATGCTGAAGATAATGCCAACTCTGCTGGGGGTAACCGGGCGTTACAAAATTATTCCAGCAAAATAAATGCTGGAAGAGTGAAGCCAACTTTGCTGAGAATAACTAAATGCGCCAATCATGATTGGACTTCTGCTGGAGAGTGAACGGGTATCACACGGTATTCTGACAAAATAAATGCCAGGACACACAGCCAACTCTGCCGGGGAGAGTCTTTTAATCTTCGAGTTCCACTGGGAGGAAAGAAAACACTTGCTGAAAAGAGAGAACTTCGCTGAGGACGAAACGACTCTCTTGGGGAAAATCAACTGTCTCCGCTGGGGGAGAGTAAACGACCCTACTGGGCAGGGAATCTCTATTGGGAAGAGTAGACTGTCTGGGTACAGCTCACAAGTTGGAAATATTAATCTTCTGAGGCTAAACCACTCTGCTCGGGATGGGGTATCCTTTTGGAGGACACCGCACTGTCTGAATACAGCCTTCGATCTTGGAATCGTCAGTTCTACTGAGAGTAAATGCCTTTGCTGGAGAATGTCCTTTGGATAAGCTGCGACTAGCTAGGGAATTTGATCCTTCTTTGATAAGGAACACTGTCATCTCAGAAGCGCGACCTGCGTGGGGATCGAGTCTTTCGGTTACGAGCCTCTGGTCAGTACTGCAGTCTTTTGATCGTCCGCGTTCTCGGAACTCCGCTTCGGGGATACTAACATGCCCCAGTCTGTATTCTTGAATACTTCTTCTCGAAAGGAAATCCTAGTCAGGATTCCATCTTGAAATAGCTTGCCCCTGAATCTGCAACAATTTTGAAATGGACCCAACAGTCTTTGTATCCTGACGGCCAGACATGAACTGCTTCTACATCTCGAACCTCGAAGAGGTGTTTCAAAAACATAACTTTCGTTCTTCTAGGGTGACCTGCCCCGGTCTCGCAATAATCCTTTGTCCCTGATTGACGGATTCGTGGAACAATGCCCATAGCTACGAGAGATTTTCCAAATCTCGACCTGATTGCCCCAGATTTACTGATTCTAGGATGACTGACTCTACTGGAACTAATCGATATAGCTTGCCCCAGTTCACGAAATATTTGGGCATTCTGCATTTTATCCTGATCAGACCTTCCACTGTAGGGATCTTTCTTGTCGGCATGCGTTTACTCGCAAGTAACACAAGTTGTTCTGCATAAAAGATATATTAAACGCAATGTATATGACAGTTTCAACATCCAAGTCTGTTCACCGGAAAATTTTTTTTGCGACATATAATGAATCAATTATCAAAATGTCAATATGAAAGCTGGAAAGAGGAACCCTTTTAGGAGTCAGTTTTGATGCGATCTTTACCGACGTATGCTCTCGACCAAAACCTGTTTCAATTAGGACTTTTTCGGGTTGTAACGTGGTCAGGTTCACGGTTAACAAGGAAAGACACAGGCTCAAAGTTTATTCTGACCCACCCATTCTCCATGATATTCTCCAATCCTATGTTCAGCTAATCTGACACAAGCACTCATCTTTCACAGGTTGATTAGTAGGAATGATGGTCCAGGATACCACACCTTTTTTCGGAGTGACAGTCACTTACTTTTTCGTCTTTGGGTGCCTAGAGTCACACGACTCTGTTCTTTTCGAGGATTTTTCTTTGGGGTAATCCTTTTCGTCTTTTGCTTTATCGTTCCCTAAATTTTGCCTGGACTGACTCTTTTGAGTATCTTTCGCTTTCGAAGTCCAGCGGGATGCCCTAATTTTTGCCTAAGTCGCTTTTTCTCAAGATTCGACTTAGCGGGCTTTCGACTTTCAATTTTATTTTTTTTACTCTTTTTTTTTTCTTTTGCACAAGTCGTGTGGCACTGGTTGTATGACTTTTTATGGACTAATGTGACTGTTTCACTCTTGGGTTGGCGAACCTTAACCATTATGGTTTTTTAGGCACGACCCATATGGGTGTGATTTATCCTCGAACGGACACTCCTTTCGCGATTTGAACGCTTGGCCAAACTAACTGACGCCTACCCTGCCCCGGTTTAAGATTTAGGGTTTTTCATTTTCAAAAGGAAACTCCTACTACTGGCTCAAAGGGGTTAACAAGGGATTATCTTCCTTATATCTCCGGTGTTTATGGATTGAAACAATGCCTGTACATCGTCAACAGGTTTTTTATTCAAAAGCCTACAATCGGAAGATTATTCGTCATCTGTTTTCATCATCCTCCCCGGATTCCTGCTAAAACAAGCATTAAGCATTAAAGAAAGTAAAGAGTGAACACGACTGGATTAATTCAAAACATGCATATTTATTTCATTTATCAATATCAATGGAAAAAACAACAAGTTTTACAAGCGAAATTTGCAATTAAACAGAAAAGAAACTACAAATGCGAAGACATGAACAAGATAACATGAAAAATGTCGGTGTCTCAGAACCGGACTTCCTGCACTTTGACTTATTGGCGAGTCAACCATCCTCAGAAACTATTATTAGGGGTAGTCCACTGCTGTCTCAACCTTCTTTCAACGGCCCGATCAAACCTGGGAAACTTTTTCATCACCCCGACTTTCGCTTATCTATGGCCTTGCACCACCTTGGGGACCCTATCAGAGAAGTTGATAACCCTGCTGTCAATTAAATCTTGGACGTTATGCTTGAACGCGTGGCAACCCTCAATATCATGTCCGGGTGCCCCAGAATGGAACTCACAATGCCTGCTGGCGTCGAAACCACACGGAAGTGCGCCCTTTGGTGGGGCTGACGTTCTCTTTTCAATAAGGTTCAAACCTAACAAAGTCTGAAAGAGTTCTGCATACGTTGATGGAGGTGCCTCCAATACCCTCTTTGGTCTCTTTCCCCGAATTCTTTGTTGAGCCAGATACTGGCATCTCGTATGCTGCTGACTTTGCTCGGACGGTTCCTTAGGCTCACGCGCTATCATCCTTAAATTCAACCCTGGCATCGGCAACTGTTGTGGACATGGGGATTTAGCTTCCAGTGGCTCTGGGATATACCTCGATTCGTCTGCAACCTCTGGCGGAGAAATGGGAATATCAGTCCCTGAAACTTTTATACCCCCCGGTACAAACTCAATTGTTTTCTCATCCAGCAAATCTTGAATCTTATGCTTAAAAGCTTTGCAGTTTGCAATGTTATGCCCCGATGCGCCGGAGTGGAAGGCACAATAGGCGTTCAGGTCATAGTCTGGTGGCGGCTACCCAGTCAGTGGAACCAAAATGCGGGGCTCAACCAGTTGAAGTTGGAACAAGAGTTGTACCAGCTGATCATAATCCACTGGGATCTCATCAAATACTCTGTTAGAAAACCTCATCCTCTTACCACACCTCCTTGAGTTATCCTGAAAAATCAATTGCGACTGCTGACGAGGAGAATCCTGAGCTTCAAACTGTGGAGAGAGTCTCTTAAGCCTATCATGCGTGGGTAATGGTTCTTCAGACCCCTGAGGAGCAAATAAGCTAGCCGCGTCTTCAGACATTTGCCCTCCTTCTCTTCTGAGTACGTTCCTCAATATTTCAGCCATCAATCCTACTTGGGCCTTCAATCGGCAGTTCTCTTCTTCTAGCGTCTCTTGATTCGAGCGCAACACTTGCATATCTTTCGTGAACTGCCCCAGCTGGCCTCGAACATCAATTAATTCCGCTTGAACCTGCTCGATATCTATCCCCACAAGTTGGCGTCTGAGGCCTGGGAGAAAACCTTGATTTCCTTGCTGAGTAAAATCGGCATCACTATCATTAGCCCGTGCAATCAGAGGTTGCACCATATTCTGCAACTGTTCCTGACCCTTGGCCATGGCTTCCATTGCCTGTATGAACTGCGTCATGTTGTTGCGCATCTCTTGCATCTCAATCTGATCCTGACCCATGACTTTCTTACTGCTGTTTCTGGTTGAAGGTCAGGGAATTCTTCGGTCGCTAATCTTGGAAGACCTGGAAGACGCAGGAGATGAGGTACAGATCCAATAGTTACTGGTGAATGCAATATGTATGTGTATGTAATGCAATATGTGTCTGTGCATTAGGGAATATCATTCCCCGATTCTAGTGCGAATGTGTCAGTGCGGTGACAGTGATAGCAATACGAAGTTCGGAGCCGAATCATAGAAAACACCTCATATATTGCATAGAAATCCATTAAGCCAGGAATACAATATCAATGAATGTACAATAAGAAGGCATGACCTCAACCAACAATCCTGGTGATGGTCAGCACAAATGCAAATAAAACATACACATTAATACATGAAATGGTCAAGTGCTCCCATAGGCCTGGTACTCTTCTAATAACCTCTTAGTCTCTGGATGACTTGGTCGGGTAAGCAGACCCTCAACAAGCAGATCTCTTCGCTTGAGAACACGTCGTAGATCACCAGCAGATTCCTCCCATGCCCCTTCTCCGAAGCGATCCTCTAGCTTCCGCTTCTGAGACATGGCCTCTTTCTTGCCTTCGATGGCCTTGTTCAATGCATTCTGGAGACTATATCTCACCATCACCTCCTCTTCGTACTTCTTAGTGCTAGCCTTCAACTGTTCTTCGAGTTCAGAAATTTGCTGCTTCAATTTGTCTTCCCTCTTTTTATTGTTGGTTAGCGTAGCATTCCACGTTTTGTTACAAGAAGAGATTTCCCGGTGGGCGGCATCGAGTGCTTTCTTCTTGGACTCCAACATATCATGAGAGCTTCTGAATTCTTTTCCCAAGCGTTCGCGCTTCTTTTTCTTTTCGGTCAGTTCAGCACCTAGCCTGTTTACTAACTCAGTTTGCTGTTGGAAAGAATGCACAGCCTTGTTCTTCTCACTACGCATCTGAGCCAGTTCCTTTTCTAACTCTTCATTGATCTTTATCAAGGCTTCCTTTTCTTTTACAACTCGCTCGTAGACCTCCATAGCAACGGTGGTTGGTTCCTCCACTGGAATATGAACATGAACCGGTGCAGCTGGAAACGGCATCATCAACTGTTTTGCCCTCTCTTGGATCCAAACTTTGTATGGTACATAAGCCTAACAATCATTCTTCCCCAACAGTGGTTTCCCTCGTCTGTTGATACGCATCCAAGCGTGCTGAAGCTTGGCTAGTAACTCTCCATTCAAATCACCGGTGAAGTACAGAGATTCCTGTACTTCTTCCTCCCTAGGTGGGTTCTTCAACGCGTATCCAAACTGGCGACTGAACAGAGATGGGTTATAATTGATACACCCCCTTCTTCCTATCAAAGGAACATTAGGATATCCGGCGCAGCTGAAAATAAGCTCAGACCCCAGCAAGTCTCGGTCAAACCACTCAATGTCTTCAGAAGATAGTCTCATCAGACGCTCTGGCCAGTCAACTGTAGTTGCACTATCTACAAAAGGTCCCTTCAAGGGGAGATGGCTCTTAAACCACATGTTCAACAGCGGCGCACAACAGTAAACAGTCTTTCCTCTTCTATTTTCATTTTTGTAGTGCAATGAATGATAGAGATCTCCAATCAAAGTGGGTACCGGGTTGCCAGCAGCAAACAGATGAAAGGCGTCAAGATCTACAAAATTGGGTAAATTGGGAAACATCACTATTCCGTAGATGCACAAAGCCAAGATAGCATTAAAGACTATCCAGCATCCGCTCTTGGCGTATTCTTGAGCTTTGCCAACCAGAAAATCGAGGGAGAAACCTGGAACCCCGAGCCAAGAAGTCACTAATAGTTCAGAAGCGTTCATGTGCAAGGCCTTAGCTAAGTCCTCCAGCTGGGGATTAGCGTCACGATGGATGAAAGGAACCTTATTTTGCACCGGCAGCTCGATAAACTCTGCATATTCTTCCATGGTAGGCCCCAAAATAAAGTCAGCAAATGTGAAACACCTCAAGGCAGGGTCATAGAATTGCATCAAGGTATACAGCCCATTCATCTCAACAACAGTTGGCTTGCAGACCAGTCTCAACAATCTTCTATAACTCATCCTGAAACTTCTCCTAACCTCCCCATCAGCAAGGGACATCATACCAAGTAGGAGAGTAATGTCAGGTGTAGGTAACTTGTACGCAACTGTCTTTCTCAAACCAGCCATGATCAATAAGCAGAAGTCCGGGCACTAGAATCAGGGGATATGCAAATGCACCTGCAGCACAAACACACGTTAATGAAATGCACATGATAATGGTTATGCGAACAATGCAATGCAAATAGATGCAACAGGGACCAAATGCCATGGCTGAGAAGCCTGAACCACATCATAAGCCTCAGATAGACCATCCAGAATTCCTCAAACCCTGGTCTTAGATAGACCCAATATGAAGCTTCAACTCTGGTCTCTGATAGACCCCATAACATAACTCCAACTGGTCTCTGATAGACCCCTCAACTGTCCATAAATACCCTGAATCCCAAATCAAGAAACAAACCGGTATCTGAAGGTCTAGTTACCTGCATAGCCCCAAACCCTCTCACAGGTAGGTGTCCTAGTAACTGACAAAGGTATGGCATCCTATGCGGTCGTCGGCGTCACAGACTTTATGGTTTATGGTACGATTCCCAGAAGGAGTGGCATCATCAAATCCTGAAGAGACCTCACTTAGCCAACTTCCAAATGATCGGTTCCCGGAGTCGACAATCCAACTAACCAACAACCCCTTCGACCCAAAGGGTAGAAAAAGAAGTCAACCAGAAGAACCTCGTCCGAGTGTGGATTTTGCGGGACACTAATGCAAGCAAAGCCGGCACGCGCCCACTACTTTCCACTCTAATTCTAAGTGCACTCAAGCCCAGGTCCGACTTATCTCTCAATCATAGAACACCCGTCACACCCTAATACAACAATAATAACAATAATATAATGCTGAAAGTAAATGACAGAAAAGGTAAATCCATACAAAATCCTCGACGGGAAAACAAGCGTTAGGATTGACTCGCTAAAGGGACGTTGGATCCCAAATGCATAAGGAACTATCGCAGTCCTTAGCAGCCAGGGGACGTTGGATCTCCAACAGAGTCGCCAGCTGTCGCTACTGCGAAAATCGGCGCCGGCTGAACAGAAGAGTCGCCACCGCGCGTTATTTATCCCAAAGAGGGGAAAGGAAATGCTCGAGGTAAACCTACCGCAAAACGGGGAAAGGAATGGTCATCGCAACCAAATCCTGGATTCGGGAGTCGGTTACGCAAGGGGAAGGTATTATCACCCCTCACGTCCGTCGTACTCGACGGGATCCACGCTTGTTTTCTGGTACGGATTGTTATTCTATCTATTCTACAGGTCTGGGGTTAAAAGAAAAGAAAATGACTCGGCAAAGTATCACACTTTATGCCTACGTATTCCCGTCTGGAACGAGAAATCAGAGTCAACGTAGTTCGCCTACCTACGGGAAAGGAGGGGAAGGTTGCTCGCTAGGATATCGCATCCTATGCCTACGTACTTTCATACAACATGAAAGATCAGAGCAAACGTAGTTCGGGCCACGTATGACACAAGTCTGTCTTGATTGCTTTTATCTCCTTCTGAAAAAGGGTTTTTCTGATTACTGGTCCAAGCGGACAAAAATGACGTTTTGATGAGTTCACATTTTTTTACGGAAGAAGTGTCTTTTATTGGATTTGAAATCTTATTGTGTTTTTCTGTTTGTTTTAAGAAAGAAGAGACAAAACTCTAACCTATGGTTGAAAAGGGAATCAAACTAACCTAATGTTATCATGCATGGGTTAAGACCTAATGTCTATCATGCTCCTCTCTTGCACAGAGAGAAACGGAGATCCTAAGGGATAAACGGAAACAGAAACAATAGCATATATACAATAAAGCAGTAAAATGCATGGATGCAACAATACAAGCGAGGCAAGGGAGTCCCACTCAACCTCGAACCTAGAAAACAACAGGCAAAAGCGAACAAAATTCGCTTTCAACCTAACAGATTAAATGGCACATAATACAGTCAGGGAAATTCAAACAATACATCAAAAATTATAAACAGCAAAAATAAACAGCAAACAACAATCTTCATCAACAAGCTTCCTCAACTTCTATCTTCAAGTCATCTTCAACCATCTACAAGCTTCAAGCAAGCATCAGTCTTCATCTTCAAGCCTTCAAGCAAGGTCTCTATCTTCAATCTTTCAATGGCTTTTCTTCAAGTCTCACTCTCCAAGATGAGTAGCAGTCAACAAGACGAATTGGATGTTAAGCAGTCAGTTGCCTACCAAGGGTGGCCTACTGACTGTTAACATGATACTGACAGTTTTCTCTCAAAAGTTCTATCTTTTAAATACATTCACTAATCCTTCCAAAGGAAGGAGGTGGGTATTTAAAAGAGACTTTGAATCATAGAGAAAGAATGGAGGCAAACAAGGCCTTCCATGTTTGTGAATCAAGTTCCTATTCTAGAGCTCTACCTAGCTCCTAATGCCTATAAACTTCAACAGCTTCCAGCAAGATACACTCTTCATCCACTCTTGAAATTGATCTTCATTCCTCGTCTTCAATGGCTTCATCAACAAAGTCTTCAGCTCAAACCCAAACCCCAAGCAGGCCCAAAACCCCACACAATCAAACAATAACCCTAGAAAGGGCACACCACACAATCAATCAATTACAAGAATATACTAATAGTATTAATAGAATAGGGGAACTCCTAGCATTTTCTAAGGGATCTATCACTTACCCATAATACCCCTATAGTCCCCTCTTCTATTTGTCCTAGAGAAAACCCAAAAAGAAACTTGTTTTGTTATACCTATATTATATTCACAACCTTAAATGACTAGCCTAATATTTTCTAACTAAACTACCTAAAATAAATCCTAAAAAAATAGTATAAAAATCAGGGGGGGCACCTAATATCCATATCTAGTTATACTAAAAAGAATGGGATGAAAATCCTAAAGGAAACTCCTAAACTAAATTCAACAAATAGTGGCATCAACTAAAAGAATTAAAGAAAGCAATTAAATGTAAAAATATGCAAAAAATATGAAAATGAAGTAAAATGACAATTTTATGTTTTCATATTTTTCTAGACAAAAAATGGAAAATGGGAAAAAAAATCTCATTAAAAAATAATGTTTTTTCAATTTGTTATGAATTTTTGAAGTTAAAAGAAATTTGGAGAAAAAATTAAATGAGAATTGATGAGGGGGTGCTAGAAGTAGTAAAATGCAGTTGGAAATGATTTGGGCCCCAGCAGGTGGGGTGCGCCTAGCAGCAGGCGCTTGGGCCCAGTTTCTACCAGAAAAAAAACAAAAATAAAAAAAGCTGAATGGTGCGAATAGCATAATATTGCAGTTAAAACGAATGGGCCTTTGGACAAGGGGGGTGGGGAAATCAAAACGCGTGAGGCCCATCATGCTTATACTAATCCAAACGCGGTCGTTTGGTGCAGCTCCTCTCCCTCCAATTTTCGTGTTCGATCTGAGCCCTTGGATGGCTTTCAAGTCAAAAAGTCAAGCGCAAATCCGACGGTAGATGCATTATCTTCTCCAAATTGATGTTAGGGTTTTAGAGACTCCATGAAAACACCTCCTCCATGCATGAACTTTCCACCACTTGTTCTCTCTCATTTCTCCATCAAATTGCATGATCCAAGAACCAAACTTGGCTAGAATTTAACGTAGAATACAACCATGCCTTTGGATTTCGTTGAAACTAACTATATCATGCAAACCGAACCATACAACTCCATGAATCCAAATTTTCTTCAGTTTTTGACCATCACAAAACTCAACAATCTTTGTATATAATTAATCCTCATGCTATGCTGATCACAACCAACCAAAATTCGTGCATTATCATCCATTAAATCATGTGCTCTACCTCCATCAAGAATCAACCTCCATTAATGAAACCTCATTAATTGGTCTAAAACTCATCCAAATAAATCACCTAATGGTCTCTAATGGTTTCACAACAAGGACTAGCCCTAGCCATGCCTAAATCAAAGCGTGGGGAAGATTTTGCATACCTTGAACCTTGCAATGGTAGATGTTGAAAAGCTTCGAACCAGGCCTTGTGGATCTTCAAGAATAGTCTCTAGGTGATGAATAATGCTCTGCTTGCACAAGATTTGATGGAGATGGCTTGTATCTTCAGATTCAATCCTTTTTGCTCTCTTGCAACTTCACTTGAAAAGCTCCAATTCTTCAACAATGGAGGCTCACTCTAGCATGAACATGTTCAGGGAGGTTTGTAGTGATGATTTGTGGAAGAAAATGGAAGGGTAATGAAGAGAAAAATGAAGTTTCAATTCAATTTGCAAATGGAGAATTTTTGGTTCAAACTCTTTTCTCTACCACCATTAACATCAACAATCACCAACCTTTCACCAATGGAGAATGAAATCAATATATAGACTGATTTAGAAGGGTCTAGAATCATCTAGATCAATCTAGATGGAACTTGAAGTTTCATGACTTGATATTTTGCATTTCCATTCTCACCATGTGATATATCATGACAAAATCCTTACAACTTGAGTCATTCACTTGATTTTCTCCTTAGGTGGTATTTTGGACAAGATACAAAGCTTAAACACCTTGTTTATGGACTTTTTCCTTGTTTTGGTTTGGTATGCCATTATGCAAGCAAGGCTTTTACAAAGCAACCCCAAGATTTAAGCCTCAAATCAAAATTGTTGCTGAACCATTGTTCTTAAAATGTCCTTGGGAGTCAAAATGACCTATAATATGCCATGGTTTGGATTTGGAACTTGGATTTTAGGATTTTCCATTTCACTTGAATTAACTTATGTCTCATTTTTAGGCCATTTTTATCACTTTTTGCTATGAGCCTTTCCAACATCTCATGACCACCCTACTAGCCTTAAAACATCATTCTAAGCAACTTTGATGTTGAAGGTTTTCCCATTTGAAGCTTGGAAGTAGGAGATATGGCCATATGCTTGAAATGACCTATAATTTCCAAATGACCAAAATGCCCTTTACTTGCCAAAGTCATAAGTAGAGTTCCACAAATCAGATGAAGGCATACTATACCTTTATAGAAAGCTAAAATCATGAGGAACAACTTTCATGTTGGCCAGAAATTCATTTGAAAGCTCCTTGAGGGGTAAAAGTTGATTGGAAGGCAAGTAACTTTCACAGACAAATTTCAGATGCCTCTGATGACCTGTAACTTGCAAGAACCATAACTTGAGTCCTATAAATCTCCTTGATGTCTTCCACCACTCAAATTAAAGGTCTTGAGATATTCTACAAGTTTCATGTTGGCCAAGGATCCATTTGAGACTTGCATTTTGAATTATCTTGCTTGGAAGTTTGACCTAAACCAGGGGATTTTACACAGAAACCCTAATTCAGAAACTTCTCTTCTTCTTGATTTCTTCTGATCTCTCCTTGGAACAACACCACATCCATACCTACATGTCAAATGAGGCATCCCACATCTTTCAAACAGGCCTTGATGCCCTTCAATCAAGCATTTGACATAGGGTTGACCCAGATGAAACCCTAGTTGACTGTCTTCAACTGCATCTCTTGCAATCACACCAATGACTTGTCTCACTTTCAAAATGACCCTCTGAGTCTTCCATGATGTCTACATATCCTCCATAACCTCAATTCATAGCTCACAACTTCTTTGATGATCTTCAAATACCCTCAAGATAGGAGAGAAACCCACTGCTTGGTCCACTAACTTCTCAGGTTATGACTTGGCTAAGATTGAATTTGAATAAGAATCTCTTGATATGCCCATAGAGATAAGAATTGAATTTGGTCCCTTATTGGATGACTTGCCCATGCTATGCTATGCAAATGATTAGACTATGTACATGACTTTTTATGCAAATGACAATGCAATTGAAACATAAGATCAGGTGGAATAAGTTGAGCAAATTTTAGGGTGCAACAGGGGGCTCCTGTTCCGGTCTGGGCCCGACCTCGGCAGGCCCAATACCACGTATGGCCCAATAAGCGAATCAGCCATGCCGGGCACGCGCGTCCCGCAGGACGAGCAGAGCACGCCGCCAGACACAAGCAGCGCGTCCAACAGCATCTCGTCGTCCCCTCTTATCAGCCGAACAGGACACACCCCGGCGCGTCAAAGCGCGGCCTTGGTTCCTCCCCAACCTCGCGAGCTCCCCCCCCCCCCCCCCCCCCCCCCCCCCCCCCCGCGGGGAGAACAACGTGCCCGACGCACGTTCTCCACGTGCACCCTCCGCGGGGACACGTCATCTCCCAACTGCCCACCTCCGAAAGAGCAGGTCAAACCCACTTTCCGGAGATCACGGGACAGTTGGACTAAGGCGAAGATCACGTTCTGGTCTTCACTACGCCACGTAAGCCCTAGCAGTCATTAGGGTTGGGCCTAGTCATCCAGCCCACCTCAAATGACCGTTGGCCCAGCGCTGGGGTCTCTCTATAAATACCCTCTTTCACAAGAGGGTCAGGTAACACATTTCTTACCCTTTTTCTATACTTTGCCTTCGCTCT
>OZ012737.1:377639893-377904893 GCA_963859935.3 Lathyrus sativus | reverse complement strand
CATTTTAGGATACATCCTTCGTATTAGGGGTTTTATTGGTTCTTATTTGAAATGTGAATTTGTGTTGTATCCGTGTGGTTGTATGATTTTCTGTTGGTTTTAGAAATTTGTGTTAGTTTTAGGAATGTGTATTGGTGCTGTTTCTAAATGTTAATATCTGTTAGTTCTTACTAAGTAGTTTTCCTTTTAGGAATAAAAAGGATGGATTTGTTCATGTTTTTATCCACCATGGAGGTTCATTTGTAGATGATGAGTTTTCTAGGTACAAAGGATTAATTTATGAGCTGAGATGTGTGTCGCTACACGAAAAATGCACAGAGTCGCCGCTGAATTTTATTTATTTTGAAGAAAGGGAAAATATCGATAAAACTCTCGTAAAGGTGAATAAAATGGTCTCGTAACCAAATTCGGGTTCGAAAGTAGGTTATGCGAAGAAAAGATATTAGTAACCCTCACATTCGTTGTACTCAACGGGAACCATCTAGGTTGTCTATGCGCGAATGAGTGTCATTATCTAAAGATCTACTTGCTATTGGGAAATGAAGGGGGTTTTATTAGTGTGCTCGTCAAGATCTCGTAATCTCGTGTCTACGTATCGTCATAGTGCAATAAGGAAATCAAAGTTCCGTAGTTTGTGGTAGAAAATAAGTGTGCGTTGGTTAATTTTACCTTGAAAAAGGGTTTTCAGGATGATGCCCTAAGGTGCAAAAAGAGAGTTTGATGAGTTGGTGTTGATTTTAGGTTTGAGAAAAGATTTTTCTTGATTTGAATTGCACTAAAGACTATGGGTAGAGATGAATATTTCAAACAAACAAGTGTCTTGTATTCAAGATAATCAAAATGAGGGTAGGAAAGCTCCATTCTCATTCCTTCTCCACCACTTAAGGCTCGTGGTGCATAATTCTAATCGTATTTTAACATGTTTTAAGTTTATTTGGAAAAATGACACTTGACATTGGAACAAGGATTTTATTAAGAAAATATCACTTGAAGTTGGATCAAGGGTTTGAGAAAAAGGTGAAGTCGATCACAGTCCTTAAGGATAGCTAGCAAGAAAAACCAAACCAAAGAAAAGAAATAGATAAAGAAAGTACATCAAAAGGGGAGAGGGATACATAAAAAATACAAGGGGTGTGTGCAAGAAATAAAAGGGTCTCATTGTCAGGTAGCCCAAGAGAAAGCCACGTGTGTGCAAAGATGTCATAAGCTATGCAATGGAAATAGGAATCCAAGTCCAAGTCTCCTTTTTCTAGGTTCAAACATTAAGTTCAAAACTCCATAATGCTAAGGTCATTCAAAGTCCATGAGAGTCCATCTTCTTAGGTTACAAGCATAGAATCATATCTTTTTGGTATTTTCATTTTATCATGTTTTTGTTCTTTTTAATGACAAGACAATGAGAAATAAAAAAAGATAAATGACACAAAGTAAAAGATGCATAAAGTAAATGGATAGATAATGAGCATAAAGGTAAATTGCAAGAATGTAAAAGGCAAGAAAGAAAATTGCAAGAATTAAATGACAAGAGAATAAAATCAGCGAGTTAGTGGTTAGTGGTGAGGATTAAGGATCAATTTATTGCATCGGGACAATTTAGAGCTATGTTAAGCAATCGTAAGTAGGCTTATGTAGAAGCCATACCTATCTGAGGCCGGTTAATAACAATTTATGTGTCAAACATGTTAGAGAAATAAAAGTTACTCTCCTAAAACATGTAAACATAATGGCGCACAGTAAAAGAAGAAGATAGACAGAGAAGGAGATGAAGTGAAGACTTAAACCATCACATAAGGATCATCTATTGACAAGTCAAATGACTCAAAACATGATCAAATAAGGAATAACCTATCTCTGATACAGAGTGTCAAAAATGATCAGATGATCACACATTAACATGTTTGAACCACAAAATATGTTCAACCAAGCAATCATCAAGAGGCAATATCAAGACATTTCAAAATTTGAATAAAAATAAAATGATTTTAAAGATGATTTAAAATGGAAAATAAAAGGAAAATTCAAAATAAGCATCAAAACATAAAATAAATGGTTGAGAAAATTAGAGAAAGTCAAGAATATTGCAAATAAGTGGACCTCAAAATTTGGATACAAAAATATTTGAAAATGAGTAAAAATAAAATTAAAAATGAAAGTTAAAAACAAAATTAAAGATAATATCAATTAAATGCAAAAGGATTTTAAAAATTATGGAAAAAGTATGTGTGATGCAAAACATTTTTAGAGATTTTGTGTAAAAAATAGGAATAAAAAAGAGTTAAAAATCAATTAGAATTAAATAAAAAAAGGAAAATAAAATGAAAAAATAAAAATAAAAATATTTGAATTAGGGCGCCAATGGCTAGTTTTATATGAAAACCGTGCGCAGACCTTCACCTTCAACCTTGAGTTGATTTCTGCAAACTCCATAAACTTGTGTTTTTATCCAGAATTAAGCATGGATTCAGTTGCCTAACACATCATCGTTTATGTCTCTTTGCTTCAGAGCCATTGATTGACTATAAGCAAAGAGAATTTGCTCAAGAACACGAAGAGCCATAGTTCTTCAAAGTAAAATTAAATGATGGATATGCATTATAAATTACAGGTAGTTGAGGGCTTTTGATCAGTGAATCAAGATGAAGAGACTGATAATTTGTTTGTTCAAGAATTTAACTCGCAACTACCTTTTCCGTTGAAGCTTCAGAGGTCAACAATGGTGGAAATGGTGAGCTTGATTCAAGAAGTTTCAAATCATGATAATGTCTATTTAGCTTTAGATGATGATGAAGAAGGATTCTGGGCAAATATTTAAAGCAAAGCGAGCTTGAATCGAGGGAATGGATTTCTGGTTTTGAAGGCGTATCAGGCTCAAATGTTTTAGATTTTCTTTGGATTTTCAAGCTTGCAAATGAAGGAAAATCAACCCTATATTTATAGGAAATGAAGTGATAAGCTCACACATGTGGTTTGGATCTAAATTCATGTGAATTAGGGTTGAAATTTGGTGATTTGCAAAGCGTGTGAAGTGAGGTGTGAAATGCATGAATTAACACTTGAAACCAATCATTTTGTGTTTGTTCAGATGAGTTTTAGGTCTCCAAATGGATTGCACATGTATTGGTAGTCCCATATTGAAATTGGCACGAGTTTCATAACCTAAAACCTGAGCAAAAAGCAAAGTCCATGGTGCCATGTTTGAAGTTAGGCCATATGAGATTCCCTCGTGCGTTTTTGATTTTGTTTGTGCCAAATGATCACTTCATTACAAAGAATTAAATGCAAAAAGAATCACATCAAAAAGATACTTTGATTGAAAAGTAAATTGATCCAAAGTTAGGGTCTTGACTTGGTTTTTAGGTCAGGCAATAGGTCGAACCAAGTTTTGGCCTGCCTGGCCAGCTGGCACCTCCAACTTCATGACATCATAACTTTTAATTCCCACGTGATCTTTGAGTCAAACTTGTGCCAAATGATCCTTTCCATGATCTTAACAAAAGGCACAAAGAAGCTTATTAATTGGATGCTTGAGCTAGAAATGACATAGGTGAAAAGTATGGGTCATGACATGGTTTTGGCCACTTTTGGCAACTTGGTCACTTTCAAAATTGAGGTCCTTGAAGGTTGAATTGATGTTTGAGCCTTGAAGCAAAGTTGTAGAGAAGTTAATTTCTAACATTTGGCTCAAAGTAGCTTGTCTATTGGATGAAAATTGAGAGAGTTATGGTGTTTAGACCAAATGACATGCCATACTTGAGTTTTAGGACACACCACCATGTACCAACATGTGATCTTTGCTATAATCTTGAATTCAAAGTCACAATGATGATCATGCGAGTACCAAATGAAGAAAACTTGATTGAAACTTAAATGATTGGATGATAACTTGTGAATTTGATGGAGATGGCATGGAAATAAACACAAGAACCATTCTTGTGTTAATGAATCAAACATTGTACCTTGATTGACCAAAATGAAATCTCTTATGCCATAGTGAATATGCCTTGATCATGAGTTTCTCAATCCAATATTTTGCACCTAGATGAACACAAAGAGGAACAAACAAGTACCGTATCTCTTAAAGTTTTGGTTAGATGACATAAGACCAATGCAAACCCTAATCCTCATGGAAAACAAGGATCAAATGATATGCTAATGAAATGATATGATGGAAAAGCTAGGATGAAAATGAGGGTATGAAAATGTGATGTAGATGAGTGAAGCTATTTTGAGGTGGTAGGGATAAATAAAGACTTGTGTTATAAATAAGTTGGAACAATATTATTTAAGGACCCCACATTTGGTATGTTTATTTGAGTGATGACAAATGTGCCCAAAATGTAGCTGATTTATGTAAGGTACATTTGAGTGTTCATATGTATGTGCAACATCCACTATCGCAATCTGAGTATTATAATGGTCTTATAGAGGAAAAATGCTATTCTTGATGAAGAAGATGAGATTGAAAAAATGTATGAGGAAGTTATCAAAGGTACAATAGGTGAAATTGCCGAGTTGAATGTGGATGAGGTAACTTAGAGTGTAGTTGTGAGGATGAAGTTGGACTTAATGAGGTTAATGGTGCCGAGATTAATAAGAGTGTAGTTGGAGATAATGATGTTGAGATGAATGAGGTTGAGGTGAATGAGACTGAGGTGAATGAGAGTGCGGTGAATGTGGATGAGGTGAACCAGGGTGTAGTTGGTGACAGTTATCCTGAGGCAAATTGTTCTGTAGTTGATATGAATGTTGGTGAGGTTAATGATGTTGAGTTGACAAATGCTAAAGGAAATTATGTTGGAATCTTTGGAATTGAATCAAATGATTATAATGATGATGTGAGCTTTCATTATGACATTACCTTAGATGTTGCATTTGATGACTCAAACGAAGGTAGTGGTAGTGATGGTTTAATGGAAGATGGTATGAAAAACCTGTTAGGTTATTTTAATGATACTAAGTGCACTAGCAAGAAAAATAAACAAAAAGGTGATTTTCATGAGGTTGAAGGTGAGAATGATAGTGAGAAATTGAAAAATAGGTGTGAAACAGATGAAGAAAGTGGATGTGATAGGAAGAAATATCCAGTTTTCAAATTGCCAAAAACATGGAAGATTATAAATGGAAATTAGGGACATATTTTGCTAGCAAGTCTGATTTCAAGGAAGCGATCACTACATATGCAATCTAGTCAGGAAGGGATATTAAGTTTGATAAAAACGACATACAAAGAGTTAGGTTTATATGTAAGGAAGGGTGTCAGTGGAATACCTATTGTGCCAAATTACCAAATGAAGATTCTTGACAATTGAGGAAAGTCTTGGGCATTCATAAATGTAGCAGATCTTACAATGTGAAGATGGTGACTATAAAATGGTTAAGAGAATTCAAAGCTCATTGAAAGATAATTCAAAAATGAAAATCAAGGACATCAAGGAAAAAGCTCAAAGAAAATGGAATGTTTGTGTAAACAAGACTAAGGCAGTTAGGGCTTAGGTGTGCAACCAGAAAAATTGTTGATAGTTCATTCTTAGAAAAATACGATAGAATTTATGACTATTGTCATTAAATTCTTAGAACAAGACAAGACTAGGAAAATACCTAATTTCCAGAGATTATACATCTATTATGCTGCATGTAAGGAGAGTTTCAAACTAGGCAAGACTATCATCGGACTTGATGGATGTTATTTAAAGGGTATATATGGAGGAGAAATGCTCACAAATCCAAGTGATTAAATGATGCCAATAGCCTTTGCTGTTATTAAGGGTGAAACAAAGGATAACTCGACAAGGTTTTTGGAATTGCTCAATGATCATCTTAGAGGTAGAAGTTAATTTCGTACATATGCATTCATATTAGATCAACAAAAGGTATATGCCTATTTTTAAGTATTCTTTCCATCTGTTATTCATGATGGTTTCCTAATGACCTCTTTTAGGAAAGTGGAACAAGACCTGCTAAGGCAAGTGGACCAAGTCCTTCACATGCTAGTGGATCAAGATATGCTAAAGCAAATGGAGCAAGTTCTGCATAGGAAATAAGACCAAGACCTGCATAAGCGGATCAAGACTTGCTAAGGCAAGTCCTGTCAAGAAGTTAAGCATAAAGAAACCAACAAGAAATGTTTGATCACCATGTCCTATAACCAAGTTAAGTTCAACAAGAAAATTCTTAGGCCCTAACACTAGACTCAGTTCATCTCAAATAAGCAAGAAGAAAAATTAAATGTCATTAGGAACTCTATTTTGGTTTATGGATGCTGTAATGATGTCTTTTGGAACTTTGTTAAGTTAGATGTCCTTTGAAACTATATTATGATGTATTAGTGCTATGCTAAGTTAGATGTCTTTTGGATGTATTAATATACTTTTTAGTACTGATATTGGTACTCATTCCATTACGAGCTTGCTAATTAATGAATGAAGTTTAATGATATATGTTTACTAATAAAATATTATCATTTACTTATTCAATAAAGATGCGTCCAATAAAAGAATGATGCATTTAATTCAATTAAATTGATGTCAAATTGGTCTATCAAATAAATGTTCAAATCAAACAAGAAGCATATTTTCTCTTTCAAATTAATATCAACTTTCGAAAAATACAATATATCATAAATAGGTATTAACAAGAAAAGATTAAAACTTGAATCCTATTTCATTCGTATAGAATTTCATTACAAAATTAACTCACACATAACATAAACTGGGATTCCTTTTCATTCATCTAAAATTACACTATTAATTTATACATTAAAACAGTTATAAGTAAGAAACATAATTTTTTCCCATAAATTCTTCTATTTCATTGTGTTCTCGAGAGCTATTTGAAGGTCTTCTAACTCTTGCTTTTGTACATCAATTTTATCTCTTTGTCTTTTAATTCATCCTTCATATTGAACTAATTTAAAATTTTGATCTTCATTTTATTTTACTGACATTTTCAACCTTTTCTTCTTATTGATAAATATGTCCTTATCATCTTTCACTTCATCATTGTACCAATCAAAATAATTATTTTCATTTTCTTAGTAGACCCCTATGTGAATTTATAAAAATATTACACATAAACAACTAAGTGTGGGCATCAAAAACACCGTGTCAAATTAAAATTGAAAGATTAGAAGAGAAATCATACCTTATAGTGTAGACATCTCAAAATTGCTTCATAAAATTCTTAATTCCTATTACCCTTCTAAGCATATTCAAGTTTCCTGAGAAACAACTAGTACCCATGCTTCTTTGGAGAAGATGAATAACCTCTAGATTCAGAAATGTTACTGTCTTCTTCACCATTACCAAAATCTTTTAAAAACAAATACAATTTTGAAAACATCATACTTTTACTTTGTTCTAGAAATGTAGATGCCCTTATTTGTACTATGTACCCTAAATCGTAAGGTTGAAGAAGAAGAACTTTGGTTGCAAAAGAAGAAGAAAAACAACAAACACTAATTCATAGATCAAACAACGAACACTAATACTTATAACGTGTGATCTTACGTGACAATTACATCCTAGCGACTTAAAATAATTAGTAAAGTTAATGAAATAAATTATTTTTTTATTTTTTAAAAATTAAAGAATCAATATAAACCCGAACTAAAAATAATAAAATCACAAAAATTATAAAATAGTAAAATCACTCTATCCATTTTCATTTTTTAAACGTTTAGTCTTCAAAAGTGACAATTGACAATTATTTTTT
This sequence comes from Lathyrus sativus, assembly GCA_963859935.3. Classification (NCBI taxonomy): domain Eukaryota; kingdom Viridiplantae; phylum Streptophyta; class Magnoliopsida; order Fabales; family Fabaceae; genus Lathyrus; species Lathyrus sativus. The sequence goes on along the minus strand of OZ012737.1, from coordinate 377,897,183 downwards.
TAGAAAAACAACAACGAAAAGATTCCCAAACATTTATACCACATAAAAAAAATAATTTATTACTCTTTGATTTAGCCTTTAAAGGATTATAAGAGGTGGAAGAGCATTAGCTCTGCTAAGGTGTACCATAAAAATCCCAGGTTGGCCCCCTTGTTGTTTTGCACTCTTTCAACCTCACACCATGTGCCACACCATATCTCACCAAAATGATACCATTATTCTCTTTTCCCTAAAGAGTAAAGATCTATCATATTATTAATGATTAATTCTGGCATATAAATTATGTAATGAGTGGAGCTGAAGATCAAAATCAGACGTAGGAGAAAAAGTGAATGGAGAAATACTTGAGTTGGGTGCAAGCTTTGGCTTCAGTATGGGGATTCATGCTGTTGGTGGCTCTTCTATGTTGTTGCCTAAGCACTAAACCGCAACAAGGTGGTGATATTATCTCCGGCAACGGTGGTTGCACATGCGACTGCGACGGTGGTGGCCATGGTTGTGTATGATGTTTTTCATCGTTTAATTTTTTGGGTGTAGGTAAATTCAATAGGTTGGGATATATACTTTGATGTACATATTTTTACATTGTTTTTTTTCGTTTTTATTTTATTTTATTTTATTTTATATACTTATAAACATAGAAAGCTGACTGTAGAATTTAATTTGGTTTTTTCAATATTTTACCTCTTTTTTCTATAAGTCGATAGTTGTCATTAAGATGTTATTAATATAATTGAAACTAATTAATTAATTAAATTTATATCCGAATCCATCTTTGCTTGACACTTTGGAGCTAGAACTTTCTTCACACACAATACAACACACTTTCATCGAGGAGATTCTTGGTTAGGTAACTTCCAAGAGTGAATTTACCATTCCAATCTTTTAGAGCAAGTTTAATCCTCATATTTGACAGTGTCGGTCTAATATATTACCAAGTCTAAAATAATGAATCTTAAAACGAGTCTTTATATTAGAAAATCAAGAGTAAAACAATAATTGTTTATGAAAAAGTAACAACAAAATTATATATATATATATATATATATATATATATATATATATATATATATATATATATATATATATATATATATATATATATATATATATATATATATATATATATATATATATATATATATATATATATATATATATATATATATATATATATATATATATATATATATATATATATATATATATATATATATATATATATATATATATATATATATATATATATATATATATATATATATATATATATATATATATATATATATATATATATATATATATATATATATATATATATATAATTTTAAAACGAGTCTTTATATTTTAAAAGTAATTAGTTTTTTATTGATGAAATAGTTATTAATGAATGTACATGTAGGGTACACTAATACTCCATCGGTCTTATATTATAAAATTTTCTTTTTAATAATTCCATTAATTTTATTTTGAAGTGAATGCCTGAGTGAGTGCGAATGGTATGAAAAATGTGTATTTCATACGTGATAATGCTATTATTAAGCGATTTAGGGCCATTTAGCACCCTTGCTCGATTTCGTCATTTGTGGCCAACCTTTTGTTGCTATATGTCTATAAAAAAATAATTTTAATGTTCCAATTCATTTTATCCTTTTAGATTCTGGGCCATATCATCTTTACATCTTTCGACCAATTTTTCTATTGATTTTCTTTCTTCGAGCTTCGTTTGTTTTCGTCCCAGGTTCGAATTGAGCACACTTCATAAGTAGAATTTTCTTGTCTCAATTCCTTCCCTCTCTTGGAGTCAACCATTCACAAGCTTAGGAAATTGCTTAAACCTTATGTAGTTGATTGCTAAATTTTTGTAACAACTTGTTATGTAAGATAATTTGACATGTTAGTGCAACATTATGTTTCGGGCTGTTTTCTTTACGCACATGTTTTATTTGATTGAATTTCGCTCAACAAGATGTGTTTTTTTTTTTTGTTCAATCAGGGACTTGATTGATGACATATTTTTTGTTTTGGAAAAGATTTTATTCTGGACTCTGGGTGAAGTTTTGAAATTCTTGTTTATGTCAAATTTAAATTATTTATATTTGATTCACTCAATATTTAGAATTGGCTTTAATGGATATTGATTCTTCTTGAGCTTTTTAAAAACCAAATGTTTTTGTGTCAAACCCTTGCTGGGATTTTATGGTAGTTATTGTTGCTATTTAAGGAGAGGTTCTACCTCATGTGAAAATTCAAACTTTGCAGAATCAAACTTGGTGTTTTTAATTGTTTTGAGTATTTTGTACCTGAGTTTGAAATACTTTATTCAGGTGTTTACTGTGAAAATTAGTAAACAACCGCTGATCTTTCCAAATCAAAAAGAATTGGGTTACTTACAGGATCGACCACACAGGTTCTAGGACATGTGCTAGCAAATTTTAAATAATTAAAATTTAGAAAATGATGATTACTTCGACAACACTCATGATCTAACAGTTATCAAACTTCGAAATTTAAAGGAAGTAAATTTCAGAAACTTAATCAAAAGCAATTAAAGTGTAAAATGTATGGTATTTTTCACACGTACATTTTCTCGACACTCTCTTTTCTATGTGTTTCCCTTGAAAAATGGAAAACAACTGTTGATCTTCCAAATCTAACTTTGGTGACTCACAGGATCAATCAGATTGATCCTAGGACATGTGCTAAAAGTTATATTTTGAACTAGTCTATCTAACCTATACACTTCGACAGTGTTTCAGTAAAAGGGCTTAACATAACAGTGTTGTTCGACTAAAAAGAAAAGATAGAGAATTGCAGGAAATGAAGTAAAGAACTTTGAAAAGAGTTTGGAAAAATAAAGTAAAACACTTCGAAGGTGTAAATTGTAGGAAAAGTAAAGGAAAACTCTTTTTAAAGTTAAGCAAGTAAATTAAACTTCATTGAAAGTAAAGATGGTGTGTTTACATAACGTACATTCTCCTTGAACTCGTTTCTCTACACTCGGGTACTTTGAGTAAATTTAGGAGTAACTTGTACAAATAGTAAATTACAACACACTGAATTCTATATCTAGAACTCTTATTTATAATAGTAAAAATAACTACCAATAACCTCCTAAAACCACCAGCTTTCGACAAGTGTCATAGTGCATGTAGTCACTTGCTAAACGAACGCCACTTGTCCTACTTAGTCATGAGAAAACATAACTATTCCCTCCATTATTTGAATTTCAAAAACCTCACTAATCTTCGGCCAATGTCTCGGTCGAAGGTCGTTTTCCTTTATGTTTGGAAATTTCTCTAAGTCCCTAAAACACTTGAATTCCCACTCGAAGGTCTCCTAGCTCGAAACCTTTTTCATTCTCAAAATACCTTAATATTTTATTTAAATATTTTAATCTAAGTATGAGGTGTCGAATTTATGAGCTAAAAAATTGCCCCCAAAAAATGTCTTTTTTGACCTTTCTGTTAGAAAAAGAACCATTTTTGACAGTGTCCAATCCGACTCCGTCGTTTTGACCTCTACGCAGGCATCAATGTGATTGACTACCCATGTTTTGGGAAAAAGAGGAGCATAGAAGAGAAAAAAAACTGCTCCGCTACCTCCACGCACGTCCCTGACGTCATGGATCATTATGACCCATTTCTTGGAACTCTTACAAAATCTTCAGACCATCATCATTCTTTTTAGGACTAAGACAATCATGGGTCTAGGTAGTAACTACCACCTCCCATATCTCCCATCTTGAGACGCCACGTGTCCCACTATCCCTAGCCATTAATGATGAATAAATGTCTTTGACTTACTTCCAAACACCTTATAAATAATTCCCCAGAAGTCATTTCAAACTTTTCCACTCTTCAGCAAATACTTACGCATTTTTTCAAACAACTTATAACCTTTCCAAAACCCATTTCTTCCCGAACTTCATTAATGACGTCTTCCATGGCTACAACTCAAGCTCAAAAGAAGAAATCTCAAGTCAAATGGCAATTATTCGCGTCACTCCTCCCTCCCTTCACCACATTGAGTGGACCCAAGATGGTGAAGAACCAGCCGTTCATCCCTGAACCCTTACTAGAAGAGAAGAGACACATATATGAATCTCAGGTAATGATTCTTATTACTGTTGCAGGTAAAACCTTGGCTATGTCTGGTCCACTGTCTCCATTGGGCCTCAACTATTCCAACCTTAGCGATTTTTTCCCTTCTTACCGCAAGACCAAACCTCTAGGGCAAAAAGACTCTAGCAAAGTTCCTACTGAAGGCCCAGATAGTCTAGAACTACATAATGTAGACCTTAAATATCTCAATGATGGAGCCAGGTTATTTAGAGTCACTCCCTATTTCAAAGATTCTGATCTTTACCTGAACTAGCTGACGAAAATGGAAAAGGTCAAGGCAAACGACTGGAAGGAGACTGACATCTATGATTTAATCATGACGTCGAAGGTCGGTCCAACTTATTGCCCTCTCATGCTGGTCTCCTCACTATACTTCTAGGATAGTACCCACTATACCTTCCACCTCCCGTGTGGGATGTTGACGCCTACCCTCTTCGACCTAGCCGCTATCACAGGGCTAAAACCCTATGGGTTGGTGTATGACCCTGAAGTAGATTGCCAAGATTCTATAGGGTTCTTCAACACCAAACACACCTATACTCATTTTATTAACCACTACCATAACAAAGAAACAACCACAATCGATGACGAAGAACATATAACCTTTCTGGCCATGTGGCTATCTCGCTGTGTTTTTTGTACAAAATCTTTGCAGGTGGCGAGGAAGTACCTCACATTGGCCAATCAGCTGCATCTGAATCGATGCATCTGCCTGAATGAGATGATCTTGGCCAGTCTATAAGAATCCTTAAGTGAAGGTGCTGGCAGGTTAAAGAACAAAGAAAACCACGTGAACTTGTTACTATCAGGTCCTTTCTGGTTACTTCAATTCTGGCTCAACGCTACATTCGAAACCAGCCTCCCTAATAAAGGAGAAGTTGAAGAAGAAGCCTCTGCTATTATAGAAAGACGAGTCGAATGGACTCGATTGGTCAAGCTTACCCCCAGTGAAGAAGGTCATACGCTCAGAGAAAATCTTTCGGGCTTCATTCAGATGTTCGGCAAACGTCATGAGTTCACCCCGAGGATGGCTCCATTTGCAGAGAGGAAGTATGGTCCTGAGTGGTTTACCAGTCCTTTTCCTCCTCTGTTTAAAAAGCACGAAGAGGAATTGAAGCTTGTCTAGGAAAGATTTTTGACACCTCGATTAATAGTTCACAAACTCAATCTTCTAAGAGGTCAAGCAGCTTTGGTGGCCTATCAGCCTAACCTCGTGTCACAGAAATTTGATTTGATTCAGACGTTGCCTAAATGCTTGTATGACAAAAAGGCCCATGTTATCCTTCCTCTCACTGTTTTCAACCCCGTTGAGTGTTCGATGCACTTAGCTTTCCATGCTCACAAGTCCCTTTTGACACTTATTTACTTTGAACATTCCTATTTCTGCTCCCAAGAATTCTACAACTGGTGGTCCAGGCACTACACCTTAGAATTTCTTGACGTTTCAAGCTTTGTTCGCTTGATTGACCAAGCTTTCGTTGATGTTCAGGAGAAGATCAAGAAAGGTACATCTACTCACATCAAGGAGATTCAAGCCTTCCAAAAGTACTTTGAAACCGCCTATCGACCAGATCATGTTAGTCGAACCATCCGTGAGGCTGCTGTCACCCTGAAGGAAAAAAGTTTCAAAAAAAATGGAAAATTTAAAAATCCCTTCATACGTTCCTCGTGAGAAACGCTATGAAGTAGCCTTCGCTTTATTCCCCCCGAAGATCCCTCGATTGCCAACTGCTGACTTTGGAGTGGCTCTTGCCCTTCCATTTCCAGATTGGTTTATCTATGGAGATTCAATAAAAATCCTTCAACAGTAGTCGAAACCGAGAGCGCAGCGGGTGCTTCTGACTAAACACACGCTCGATAATTTCAAAGGGCACCTTCATGTTGGTATTGAAGATGTTTGCATCGAATCTGAAATCCTTGAAGGTTGTTACCCTTCAATTTTGGACTGCTTTAACTAAACTTTATTGTTACTAACTGGCAGCAACATGAATTTGTTTTTGCAGCTGCCCCTAAAAGGAGTGCCTCCCGCCAAGAACTAAGGCAAAGGCCGAAGTTCATAAGGTAACTTGCATGCCTTTGTTGTTCTGATTCTTCTCTTTTTGGTTGCTTCTCATATCTCTTGATGCTTTAGGTGTCTCGCAAGCCACCCACACCCCAAAAGAAACTTAAAAGGGCTTATGCCAAAATTATTATTGACTCAGAGGATCATGATGAATCTCCTTCTGAAGAATTACAGCTGAAGAAGAGGCGGAAGATCAGCCAAGGGACGAATACTACTGGCACCCCATCTGAACCTTCGACGACCAAGGCTTTGAAGCTGACTACCCCTATTCGTGATAATGTTGAGGCTCCTATTGAGGGTACCTCGACGTGTTCTCCTACTATCACAAGGTTAGAGAAACCTGAAAATGAACTGCCTGCCATTCTTTTAAGATAAGAGCAATGCAAACTGTTTATGAACATGTCAATCAATTCTTTATCCTAGAGTGGTGGTTGTACCCTAGGTGCCAATTCTCTCCATCGTTCTGCGAATTCCTTGAAGGATTCGCTACTTTTCTGACATAGGCTTTGCAACTGCATGTGACTTGGAGCCACACCTAGATTGTACTGGTAATGCTTTAGGAAAGCGCTGACTAAGTCCCTCCATGACTGGATATGTCTTCTTCCTAAATCCATGTACCAACTCAAGAGTGTTTCACTCAAACTGTCTTGAAAATAGTGAATCAACAGCTTATCATCATGGGTGTAGAAGGTCATTTTTTGGCAGAGCATCACCAAATGACGCCTCGGGAAACTGAGACCTACATACTTCGGGTACTCTGAATTTCGGTGGGATCACCAAGTTTGGTACCAGACACATATCAGCAGCTTTGAGCCCAGGCGTACCATGCACTTCCATAGCTTGGAGTTTCTCCTCAATGGCACAAAGCTTTTCCTTTATGGTATCAGCCAATGGCATCCTCTGGGGCCGAGTAGGAATGTTTACTTCTGGAGGATCATCATCAGGTAGAAGACCATATAGTGGGTTGTTCGTTACAGCGAAACCTGGTGGAAGCTCAACATGTTGAACGGTTATTCTCTGACATACCTACCACAGCTTCCAACTTGCTTTGTCTGACCGGCCTTTTCAAGAGGTCTCTTTTCTTTCTCGTCACTGCTTGAACCCTTTTCCAATGCTTTACAGCTACCACAAGTTCAGTAAAAGTGTCAGGAAATCAAATGGTTGGCAAAGGGCAAGAGATGGAATGGGTTTTGGATTATGGAAGATGCCATGGATGCATACAGAAGAGATGCAAATGCAATGGAATGGATGCAATGAGTTTTATTTATTTATTTTTGATATGCGAGGAAATAAAGTGCAATGCTCAGGATCACAGGTTCAATCTGGAGTTGAAGCAATGGCAGTAAGTATCTCTGATTATCGGAACCCCATGAGTAGGCTCTAAAATAGGTGGGTGCCTAGAGTCATAGATTTTCTCAAAGATATCATTGCCATGACGAAGGCTCATCAAGACAACAACATATTTGCAATGATCTCTTCTAGGTGAGGTTTCCGTATCGTCTAAACGAGGAAGCCTCCTCGTGAGTCTCTACTACATAACCATTGAGTCCAAGGTTTCTAAAAAGGTATCTCAGAGTCATAAATCAAGGTTGAAAATATCATTGTCAAAATAACGATACGTTCAAGGGATCTCATCTGATTTAGGCGTTTGTGTCAACCCAAAAAGTAGTGACCCTCATGAGTTAACTCTACCAACCACCATGGAAATGGATTAAAAGGTCCTTAGAGTTATCGATTCAGGCCTGAAAATATTACTGCCAGGATGAAGACTCACCATGATAATAACATTTCCAAGGGAATCAACTCTAAGCGGAGTTTTTGTATCATCCTCGCGAGGAAGACTCCTCGTGGGCCTCCACTACACAATCACCATCTTAATCTTATGTTTTCTCTCAGACTCGGGTAGGGAGCCTATCTCACAAAGCCAATAACCAGAGAATCCCGACAATGTCACAAGATAATAATAGGATACAATAAAGTAAGCAAGCAAGTATATAATAGATAAACACACAAGCAAACAAACAAAGGATAAAACAAAGAAGAAGAAAACAAACAAACGAAAATAACGCTCACGAATCAAATCAAGATAGATTTGACCCTCTCTTGCATGAAGCAATGACTCCCCAACAGAGTCTCCAACCGTCACATCTCAAAAAATGATACGACCTTCGCGATGGATGCAGAAAAACAGAGTCACCACTGAATTTTATTCATCCCTAAGAGGGAAAAGAAAATATCGATAAAACCTTTAGGGAAAGAGCATGGTCATCGCAAGCACATTTTGGTTTCAGGAGTCGGTTACGTGAGGGGAAGGTTTTAGCTCTCCTCACGTCCGTTGTACTCAATGGGAACCTCCCAATTTGATTCGTGAAGAATGTTATCCAAGTTTGTTAGTTTGATTCTAAGGGAATAAAGCGAAAAGGAAAGGTAAGAAGGGGAGAGTAAGTGAGTTTTTATTTGGGTTCTCGCCAAGGATTAAGGCCCTTGTGCCTACATATCTTCACTTGAAAAAAAATAAAGAATCAGAGCGTCCGTAGTTCGTAGAACTACGGTGAAAAAGAGGGGAGGTTGCTCGCTAGGATCTCGCAATTTAATGCCTACGTATTCTCAAGAGGTATGATAAATCAGAGCATCCGTAGTTAGGACTATGGTTGGTTGGTGTTTTTTATGAACGATGTTAACATTTACGTTCTAGCAGTTAAGTGTATTGCCACTCGCTCGTGGAGTCTTATGTGTTACCTGTATTGCGGTAGAACGGAAATAACATGCCCTTTTTGAGAAAGAAGTTTTATTTGCGCGAAGGTGATAAGTTAGATTAATATGCTGATTGCTTATTTGGATGACGATTACTTGAATACTTAAGAAAGGCTCCTCGGGCCCAAGTAATCGAATACTTGACTCTCTCTTTTTCAACCTTAATTACAAAAGGGTTTAATATTATTAAAGTATTTTAAGCGGATGACGATTACTTTAATGCTTAAGAAAGTCTCCTCTGCCCCAAGTAATTGGAAGAGTGAATTGAAGACTCGATTCTCTCTTTTTTTCGTCTTAGTGGTCGAGAAAATTAAAAAACAGAGGGTGCATTAGACTCAGAGGGAGTATGATGAGTAAAGTCTAATGGGCTTCTTGAATTCCAAGAACTCTTAGAGAGAAAATAAGGTTTTTTTTTTAAAAACAAAGTTATCATTCTCCTATTTTTCAACACACGGTTTAACATCAGAGTGAGAAAAGGAATTTAACCTTAAGTCAAATCTCACTCTATCTTGGTCGCTGTCTCAGAGTCCCTCGCGTTCATCAATCTCACACCTTCTTTCCTCGCCACTCTATTCTTCCTTTGTTCCTCTCGCGACGACGGTGGCGAAAAGTTGGGTTGTTGGATCTGAGGCGATGATTGGTTATTGTGGTGTTGTTGTTTACGGTCTTGACATCTTTCACCATACTCTGTAATTTGTGGTCAACGTTAGCAACATAATTGTGTAGTGTGTTCTTGGAAGGTTCGATTTGTGTGGTTGGCGAAATTTGAAAGTTTGTTATGGAGGTGGTCGTAGACGCCGTGTTGAAATTCTGACTTGCTTAACCTTATCAGATTCAGTGTTACTCAAGTCAAGATCATGGGGTTCCATGATGTTGTGCACCCATTATTTTAGCCTCTGTTTGAATGAAGGATTTCCAACCGCAAGTAGAACTGAGGGTTTAATAATCGTGGGAGCATAAGACGACTTGCAACAATGGTGATGTTCTCATGCCATTAAACTGTGTGGGGGATTGTTCTGCTGCATAGCCATTTTTGTGTGGGGCAAGCCTCAAGAATTGTAAAGCATACTTTTCATGGCCACATTACTAATCTTGTGAGAGCCTTCAAGAAATATTGTTCTTAATTGCTCCATATCAGTGAGATCCACCAAAAAGAATTAAAAATCTTCTGACACTAATGCTGCAAATTTAGACTCAAGAATGCTATTTCACAGTTAATTAGAATCTCATTTTGTAACACTCACCTTGCTAGCCATGAAGCATCAACATGTTCATTGAAAAGCATCATAGTTGTTCCATATCTTAACATCAGGAATCCAGGAAGAACCACATAAGCAATAATTTCCAAGAGTCTGCCAGTTGAAATCCTTAAAAAAAATCTCAGAGCTAAATGAACAAGGCTCGCGTATGGTTCGAACCTTCGAATGCTTCATTGAATCTATGTTTTTTTTGTTCGTGTTGCTTGAATGGTGGTGAGACGGATCGAAAATGTTGTGGAGATATTGTTGTTATTGAAACGTTGCAGCCGGTTATGTTGTTAAGAAGTTAATGGTTTAAAGGTGTTAGAGCTTAAGGTTGTGTGGTTTATGGTGCGAAAGTGTGGTTCGAAGGTGAGTTAGAACCACTACAATGGTGGTGGAGGTTGTGGATCGGTTGTTAAGAGGTAGGGAAAGAGGTATCTTGCCAGGTGGAAAGTGAAAAAACACGGAGGGGGTTTATCGTCTGCTCCATTTTTGTGAAGATGGATTCTTTTTTATTTTTTTCTAATATGCAGAGTTTTCAACATGTGAGAGATGGTGATGAAAGTGGTTTATGTGAAGATTATGGAGTGAGAAAGAGAGTCACGTGTGTATGTAATGAAGATCGAAGTGTGCGCTGAAGGTGATGATAAAGTTGGTTGTGATGCTACTCTTGGTGAAAAGAGGTGATGTGGGTTTTTATGTTAAGTTTGAAGGTTTTGCTAGGATGAAGTTTGAAGGTTTTTGAAAAAAGTTTGTTATTTTATGTTTGTGAGCTGCAGCGGGTTGTCTCCTCAGCCTTTTCCCTCTTTTTCTTTTAAAACTCAAATAGACTTGCTTACTAAGTTTTAGAATACAGTTGGATTTGTCACGTAGCTATTGAAATGTTGTTTTCAATGTTCATTGTTGGTTGGTGTTGTCCAAAGTGTGAAGTCATTTTCAAATGGAAAACATGGAAACACGCATGGCTTTAGGAGGTGTATTATCTTTTTTCATTTTTTTTTGTAATAATGTAAAGAAAGTGTAATGGGCTTTAGTTTATGACCTTTTGTTGTATTTGGTTAACGTACTTTTGGTCATATGGGCTTGTAATGGATAATGAACATGGATTTAATGGATATTTAAAAAAATGGATTTAAAATGACTTGGATTATGAAATTGGTTATGAATGGATGTTGAAACTAAAATGGAAAATGGATTAAAAAGGAATGGGTAATTGAAAAAAAAATAGTTGGATTGTGAATTGAAAATGGATATGAAATCAAAAAATGAAATTGTTTGTGAGTTTGGATATCAAATGGATGGAAAATTTAAAATGAAAACCACCATAAAAATTCACTAACGCACATCTTGACTGGATATTAACGAATTTACACATCTCTGCTAAAAAATATGGAATAGGTCCCGAATCATCTTGAATTCGCATGAATCCAACTTTGGGAAATAAACCCACAGTTTGCACAGTTAAACTAATGTCACTCGTTTTGAATCAAATAAAAGAAGATCCGCCTTGAATCAATCTCTGCTTAATCATAACAAATGGATCCACCTGATCCTGGTCACTTGAGTACTGATAAGTCGAAATCTTCATTTTGAACCAACTGTGCAAGAAAATGCTTTTAAGGTCAGAAGATTATGAATTGAACCATGAATCTCGATACACTGCACCAAACCCTAATTGGAAAGAAAATCTGATCCTTGGTAATCTTCACCCATGAAGCACTTGATTTACACATACTGTAATAAGTTGATCCACACACGTATAATCTAAACTGGCATAGAAATCCTAACTGAAACTTCAAACACAACCACTTAAATCAATCACACATAGGTATTGATCTTGAAACAAAACTTGTCTGACCCAAGCTTAGACAACAAAAAGGGAGCCTATTTTGTATGCACAATGATTAGATGATATGGATAATGGGTATGGTGCCTAGATATTGAAAATTTTATGATATGAAGGGCATATTATGCTATGCGGATAACAAAAAGTAAAAATGAATGCAAGTTTAAAAAATGCCCGGTTAAAATTTGAGGTATGACAAAGCTTTATACATATGGCCACAAGAATCAATTTCCCATAATAAGTCTAGACCCATTACTTCTGGAAACTTGCCACTTCTGATGCTATGATGGTTCGGCCACACGCCTACCTCTGACAGTGTTTTCATCTGGTGGAGGGAAGGGGAACTGACATTTGGCCGGGAACGGCCCCCGTGATGTTGAATTAACTTTGAGAGAAGACCTAGTAAGTTCACAAAGATCTAGATCCATGCACTCAAGATCCACTAAACACGCCTCAAACAAGTATATAAGTAAAGAAAAAGAAATTCATTCAATAAGTGATTGTATATATATACATATGCTTTCATTATAGGCTGTTCCATTTGCAGTACACAAAAAGGCCTACATGGCTACTTCTGCAAAGAAAGGATATTTCCATCTTTGACCAATTGATCTGGCCATATTTGTTACTTGGAGATAGTCAAATGATGATGAAAATGCTCCAGCTGCTGCAAAGCATTCCCAAACGACTACTAAATTTCCTTAAGGGTAGCACTCGTACAGTTGACTAATTGTTGAGTCAACGAAGCATTCTAAAGGTACAAAGACTCTTATTCCCTTTGAGCAGATGTCAGGATGCCTCGAGTAGAAGTTAGAGCTTTGTTGTTCTTCGCCATAGTCTTCCCCAAATAGGTTACCTAATCAGGGAGAGAACAAACGAGATTAAGGGAAGCAAGGCATTCACTACCCCAGTAAGAGAGGTATAAGCTTTCTCTGCTTCCTGCGAATTCTCTCATCCGCTCGTTGCTTTTTAGCATGATGCGGGTTATACCTAAGTGCTTCCTAGTGGCCAAATATACAAAGGGTTAATGCAGTAGACGCACACCTTATATACCGAGCTAGAAATGAGAGAATATACAAAATATTCAGTGACCTCCAGTTGAACAAAAGCTAGACCCAATAGAAGTGGATGAGCATTTAGACCCAAAACACTTGGTAAAATGGACAGGGTCTCGAAAATAGTGTCAATCTCGATCAACTATATTCCTCGTCTTATAATTCGTAGCTGACTTCATAATCCATATAACCTGGATACAATTATGGGTAAAGAAAACACATTATGGATAGGCAGATTAAAGACAAAAGAGCGAGTAATTTTTAGAACTTACCAAAGATGGTCCTTCTCTCCTCCCAATAACGACCTTTTATCAGAAACCAAACATTAATAAGGTGATGTAAGCATTTCATTTTGACCTCCCCACAAGAGTAACTACTTCGAAGTACTCCAAATTACTAATAAACATTATCAATCGGGTCTTGTGGTACTGAGCTTTATTAGAAGGGCCTTCTTCCTTATATACGTACAGATCATTCCCAAACAAAAAGTGACTCTCAGTCAAGTACTTATGGAACAAGTTAACACATCTTCCCTTTACTCCATCTCCAATGGCGCAAACCGTAGCATGCGCTTCGGGGCCGATGTGAGCGACCAAGAAGAACTGATATTCAAATGGTTGTAGCTCTGAAAAAGGTCCAAACTCATGTGCATACGACAATAAATAGATTAAACCCCACCATGGGTCTGATCCACAGAGCCACATCGACATTTAAAGATATGAAAGAAAAGGATCACCGAAGACTTCCCGTTCAAATATTCACACCAATATTGGTAAACATTTGCGTATGCCTAGCTGGCACGAGGAAATTGCAAATGAGCCATTACCAAATGCTTCATAACTTTAATATTAAAAGTAGAGAAGGGGAGGCGAAGACCCACGATAGAGAAATGCACATGTAAAAGAGGATAATGTAATCACCATATTTGCTTCATAACCTCTCATCCTTGGCGGGACACAATATTCCCTAGTAGAAAGGTCAACCAACATCAAAAAAGGGTTCATCAAGACTGCCCACTTTAGTGAAACCAGAAATAATGGAAGAATATATTGAATCCAGAGTTCAGAATCTAAACTGGTGTTCAGATTCTAGTTAATTCTTGGTAGCAGAATGTTAACAGAAGCAAATAAATAATAGCAGAAGACACAAAGATTTATACTAGTTCCTCCAAAACTGAGAGTAATCCAGTCCCCTTGCTTCACAAGTGATTTTCACTATAATCAAAACATGATTGCAATCGCTTGTGCATTCTGCATAAGACTTTTACAACCGCTCAGACCCAAGGTTCAAGACTTCTTTCTCAAGCTACACTCGAGACTTCTTACTCAGGTTCCAGGAACCCAAGGCTTCCTTTCTCAGGCCCTCAGTCCAAAACTTCTTCTCTAAGTCCCATGAAACGAGCCTCCCTGTTTGCAACCCTTTAGTTCCATACCTACTGCTCTAATTCCATGTATTGAGCTCACCTGCTCAAGCCACACTAGCTCAAGACATATGCTTTAGGTCCCATGAAACGAGCCTCCCTGCTTGAACCCCTCTGGTATAAGACTTACTGATTCAGTTTCATTTATCGAGCCAACCTGCTCAATCAATTTACTTGATTAAGACTTTCACAACTCAAGTGTTGCGGTGAAATTTTGATGTCAAGCTATTGATTAACTTGAATCTTAATTCATTTACAACCGGTCTTTGATTTATCCGAAGGAAAGGTTAAAGAAAGGGGAAAACCTATTTTGCATTGTAAACACAACGCTGGGAGAGAGCTAAAGTTCGGGGGTTGGTTAAGTTTAGGGAAGGTATTAGCATCTTAAACCTCTGTAGTACTCTACAAGAACCTCTTGTTTTAAAATGTGCTATTGCTATAGTTATCTGCTTAAGGGTAATGCTAAGGGTTAAGAGTGAAGAGAAAGACCTAAGGGGTTAGTCCTAAGTATACTCGCCAAGACTCGCATCTTGTGCCTACGTATCCTGGGTAGGGGATGGAATCAGAGTATTCGTAGTTCCCCTCACAGAGGGAAATGAGGAATTTCTTGACTGTGGTCAAGGTTCCTGGGGGAAAGTAAGTGTTCATAAGGAAGCGCTTACTTTGGAGTACGGAGACATCTATTTCTACGTTAAATGTCGAATTAAAAGGGTGTAGGATAAGTATTTCACGGTGGGAAACTTATATGGAGTACGGTGACTCCTAATCCTAAGGCTAGGATAGAGGGATAGATGTCCACGGCGGGACGCCTAAGTATGAGTACGGCGACTCGGGTTCTAAGGCTTAAAAGGGTGAAGGCGGAGTATTGACTCGGAGGTCAACATGGTGTAACCTTTCCTTCAGAGGGGAATTAGCGGTAAAATTAAGCACAATGGATAATAACAATGATGAGATCTGGCTGAACTGTTTTGAGTTTGAGATATTAGGAATTATGGTTAATTTTTTTGTTTGTATTTTTGAGGATTTTAAATTCAAATTATTTCAGAAAAGTTAAATTTTTAGAAAAGACCAAATATTAAGAAATAAAATAAGTTAAGTTCTAATTACTTTTATTTAGAAATGTTTAAAATTAAATAGAGGTTAATTGGTAAGACTAAATTATTCTAAATTTTTCTAAGTTCAAATTAAATTAAAATCTAGATTGCTTGAATTATTAAAATTAGTTAAATGATAAAGGATATTAAAATGCATTCTTATTATTGTTATTTTTAAAGAAATTTAAACTCCTTATTAAATCTAAAATTTTTATTCTTTTAATTCTTTCTAAAATGTTTTTAATTAGAATGACATATTTTATTTTTTGTTATTTTTTTATATTTATTATGAAAATGAGATTTAAACTAAATTAAACTGAATATTTGTTATATTTTTATTTATAAAAGAAAAAGGAAACTAAATTAAATTACCAGCATAAAATTGTATTTTTATTATAAGAAGAAACCATATAGTTATTTCTAAAAAAACTTTTTTATTTATTTAGAGATCAAGATTTGTTTGTTTTTTTTTGTATGCCATTTGTTATTAATAAAAATATTTTCAAATTAATTATTTACCTCTAGTTAAGTTAGTGGTTAGTTATTGTTAGTGTTAGTATTTTTATTATTAATAATAATATTACAAAATACAACAATTAACAAGAAATTAAAATAAATAAAAAACAAAAATGATGTGGGTTGGGCCGGTGGTGATGAACCCACCGGACCCGGGTCGATTCAAACACGCAAACGAGAAGGGGGGGAACCCTAACTCGCGAGGATCACCATACAGCGCCTTATCCCTCTTCTCCGTCAAAATTCCTCCGTTTCTCACCCTTCTTCGTGAATTCACCCTCTCTCTTCTCCTTCAAACCTGAAAACAGACAATGAAACGGAAAGGTCAATCAATGGGTCAGCATTTTACCCAAATAAATGGACAACGACAACTCGATGAGGGTTTTGACGCAGGGAGAGGTTTCGTGGCGATTCCGGCAGTTTAATGGCGGTGAGGGGAATCGAAGGTGACGACTCTTGTGGTGGCGACGAAACTATCAAAGATAAGTTTGACTTCACTTTGTACATGGAAATTTAGGGTTTTTTCTTGTGTTCACTGTGGGTTTCTGCGGATGTTCCCCCCTCCTTTTTGCGAATGTTTTTCATATCCGTTTTATAGGTGGTTCCATGATCCATGAATTAATTGTAAAAAACATGTTAATTTCGAATTTGAATGCACCCTATTTATGTCAAGGTTCTGTTTTGGAAAGAGATCGGGATATGTTTTCTTGTCTTGAGACTCTGATTTCCTGTAATGAATGACTTCCGTTTTTGGCCTGATTGTGTTTTAGGATATCATTCAATGTTGTCTGATTTAGTTTTGATGGATTTCCCTTTTTTTCTTCAGCAGGAATACTTGAGTATCAATATTGTCTATGACTCCTATTTGTTGAGACGAATTTAGAAACGAGGGCTAACAAACTCGTGGCAGGTATCTCTGAGGCTTTATCGGTTATTGATTAAACATTGTCACAATGTCTTCTAACATTTCCTTTGCCTTGCAGTTCGGATGCCATTACTTTTATGCAACTAATGCTGACAGCAGCGAGAGTATCAAGCCTCTTTAACGGCGATGCCGTGATGGGATTTGGTGGTGAGATCAATGGGCATTAGAGCAGCATTCCAGAGATGAATTGGTGGTGGAAGCTTGACATTGTGAGTTACGCGTAACACTGTAGTAAGTTCTTGTCGAATTACCCCTCTTTGGTAATCTTGCTTCTTCTTGTAGAACTTGACCATTGATAACGCGAAATTGTATATATAAAATGACAAGTGTTTTAACTAATATTTGGCTGATTTCACTCTGAATTCAGGACATTCCATGCTATTTGTCTAAGTATTATGCAGGTATTCGAAGAACATGTCCAAGCAAAGCAATATGAAGAAAAGGAGCAAAAACAGGTGAAAAACAGATGAAAAACCAAGAGAAAAATAGCAGAAACGAGTTATACTGATGTGACGACCGTCACATGGCCGTTACGCTCGTCATGCGTGTGACGACCGTCACACCTCCATGACGACCGTCATGCACCCAGAACGTGCAGAATGAAGTCACGTGCTAAAATTCCCCCTCAAAGACCAAAAGTGTGGCCACTAACTCCTACTTTTCTGCCTCAAACCCACTTCCTGAAGGAATAACCGTTAGATACTCTCTCTCTATAAAAGGAAGAGGTTGGGACCTGAAAGAGGGAGCCGCATTCAAGACAACGAAGTGCTGCCAATTCATCTTCAGAGCAACCTTATCGTTCTTATATTCTTATTTGTTTCTCTTTTCCTTCTCTGTATTCTTTGGTATTTTGTAATTTCCATTTTTCTTGTACGATCAATTAGCACAAAGACCAGAATCCTGCCAACAATGTGGAGGATCTGCCCAAAAGCCAATTGGAATATTTCCAGGTTTTTATTTTTTCGTAATTGCAATTTTCATTATGATGTATGTTCTTAATTACTGCTTTTATTTATGTATTACTGTTGCACCCCAAAATTTGACCAACATTTATTTACCCATCAAGTGTTTGAAGGTTGATACCTTCATCAGAAAGTTCAAGAGATCCTCAGAGGAATTGGTTGAAACCAAGGTTGTGTGCCTCATAACTTGAGAGTTGTGGGTGCTCCTCAGATGATTCTGAGACTATGAGAGTGAACTTGAAGCTTTGAGAAAGCCTATGAGATGTCTTAAAAGCCATCATGAAGCCCAGAGAGGTCATTATGCAAGAATTCAGAAGATTCAACCATGAATGGTAGAATTAGGGTTTTGACTGGGTCAACCCTAGGTCAACTGAAGATTTGGAGAAGGTTGAGACCTAATCCAAGGGCCATGTGATCATGGAATGATGTATTGAGATAATATAAGGATGATTCCTAGACCAACTCATCATGATTGAGGAGTTTGAGAAGTTTTAAGCTAGGGTTTCTAAGGATTGACAGTGTAAAATCCCCTAGTTTGATCCCTATCTTCCAGGCAGTTTTAGCTAAAGATGTGATTGTCATCTCATATTCTCCACAAGATGAATGTTGTAGATATTAATCTTAGCTTTAATTTGAGTGGTAGAAGTCCTTGATAGGATGTGCATAGCTCAAGTTATGGTTTTGACAAATTACAGGTCATCTGAGGTATGTGAATCTGGATCCTTGAAAGTCACCCAACTTGCAGACAACTTTTGCCCTAGTAGGATGATTCCTATGATCTCTTGGTCAACATGAATGTTGAATAGCATCTTCTTAGATTTCTAGAGAGTACTAGAAGTCCTTGATAGGATTTGTAGAACTCAACTTATGGCTTTGACAAGCCAAGGGCATTTTGGTCATTTTGAAGTTATAGGTCATTTCAAGCATATGGCCATATCTCCTACTTCCAAGCTTCAAATGGAAAAACTTTCAACATCAAAGTTTCTTAGAATGATGTTTTAAGGCTAGTAGGGTGGTCATGAGATGTTGGAAAGGCTCATAGCAAAAAGTGATAAAAATGGCCTAAAAATGAGGCATAAGTTAATTCAAGTGAAATGGAAAATCATAAAATCTAAGCTATAAACCCTAACCATGGCATATGATAGGTCATTTTGACTCCCAAGGGCATTTTAAGAACAATGGTTCAGCCACAATTTTGATTTGAGGATTAAATTTTGGGGTTGCTTTGTAATTTACTTGATGGCATAATGGGGTACCTAGCCAAACCAAAGAAAAGCTTCATAAACAAGGTGTTTAAGCTTTGTATCTTGTCCAAAATACCACTTAAGGAGAAAATGAAGAGAATTACTCAAGTTATAAGGGTTTTGTCATGATATATCACATGGTGAGAATGGAAATGCAAAGTATCATTTCATGAAAGTTCAAGTCTCTACTAGATTGATCTAGATGATTCTAGACCCTTCTAAATCAGTCTATATATTGAATATGAATTGCATTGATTCAAGGTTGGTGATTGTTGATGTTAATGGTGGTAGAGAAAAGAAATTGAACCAAAATTCTCCATTTTACAAATCATATTGAATCTTCATTTTTCTCTCCATTACCCTTCCATTTCTTTCCACGAATCATCACTACAAACCTCCCTGAACATGTTCATGCTAGAGTAAGGTTCCATTGTTGAAGAATTGGAGCTTTCCAAGTGAATTTGCAAGAGAGCAAAAAGGATTGGATCTGAAGATACAAGCCATCTCCATCAAATCTTGTGCAAGCAGAGGATTGTGCATCACCTAGAGACCATTCTTGAAGATCTACAAGGCCTGATTTGAAGCTTTTCAACACCTACCATTGCAAGAGTCAAGGTAAGCAAAACCACTTCCACACTTTGATTTAGGCATGACTAGGATTGATTCTTGTTGTGAAACCATTAGAGACCATTAGGTGATTCATTTGGATGAGTTTAAGATCAATTAGTGAGGTTTCATTAATGGTGGTTAATTCTTGATGGAGTTGGAATGGGTGATTTAATGGATGATAATGCACGAATTTTGGTTGGTTTTAATCAGCATGGCATAAGGATTAATTATATATAAATATTGTTGAGTTTTGTGATGGTTGAAAACTGAAGAAAAGTTTGGATTCTTGATGTTGTACCATTCGGTTTGGAAGATTCATGGGGTTTTAGTGAAATCTAATGGTATGGTTGTGTTCTACGCAAAATTCTAGCCAAGTTTGGTTCTTGTATCATGGCAATTGGTGGCGAGACGAGAGAGAACGAAGAGGATAAAGTCTCATGCATGGGAGTGTTCTTTCATGGCTTCTACAAACCCTAGATGGACCAAGGTTGAAGACAACGCATGGGCCGTTGGATGCACGTTGAAGGTTTGACTTGGGGAGGCAATCAGATGGCTGAGATTCAATTTCGAAATGGGAGGGAAGTGAGCAGCCAAACACTGCGTTTTAACTTACTGCACCGTCATGGGCTTTAGCGAATTGCTTCCCCCACCCCCGTTTCCAAGGCCCAATTGTTTTGTACTGCAATGCCATGCTATTCACACTGTTATTTTATCTTTTTCTTTTGATTTTTTAAACGTTTTTCTGAACTAATAGCTGGGCCTAGCGCCTTACTATCCGCGCCCCCATATCTGGGCCCATCACCAATCCAACTGCATTTTATTTCCTTCTTGCACCCCTCATCCATTTTCATATTAAATATTACTCCAAATTTTATTAAACTTCAAAAATTCATAACAAAATAAAAAATGATTATTTTTTAATGAGACTTTTTTTCCCATTTTTCATTTTCTGTCTAGAAAAATATAAAATCATAAAATAGTCATTTTATTTCATTTTTATATTTTTTGCACATTTATACTTTTAATAGCTTTTTTAATTCTTTTAGTTGGTATACTAATTTGTAGGATTTAATTAGGGTAGTTCCCTTAGGATTTTTAATTCAATCTTTTTAGGATAATTAGATGAATGGTTTAGGTTCCCCCTGATTTTATTTCATATTTTTGTGATAATGTTTAGGGTAGTTTTAATTAGGTAGTTCTAGGTAGTATAGAATTTGATTAAAACTTTAATATAGGTCAATAAAAATTTTAGATTTAGGTTTTGTAGGGCAATTTAGTCTATGGGGAATATATGGGACTTAAGGGTAGTTATGTAGGGTCCCCTAGCATTTATATTAGGATTTAATAGAATAATATACTATTTTTGGTTGATTTTTGAATTGGATGATTGTGTGTGTGGCCTTTAAGGCAAGTTTTGTTTAGTTTGCTTTGCTTTGGGGTTTCCCTTTGTTTTGAGGAGCATGGCATCTCTGTGTGGAGCTTGATGGAGTATAATAGAAGATTGGAAGAGGCTTGGAGGAGCTTGAGGAGCTTGTTCTTCTTTTCTTTTTATTGTTTTAGGGTTAGGATTAGGGAGAGCTTAGATGTAGATAATTTCTTTCGCAAACATGGATAGTATTCTTCACATCCATTCCTCCCTGTGATTCAAAGTCCTTCTAGGGTATACACCTCTCTCCTTTGGAGGGATTAGTGCTATACCTAGGAGGTAGAACTTTTGAGGGAACCCTTCACTTGATGTTGAACCCTTATAGGTCACCTTTGGTGATCAAATAAGCAGTTCAATATCCCCCAGCTTATCCAGTAAGTGATTCTCCCTGATCTGATTTGTCTTGAGAGCTGTCAGAGCCTGAGCATGAAGAGGAAGACTTCATTGAAGATTATTGAAGAGGATAAATCCCTGATGACTGCCATTCCAGCTGAAGCTTGAAGAGCATGAAGATCAAGTGGATACTTGAAGATCCCTGAAGATGGTGAAGCCTGAAGGTGGAGCTGATCAAAGAGGCTGAAGCTTAAGGGGAGAAGATGAGTTGAAACTCATGTTGTAGGGTTGATACCTGGAAAGCAATTGATGATTGAAGTCTGAAGACTGAGTTGCTGCTGGAGGAGCTGAAGCTTTCTTCTGTTTTTCTTTTCTGTATTGTGTGTTTTGTTTGACTTGTCTGTTGCATTAGATTAAGTCCATCTAGAATAAGTAGAATCTAGGAGCATGATTGCATTAGAGGTTGAGTTTCTCCCTCTGCTTGTATTGTTATTGCGTGGCTTTGCTTGCGGGTATTCGGTAGAGCCCAGCTCCCTTGCCCATGTGGTTTGTTTGCCTGATGGCATTTTCATTTCCTTTTATCTGTATGATTGCAGTTTACTGTTTATTGCTTGATAGCATGTTGTTTATTTTTCAGTATGATTACTGTTATTTCATGACTGGCTTGAGGTTGAGACGAGCTTGTGGAGGCTGAAGCCCCACACACATTTCCTCCCTCACTTGCATTGCATGTATTTTACTGTTAAGCTGATGCTTTGTCTATTTTGGTGTATCATTGACATGATCCCTTAGGACTCTCATTTCCTTTGATAAGGATTTGATGATAGAATCTTAGGTTGAAACCTATGCATGACAACTTCTAGGAGTTCCCTGTTCAAACCTCAACCATAGGATGAATCCATGGCATGATAACAGTAGGACTTGATAATCTCCCTCCTAGTTGGGCCCGTTCTCTTCTCATCTCAAAACAGTTTAAGATACAGTAATCATGAATGATTTTTTTTGTACGTTACAAGCCTTAAGCTATCTGAGAAAGGATTGTGGGAGATCTTCTTTTCCACAGTCTGGATGTTTAAAATGGTACCCTTTGGGTGACATGCGACGCATTCACTCTCAGGTCATAGTCTCTAGTGCGGTTGAAATTGCAAACACAATAAAAAACACTTCTTTCGTAAAAACAGGAAATAAACCGTAGTTTCCCGAACTACGTGAGCTCTGATCTCTCATACCTGTTGAGAGTACGTAGGCACAAGATGGCGATGTCTTGGCGAGCTACCTTCCCCCATAACCCTTCGTAGGCCGAACTACGTTGACTCTGATTTCTCATTCTCTGATGAGAATACGTAGGCATAAAGCGTGACGCTTTGCCGAGTCATTTTTCTTTTCTTTTTCAGCCAGCCTTGATAGGTAGATAGAATAAAACTAACCCGTCCAAGTAAACAAACAAGAGAGGATCCCGTCGAGTACGACGGACGTGAGGGGTGCTAATACCTTCCCCTTGCGTAACCGACTCCCGAACCCAGACAATGGTTGCGATGACCTTGTCTTACCCTTATTCGTCAGGTTTTTCCGATTGTTTCCTTTCCCACTCTGAGGGATAAATAACAAAAGGTGGCGACTCTTCTGTCATGCCAGCACCTTATTTTCGCGCAAGCGACAATTACCATTTCTTTTTCCATGTCTAGCTAAATTACCGTAATCGATATGTAATAATAATTCAGACGGGATTTGATAATAATTGGCGTAATCTTTCTCTTTTCAAAACTCAGTTATGGTTTTAGTTTTTAATCAAAATTCTAAATAAACCTTTGTCACGACAGTGAGAAGCTATTTACGGTGGTTTTGCCATGACAGTGGGAAACCATATTAAGGTACGAACCAACAAGCGACAGCTGAGGCTAAGACCAGATAGTAAAAACTAGGCATTCGATTTAAAAACAGCGAAAGCGCTTTAAAAAGGATTAGAACTTAGAGATTTTCAAAAGGTAACTTTAACCCCGAACGGGATAGCGACAACATACGTTCCGCCTTAGAGTTGCGACTAGCGTCAACAACCATCGTGAGACAAAAGTCTTTAGATCACTATTTTCTTCTTAAACTAAGTTTGAAAACACTTAATACGCCAATAAATTGTCAAATCCCCGAAGAACAAAATTATTGCATATGGATTCATAAATTCATATCTTAAGTAAAAGCCTTAGTTCCCTTTAGTTTACGCATCTATTCTGCTATTATTCAACTTGAAACCAAACCGACCTAGCTAAACACCATAACACCCGATAATACTAGATTGATTACGAGTCCTTATGGGATCGATATCTATTATTACTACACGATAGACTGTGCACTTGCAGTTAGATTTGTTAGACATAGAAAGTCGCGATCAAATTTTTGGCGCCGTTGCCGGGGACCCGTTTAGTCAATAGTGTAATCCTTTGTTACACAGTATAGACTAGGTTAACAATTCTCTCTCCCTCTACTCGTTCTTCGATTGTATGCCAAGTACTCGCTCACAAGGCGAAATCTTACAACCTACAATCACCGAACTAGAGCGCTTCTTACATCTAAGAAGGCGCATCTTCGAATATCAACGAAGACACAACATTCCTGATCTTCTAGCTCATCCTCCTGTTGAAGAAGCAAAGATGGCTGAAGGACCTCAGAACAAGCCGTTGAAGGCATACGCTACACCCTCTCAGATGGAACCTAGAAGTAGCATAGCTGCCCCAGCTATAAATCGAACCGATTTCGAACTAAAACCGTCATTGCTGTCAGCTATACAACAAAATCAATTCTCAGGAAATGCAACTGAGGATCCAAATGAACACTTAACAAAGTTTGTGCAATACGCAGACACAATGAAAGCAAATGGAGTAACTCCAGACGCAATAAGACTTCGTCTTTTCCCTTTCTCTCTTAGAGATAGAGTGTGGACATGGTTACAATCCTTACCATCCAACTCCATTACGACGTGGGAACAGTTGAAGAACGTTTTCTTAGCAAGATACTTTCCGCCAAGCAAAACGGCTATGCTTAGAGCCCAAATCAACGGATTTCGACAAAAAGATACTGAATCTCTCTACGAAGCGTGGGAAAGGTTCAAAGATATGATGAGAACATGTCCTCACCACGGTTTAGAAGACTGGGTGACGATCCATACTTTCTATAATGGGCTTCTATACAACACCAGATCAACGGTAGACGCCGCCGCGGGCGGTACACTTATGGATAAGCCATATGACGAAGCCTATCAACTAATCGAAAACATGTCTCAGAACCACTGCCAATGGGGAGGTGAACACATTCCAGCAGAGAAACCCGCAGCGAAAGGTGGGATGTACGAGATCAGCAGCCTTGAAAAGTTCAACGCTAAAGTAGATGCTCTAGCACAGAAAATCGACAGTCTGACCGTTAACCCCACTGCAACCGTCGCTGCTGTAACTCCAAACTGCGAGCTATGCGGTGTCGCTACTGCGAAAATCGGCGCCGGCTGACAGAAGAGTCACCACCGTGCGTTATTTATCCCTCAGAGCGGGAAAGGAAACGCTCGAAGTAAACCTCGCAAAAAACGGGAAAAGGTATGGTCATCGCAACCAAAACCTGGGTTCGGGAGTCGGTTACGCAAGGGGAAGGTATTAGCACCCCTCACGTCCGTCGTACTCGACGGGATCCACGCTTGCTTGGGTTGTCTACTGGATGCAAAACAATCTATCTACGGCTGCTAAATCTAAACGGAAGGGAATTGACTCGATAGAGCATCGCACTCTATGCCTACGTATTCTCAAGAGAGAAAGTCAGAGTCAACGTAGTTCGGGACTACAGGGAAAATTGGCTCGCCAAGACCTCGCGTCTTGTGCCTACGTACTTCCATACTGCATGGAAGATCAGAGCTTTACGTAGTTCAGACTAACTACGGCTAAACAAGGATTCTCACACAGCAGTGAGAAAAACAACTGGTTTCACAGGGTCGGGAACCTATGGGCAAAACTACGGCTTGGTCTCAAATGCACTCGGGCAAGAGAGAAAAAGGGTAATAGTTAATCGTCAGCGGGAAAATCTCGATCGCACAGCAGCGAGAGAACAAAAGTTAGTTGTTAGTGTGCTCGCTAGGATATCGCATCCTATGCCTACATATTCTCGTCTGGTACGAGAAATCAGAGCAGCTGTAGTTCGGCTACTTCGGGACCACAGCTCAAATCTCGTTTTATTAATCTCTGAAAATGATTACAATGGGTGAATACTGAAAATAAATCTCCTAGGAAATACTATCCTATCCTATTCTAAAAATCGAATGGAAAATAGCCCCCTAACAAGTGGGCTTCTAAACTATCCTAAAATCGTAAAATAATTTCTATGAGGATATATCCTAAAAGAAAATGTACGCTAAAAATATTAAACCTACTTTAATATTTTTTCTCTTTTTTCTTCTTTTCTTTTCAACTATTTTCTCCTCTTTTCTTTCAACATATTTTTCCATATTTCTTTTCATCTCTTTTTCAATATAATTTTCTCTTTTTTCTCACATATTTTTCTCTTAATTTTTCTCTATTTTTCTATCAATATTTTCCTTTTTCTTCTTTTCTCTTTTTCTCACTTTATTTCTTTTTCTTTTCTTTCATAATATTTCTTTTTTATTTCTTTTTCTATTTTTTCTCAATATTTTTTCTCTTTCTTTTCAATATGTTTCAAATATACTTTTTTTTTTATATTTCTTTTTTACTTCTAGAAACTTTAAGCAAAAGAAAAATAATAAAAATAAAAAAGTACAAGAAAAGGGAGGGGGTATCAGTTATTACAGGGGATTACAAGAAAATAAAATAAAAACTGAATGGGCCCAGCCCAGCAAACAAACCAGTCCACACGCCGGGGGGTGTATGAGTGATCTGGGGGCGTTGGCAATTGGTTTCGTTGGGCCTGAGGCCCACTTCGTGGCAGAAAAAAAATGAGGGGTGTAGCACCAAAAAATGATTGGGCTTGGATCCAGCCCAACCTCTTCCCCTTCCTCTCTTCCCTTTCAGAAAAAACCTAATTCCTTTCCCTTTCTCCCTTACCGCGCCGCCGTCAACCAACCGTTCCCTCACCGGCTGAAATTCGTCTCCGTCTCCTCTCAACTCTTTCGTTTCCTTCAATCCCCCTTACTCTTCGATCTTTCAATCTTCCTCAGTCCCATAACGTTGAATCCAAACCCTCAGTCTTCTCAGTTTTGCTCGCAGCTTGGGAGATCTCACAGAAGACTCTAAGAGAAGGACGAAGATCCAAGTTCTTGATGAAACCTGACGAAGAGAGGAATCCCTGAAGCTGTTGCATTCGTGAGGATGATCGTGGATGATGATTCTGGAAGGCGTTCTTGAAGCTTCTGGAAACTGCATGTGAAGACGATGAAGATCCGTTGAGATTGATGACCATGCGAGGTGAGAATCGGAGGCGTGTTCTTGATCTGGAAAATGGTGATTCTGGAAACTGGTTGAGTGTTGTTCTTCTGGAAATAAGATGTATACGATGGAGTTTGTTTTGAGATTTTCTGGAAAATTATTGACCGGGGGAGATGAGGGAACCTGGGGATTTTGGTGAAGGTTGAAGGGTGATGAACTTCTGGGAAACCATTGATGAAGGTTCCTGTTGATGGTTGATGATTGTGGATCTTGGATTTTCGTTCTTGTTGAGTGGAAAAAAAGATGAAGATTGATGAAGGTTCCTGTGTTTTCGGGGTTTGAACGAAGTTGAGGATGATGAAGGTCAGGGGAAGAAGATGAAGGTTATCGGATTCTGGGGGTTTTGATGTTTCCGGTGGGGCTTGCGGTGGCCGCCGGCCATGCAGGCCGGCCGGTGGGTGCTTTCAGGCGAGGACAGGTGTGGAGTGGTGGAGGGATGCATGTGGAGGGTGAGAATGCATGTGGGACGCGTGTCCCCATGCGTGGCAGTGAGAGAGAGTGTCTGGGTGAGGTGGCGTGTGTGTGGGAAGTAACGTGGGGCCATCCTCTCTTGGACACGTGTACGAGCTGGTGCTTTATACTGAGCTCTCTTCTGGAATGTTCTGGAGAACGCTAGAATATGCTGGAGAAAACTGGATTATTCTTTGGACTGATTTGGACTTTGCTGGACAAAAAAACACTAACTGGGCCTGCGAAAAGGGTAATAAGGCCCAACGAAAATGAAACAAAAACTTCAAAAAAAGCCTGCATTATAATGGATTAAAAGCTAATGAAAACTGAAATAAACCTAATCCTAATTAACTATTAAAACTAATCTAATTAAATTTTATAAACCCTAATAGAACTATATTTCCTATTTAAATTCTATAAAAGAAAATAAAAGAAAAAATCTATTATTATTCTAAAAAATTCTATATTATCTTAAAAATGATTAAAAAGAATTAAAAACTATTTAAAAAAACCATACTAATATTCTAAAAATGAAAAAAGCTATTTAAAACTATTAAAAAATCCTAGTAATATTCTATAAATGAAAAATGCTATTTAATACCTAATAAATGCCAATAAAATCCAGAAAAATCACCATAATTCCCGAACGACACATAACACCGCGAGAGCGCACAAAAATAATCGGTAAAAATAAACGGGCACCGAAATATCCCAAAAATACGATTCTATCTATCCAAACTCATAAAAGAAAACCTGAAACACGAGACGAGAGCTGTGATCCCTGATAAAATCAAAACAAATGAAAAATGCACTGTATGCAATATGCAGATGCGAATGCGGTTATGCGTCGAAACATCGAGCCAGATACGAGACCCGGTTGGTCAAATTTTGGGGTGCAACAGCTGCCCCTATTCAAGCGACTTCGACCTGAATGGGTGAAGAGCGCTCAGCCTTCAAACATTCAAGGTAGATGACGGTTGAATACAAATGGAACCCTGAAATTTGCCAACCGCAAGAATATACTGCAAAGCTGCTTGAGAAATAGCTTCCAATAAACTGAAGTTTGGTTGTCACGGCAACAACTGGTCAATTTTCTGATAAATTTTCTTCTCCTTTTCAACACCTGTGTGACGCCACAAGTATTGAAATAATGCTTCGTAAAGCAAACACCTTGATTCCCATCTCTCTCATGGGATCAAATCTGGTCAACTCACAGTTCACTGCGAACTTGAGGACAGTTCTCCTGGGGAATTCTGAATGGAACTGCCTGGCACCTATTTTGACGAAGGGGGCAGCTTCAGAAGTCTGATATATGTCAATCTTCGTTGTTGTTGTTTTTTCCCGATGCTGACGTATCAACCAAATGAAAAATCACTCCGCTGTGGAAGACGAGAAGCTTAACCACACAACTCTGCAGGTGAACAAATTCGAAATCCAATAGGTAACCATCCTGGTCCATGTTTCGACATGCGTATGCTGGATAATGATGCAATGTCCTATATGATATGTAAATGCTATACATTTTGTTTGAAAATGCGATGCCCATACGGCATGGATATGCTAAATGCTATGACTTTATATGCAAATGCTAATGCAGGCTCGAGCTGCCAGAGAACACCAGGTCTGAAAACCACTTGGCAAAATAAATGCCGAAGGCAATGCCAAATCTACTGGGGATGAACTGAAGTCACAGAACCATCTCAGCAAAATAAATGCTGGAGAAGGGAAACCAAATCCGCTGAGGACAACCGTCCTGCTGGAGAAGTGGAAAGGTAACCCTGCTTGGAGACTTCACTGGGGAAAGAAAACAACTCTGCTTGGGGATGCTTCCTTCAAACCATTGGCAACTGATTGTACTCTGTGGGGAATGACCCAAATTGAGGTTGATTGCGCATGACACACTGCTGGAAATGCCCCTACTATCACGGATATCAATCTTAATCTGCTGAGGATCCTTCTGATCCTACTCTGATGCGGGGTAAAATACGATCTCGACTCTTCCGGGGATAATAAGCAACTTTCATCTACTGAAGAGTGGCAACTCTGATTTAACAACATCCACGAGGAATTCAAACATTACTCGGAGTCCTGGCATTAATCGAGCTTCGTATCGGGGAACATGACAACATGCGGGTCATTGGGAACTGCTGTGTCAGATACCTTTAGGTTTTTTTTTTCTGGTTTAGGATAAACAAGGATTATGTACACAGTGGAAAATATGGAATACTAGACGAGAACTAGCATTCAAAGGTATACTACCAGACGAGAACTGATAGGAAAATAGGTTAGGAAAATTGATTTTTGTGTTTTTGAACATCAGACGGGGCTGACTGGAATAACAGACTGAGGCATAGACACCCAGGCGAGAACTGGCTGAACGCTGACGTATACCAGACGAGAACTGGTATAACACATAGGGTAAAACACACGAGAACTGATTACGCGACGACATGTACCAGGCGAGAACTGATACAACACTGGAAGAAACGGTGACCAGGCGAGAACTGGTTACAATAAACTGCACCAGGCGAGAACTGATGCTTACAATAAACTGCACCAGGACGGGAACTGATGCTTACGGAAGGTGGGCCAGACGAGAACTGGTTACAATAAACTGCACCAGACGAGAACTGATGCTTACAATAAACTGCACCAGGACGGGAACTGATGCTTATGGAAGGTGGGCCAGACGAGAACTGGTTACCGGTTTGCCAGGCGAGAACTGGACTTTGGAAACAACTGGTTACTGACACGCAACAGGTTTAAACTGCAGGATAATGATCCAACGACAGCAAGGCCTTCTTAGGAATGCTGATGTTTTTGATAAGGGTATTGACATGATTCCCCGATACTCAACTCCGGCTGGGGATAAACAGGCTGGCCTGAACAACTTGCCCCAATACACTCAGCTGAGGATGAAAAGACTGGCTTAAACAACTTGCCCCAGTACAATTCAACTTGCCCCAATCTAATTCTTGGGAATATTGCTCTGAACAGCTTGCTACGAGACGACTTCGAGAATATTTGCCCCGGTATCTGTACGACAACAGAATTCAATCTCCATCAACCCAGTTGATTTCAACATTCTCTGCGATGACTTGCCCCTGAATGAGCGTTCTAGCGACTTAACCCGATCTGATTATCCACTGGAAGTATCTGTTTTCAAATCTCCACACTCTGCATAACTGCCCCTGATTGGCTCCCGAGAAGACTCGCTTCTGCTCAACTGCTTCTCAAACAACTGCCCCTGCTCAACTGAAGCTTCGAGACTTGTCCTCAGACTAACTGATACTGAACTTACTGGAAGATAATGCCCCTGATCCACAGGGTTTCACAGCATACACCATTCTGGTTCAGACTGCTGAATTACTCAGTCCTGCTTGATTATTCCCTGGAATTTCTTTCATGCTAACTACTAACCTGCAATTAGAATCGTCTGTTCACGAATGGTAATCTTAATGCAATGGTTATGCAGATTTTGAAAAAAATTTGAGCTGTCACTCATTTACATGCATTGATTATGAGTGACGAATGAACCAAAGTTCAAACGTAGTGCTTACGTGGTCAGTGAAAAATGCAATAAGGATGTGACTAGCAAGTCAAGAAGGAGTCAGGTTACTCAACCTTATCGTTATGCGCTTCAGACTAACCCTACCTCAATTAGGTCTTTTAAGGGTTGTATCGTGGTCGGGTTCACGGTTCGTGAAACAAAGGATATTTGGCTCAAATTTTGATTTGTACCCACCCCTTCTACGTGATGATCTCCGATCCTAAGGTTCAGTTAACCTGGCACAAGCACTCGCCTCTTCGGGAAGTGTGCTGAATGGTAAGAACCACAGTTAAGGAACTCATAAAGCTTTTCTTCTAGAGTGATAGTTACTCCTTCTTCGCTTTCAGTGTCTGTGTACACGACTTTGTGATTTGCTGGGGAAAATTTTCTTTTTAATCCCTCTTTTTCATTCTTTTGATTCCCTAACTTTTGCCTGGACTGACTCCTTTTGAGTTCTTTTCGATTTTTCGATTTCTTTTGAAGTCCAGCGGGATGCCCTGATTTTTGCCTAAGTATTAGCTTTCTCAGCTTTTCTTTCTTTTTACTTAGTGGGCTTTCTTTCTTTCTTTTTGAACAAAGTCGTGTGACACCGGTTGTCTTGATTGCTCCGAAAGGATTGTAACTGTCTCACTCCTGATTGGTGAGATATGACCTCTTGAAAGGTATAAACTGATTGGTCCTCGAAAGACAACACTCCTCTGTAAGACTTGAATGCTCGGTCAAGCTAACTGACAACTACCCTGCCCCGGGTTAAGCTGTGAGGGTTTATAAGTCCGAAAAAACTTCTACTTCCTGGCTCGAAGTGGTTAACAAGGGACTAACTCCTTATATCTCCAGTGCTTGGGGAATGGAAACAATGCCGTGTACGTCATCGATAAGGTCTTATCTGAAAGCATCCAATCATCGGTTATGAATATCAGTTTCATCATCCTCCCTCCTAACTTTGCTAGTCACAGCGATAAAGTGGAGTGAATAAAAATGCAAGTGTCAGTGCAATGCAGTAAATGAGCGACAGCGACATGATTAATTCAGAAAAATGCATAGTCACTTTATTATTATCACCATTCGAAACATACAACGTTTAAAGCAGGTAGTAACTAACAGAAAAAGAAACTACAAATGCAAATGATGAAAAGGTCTGAGAACTGCCAATGCTGATGGCGCCTGCCTGTCTAAATCACTGGCTTCTTCTGGGGAATACCTTCCGAATCTACGAGCTTAGACAGCTGAGCGGTTGGGATGAACAAACAGAAATCCTTCTCGAAAGGAAATGCGATCCTGATCAATCAACTGCTGTACCTTCGCCTGAAATGCTTTACAATCTTCCGTCGAATGCCCCGGTGAGCCACCATGATAACCACACTGAACGTGGGGATTATACCCAGGAGGGTAAGGTTCTAGAACTGGCTTAAGAGCCTTAGGCTCCACCAAAGACTTCTGGATCAAAGATGGTAGCAACTGGCTATACGGCATCGACACTGGGTGAAAAGGAGCTTTCCTTCGTTCCAAGTTGCTACGAGGTCTGTTCTGATTCTGACGTTGATTCTGATAACCTCGGCCACAAGTTTGCTGCTTTGCAATGGAAGCGACATAAGGTTCCTGATATGGTGCCCCAGGTACGGCTGTCTGTTCAGAATAACGAGACACAGAAGATACTGACCGCTGAGAAGACGGAGAACCAACAGATTTCACCGATTCGACTTGAGGATATCCAACATTTGTCAGGACCGCATTGATCATAGTTTCATCTTCAGATTGAGAGCTATAGAGAGATTCAGTTTCACTGGCCTGACCTCTTAAAACATTCGGGATTCTTCCAGTCTTTACACCATACTCGATGCGCTCTCCCGTCCTTACCAACTCAGAGAAATTTGGTGCAACTCCAAGCATTCTTTCGAAGTACGGGCTCTGCAAGGAGTTTACGAACATGCCTTTCAGCTCTTGGTCTAGGAGCGGTGGTTGCACTCTACCAGCAAATTCTCTCCATCTCTGAACATACTTTCTGAAAGATTCATTGTTCCCTTGAGACAATTCTTGCAGCTGCATGCGAATAGGAGCTTCGTCAAGATTATAGTCGTACTGCTTCAGAAAGGCATTGGCTAAGTCCATCCATGATCGGATCTGATCACGCTCTAACTGCATATACCAACTCAGAGGTTCCCTAGTCAGACTATCTTGAAAGCAATGAATCATCAGCTTGTCGTTGTGCACGAATGAAGTCATTCTTCGGCAGAACATCACCAAATGTTGCTTCGGGCAAGTATCTCCTTTGTACCTTTCAAACCTCGGCATTCTGAACTTCGGAGGCAACACTAGGCCAGGAACCAGACACATATCTGCAGCACTAGGAGTAACAGCGTCTTTACCTTTCAAGGCTTTGAATCTCTCATCTAATGCACGAAACCTTTCAGCATACGCGGGAGCTAATGGGTCTTCATTTTTTGCTGTTGGGACCTCTCTTCGGGGCTTTGGCACAGGGAAGGCAAAACCCTGGTAGTCTGAGACATCAACAGAAGGAGAACGTTCACCTCGGACAACAAACTGCTCACGCAGACCTTGGTCTTCAACAGATGGATGCACAAGCTGAGCTGCAGTAAGGTTGTTCACTTGCGGAAAGTCTTCGTCGCGCGGAGATCCATACAGAGGATTGGGCGTCACGGTGAAACCTGACAAGGTATCAACAAACTGGAAGCCGCTCTCTGACATACCTACCAACAACTGTCGGCTGACTCCACTGCTTGACTCTGATCAAGTCTGCTTCAAATCTGCTTCAACCCCTTGGTCGTCTTCAATGCTCACCTTCAGAACCAAAATAACGGCTGGATAAGAGCTCTGACTAGCTGGTGAATGGTATGCAATATGATGCGAAGATGCCTATGCAAATGCAATGCAATGCAACAAACACGGGATCACAGCCCCTACACAATCTAAATACTGCTGTACTGCTGACGGAGTACGGTTGCTCTGAAGAGAAGACCAGAATGATGGGTAGGTTGGAAGTCAAGTTTCCTGCATAAAAAAAACCCTTCCCACTCACAGGTGTGGACCTATATCTGACAAGGTACGGCATCCTATGCGGTCGTCAGCGTCACAGACTTTCATGAGGAATGATACGATTCCCAGAAGGAGTGGCATCGTCATCTCATGAAGAGGCCTCACTTAGCTAACTTCCAATTGATCGGTTCCCAGAGTCGACAATCCTCACGTCTGGACTCCCCTCAGATCCTCAGGACCGGAAAGGAGCACCTCTGCGAGAACCTCGTCTGAGCGCAGATTTTCGTAGGGAACTGGTGCCTGCTCAGCAGACAGGTTCGTCTACTACTTCTCCGCAACTATATCTAGGTGCATACTCATACTCAAGCCCAGGTCCGGCTTATCTCTCTCATAGAACACCCGTAACACCCC
This sequence comes from Lathyrus sativus, assembly GCA_963859935.3. Taxonomy (NCBI): domain Eukaryota; kingdom Viridiplantae; phylum Streptophyta; class Magnoliopsida; order Fabales; family Fabaceae; genus Lathyrus; species Lathyrus sativus. The sequence continues at coordinate 377,862,735 of OZ012737.1, read as the reverse complement.
AACAGCAACAGATAATATCGATAAATAAGCCCCAAATAGACAAGCAAACAAGCGCTAGGATTGACTCTCTCTTAGGGACGTTGGATCCCAAAATTGACTCGCTTTCGGGACGTTGGATCCCTAGGAAACTATCAAGTCCCCAGCAGAGTCGCCAGCTGTCGCTACTGCGAAAATCGGCGCCGGATGACAGAAGAGTCGCCACCGTGCGTTATTTATCCCTCAGAGCGGGAAAGGAAATGCTCGAAGTAAACCTCGCAAAAAACGGGAAAAGGTATGGTCATCGCAACCAAAACCTGGGTTCGGGAGTCGGTTACGCAAGGGGAAGGTATTAGCACCCCTCACGTCCGTCGTACTCGACGGGATCCACGCTTGCTTGGGTTGTCTACTGGATGCAAAACAATCTATCTACGGCTGCTAAATCTAAACGGAAGGGAATTGACTCGATAGAGCGTCGCACTCTATGCCTACGTATTCTCAAGAGAGAAAGTCAGAGTCAACGTAGTTCGGGACTACAGGGAAAATTGGCTCGCCAAGACCTCGCGTCTTGTGCCTACGTACTTCCATACTGCATGGAAGATCAGAGCTTTACGTAGTTCAGACTAACTACGGCTAAACAAGGATTCTCACACAGCAGTGAGAAAAACAACTGGTTTCACAGGGTCGGGAACCTATGGGCAAAACTACGGCTTGGTCTCAAATGCACTCGGGCAAGAGAGAAAAAGGGTAATAGTTAATCGTCAGCGGGAAAATATCGATCGCACAGCAGCGAGAGAACAAAAGTTAGTTGTTAGTGTGCTCGCTAGGATATCGCATCCTATGCCTACATATTCTCGTCTGGTACGAGAAATCAGAGCAGCTGTAGTTCGGCTACTTCGGGACCACAGCTCAAATCTCGTTTTATTAATCTCTGAAAATGATTACAATGGGTGAATACTGAAAATAAATCTCCTAGGAAATACTATCCTATCCTATTCTAAAAATCGAATGGAAAATAGCCCCCTAACAAGTGGGCTTCTAAACTATCCTAAAATCGTAAAATAATTTCTATGAGGATATATCCTAAAAGAAAATGTACGCTAAAAATATTAAACCTACTTTAATATTTTTTCTCTTTTTTCTTCTTTTCTTTTCAACTATTTTCTCCTCTTTTCTTTCAACATATTTTTCCATATTTCTTTTCATCTCTTTTTCAATATAATTTTCTCTTTTTTCTCACATATTTTTCTCTATTTTTCTATCAATATTTTCCTTTTTCTTCTTTTCTCTTTTTCTCACTTTATTTCTTTTTCTTTTCTTTCATAATATTTCTTTTTTATTTCTTTTTCTATTTTTTCTCAATATTTTTTCTCTTTCTTTTCAATATGTTTCAAATATACTTTTTTTTTTATATTTCTTTTTTCCTTCTAGAAACTTTAAGCAAAAGAAAAATAATAAAAATAAAAAAGTACAAGAAAAGGGAGGGGGGTATCAGTTATTACAGGGGATTACAAGAAAATAAAATAAAAACTGAATGGGCCCAGCCCAGCAAACAAACCAGTCCACACGCCGGGGGGTGTATAAGTGATCTGGGGGCGTTGGCAATTGGTTTCGTTGGGCCTGAGGCCCACTTCGTGGCAGAAAAAAAATGAGGGGTGTAGCACCAAAAAATGATTGGGCTTGGATCCAGCCCAACCTCTTCCCCTTCCTCTCTTCCCTTTCAGAAAAAACCTAATTCCTTTCCCTTTCTCCCTTACCGTGCCGCCGTCAACCAACCGTTCCCTCACCGGCTGAAATTCGTCTCCGTCTCCTCTCAACTCTTTCGTTTCCTTCAATCCCCCTTACTCTTCGATCTTTCAATCTTCCTCAGTCCCATAACATTGAATCCAAACCCTCAGTCTTCTCAGTTTTGCTCGCAGCTTGGGAGATCTCACAGAAGACTCTAAGAGAAGGACGAAGATCCAAGTTCTTGATGAAACCTGACGAAGAGAGGAATCCCTGAAGCTGTTGCATTCGTGAGGATGATCGTGGATGATGATTCTGGAAGGCGTTCTTGAAGCTTCTGGAAACTGCATGTGAAGACGATGAAGATCCGTTGAGATTGATGACCATGCGAGGTGAGAATCGGAGGCGTGTTCTTGATCTGGAAAATGGTGATTCTGGAAACTGGTTGAGTGTTGTTCTTCTGGAAATAAGATGTATACGATGGAGTTTGTTTTGAGATTTTCTGGAAAATTATTGACCGGGGGAGATGAGGGAACCTGGGGATTTTGGTGAAGGTTGAAGGGTGATGAACTTCTGGGAAACCATTGATGAAGGTTCCTGTTGATGGTTGATGATTGTGGATCTTGGATTTTCGTTCTTGTTGAGTGGAAAAAAAGATGAAGATTGATGAAGGTTCCTGTGTTTTCGGGGTTTGAACGAAGTTGAGGATGATGAAGGTCAGGGGAAGAAGATGAAGGTTATCGGATTCTGGGGGTTTTGATGTTTCCGGTGGGGCTTGCGGTGGCCGCCGGCCATGCAGGCCGGCCGGTGGGTGCTTTCAGGCGAGGACAGGTGTGGAGTGGTGGAGGGATGCATGTGGAGGGTGAGAATGCATGTGGGACGCGTGTCCCCATGCGTGGCAGTGAGAGAGAGTGTCTGGGTGAGGTGGCGTGTGTGTGGGAAGTAACGTGGGGCCATCCTCTCTTGGACACGTGTACGAGCTGGTGCTTTATACTGAGCTCTCTTCTGGAATGTTCTGGAGAACGCTAGAATATGCTGGAGAAAACTGGATTATTCTTTGGACTGATTTGGACTTTGCTGGACAAAAAAACACTAACTGGGCCTGCGAAAAGGGTAATAAGGCCCAACGAAAATGAAACAAAAACTTCAAAAAAAGCCTGCATTATAATGGATTAAAAGCTAATGAAAACTGAAATAAACCTAATCCTAATTAACTATTAAAACTAATCTAATTAAATTTTATAAACCCTAATAGAACTATATTTCCTATTTAAATTCTATAAAAGAAAATAAAAGAAAAAATCTATTATTATTCTAAAAAATTCTATATTATCTTAAAAATGATTAAAAAGAATTAAAAACTATTTAAAAAAACCATACTAATATTCTAAAAATGAAAAAAGCTATTTAAAACTATTAAAAAATCCTATTAATATTCTATAAATGAAAAATGCTATTTAATACCTAATAAATGCCAATAAAATCCAGAAAAATCACCATAATTCCCGAACGACACATAACACCGCGAGAGCGCACAAAAATAATCGGTAAAAATAAACGGGCACCGAAATATCCCAAAAATACGATTCTATCTATCCAAACTCATAAAAGAAAACCTGAAACACGAGACGAGAGCTGTGATCCCTGATAAAATCAAAACAAATGAAAAATGCACTGTATGCAATATGCAGATGCGAATGCGGTTATGCGTCGAAACATCGAGCCAGATACGAGACCCGGTTGGTCAAATTTTGGGGTGCAACAGCTGCCCCTATTCAAGCGACTTCGACCTGAATGGGTGAAGAGCGCTCAGCCTTCAAACATTCAAGGTAGATGACGGTTGAATACAAATGGAACCCTGAAATTTGCCAACCGCAAGAATATACTGCAAAGCTGCTTGAGAAATAGCTTCCAATAAACTGAAGTTTGGTTGTCACGGCAACAACTGGTCAATTTTCTGATAAATTTTCTTCTCCTTTTCAACACCTGTGTGACGCCACAAGTATTGAAATAATGCTTCGTAAAGCAAACACCTTGATTCCCATCTCTCTCATGGGATCAAATCTGGTCAACTCACAGTTCACTGCGAACTTGAGGACAGTTCTCCTGGGGAATTCTGAATGGAACTGCCTGGCACCTATTTTGACGAAGGGGGCAGCTTCAGAAGTCTGATATATGTCAATCTTCGTTGTTGTTGTTTTTTCCCGATGCTGACGTATCAACCAAATGAAAAATCACTCCGCTGTGGAAGACGAGAAGCTTAACCACACAACTCTGCAGGTGAACAAATTCGAAATCCAATAGGTAACCATCCTGGTCCATATTTCGACATGCGTATGCTGGATAATGATGCAATGTCCTATATGATATGTAAATGCTATACATTTTGTTTGAAAATGCGATGCCCATACGGCATGGATATGCTAAATGCTATGACTTTATATGCAAATGCTAATGCAGGCTCGAGCTGCCAGAGAACACCAGGTCTGAAAACCACTTGGCAAAATAAATGCCGAAGGCAATGCCAAATCTACTGGGGATGAACTGAAGTCACAGAACCATCTCAGCAAAATAAATGCTGGAGAAGGGAAACCAAATCCGCTGAGGACAACCGTCCTGCTGGAGAAGTGGAAAGGTAACCCTGCTTGGAGACTTCACTGGGGAAAGAAAACAACTCTGCTTGGGGATGCTTCCTTCAAACCATTGGCAACTGATTGTACTCTGCGGGGAATGACCCAAATTGAGGTTGATTGCGCATGACACACTGCTGGAAATGCCCCTACTATCACGGATATCAATCTTAATCTGCTGAGGATCCTTCTGATCCTACTCTGATGCGGGGTAAAATACGATCTCGACTCTTCCGGGGATAATAAGCAACTTTCATCTACTGAAGAGTGGCAACTCTGATTTAACAACATCCACGAGGAATTCAAACATTACTCGGAGTCCTGGCATTAATCGAGCTTCGTATCGGGGAACATGACAACATGCGGGTCATTGGGAACTGCTGTGTCAGATACCTTTAGGGTTTTTTTTTCTGGTTTAGGATAAACAAGGATTATGTACACAGTGGAAAATATGGAATACTAGACGAGAACTAGCATTCAAAGGTATACTACCAGACGAGAACTGATAGGAAAATAGGTTAGGAAAATTGATTTTTGTGTTTTTGAACATCAGACGGGGCTGACTGGAATAACAGACTGAGGCATAGACACCCAGGCGAGAACTGGCTGAACGCTGACGTATACCAGACGAGAACTGGTATAACACATAGGGTAAAACACACGAGAACTGATTACGCGACGACATGTACCAGGCGAGAACTGATACAACACTGGAAGAAACGGTGACCAGGCGAGAACTGGTTACAATAAACTGCACCAGGCGAGAACTGATGCTTACAATAAACTGCACCAGGACGGGAACTGATGCTTACGGAAGGTGGGCCAGACGAGAACTGGTTACAATAAACTGCACCAGACGAGAACTGATGCTTACAATAAACTGCACCAGGACGGGAACTGATGCTTATGGAAGGTGGGCCAGACGAGAACTGGTTACCGGTTTGCCAGGCGAGAACTGGACTTTGGAAACAACTGGTTACTGACACGCAACAGGTTTAAACTGCAGGATAATGATCCAACGACAGCAAGGCCTTCTTAGGAATGCTGATGTTTTTGATAAGGGTATTGACATGATTCCCCGATACTCAACTCCGGCTGGGGATAAACAGGCTGGCCTGAACAACTTGCCCCAATACACTCAGCTGAGGATGAAAAGACTGGCTTAAACAACTTGCCCCAGTACAATTCAACTTGCCCCAATCTAATTCTTGGGAATATTGCTCTGAACAGCTTGCTACGAGACGACTTCGAGAATATTTGCCCCGGTATCTGTACGACAACAGAATTCAATCTCCATCAACCCAGTTGATTTCAACATTCTCTGCGATGACTTGCCCCTGAATGAGCGTTCTAGCGACTTAACCCGATCTGATTATCCACTGGAAGTATCTGTTTTCAAATCTCCACACTCTGCATAACTGCCCCTGATTGGCTCCCGAGAAGACTCGCTTCTGCTCAACTGCTTCTCAAACAACTGCCCCTGCTCAACTGAAGCTTCGAGACTTGTCCTCAGACTAACTGATACTGAACTTACTGGAAGATAATGCCCCTGATCCACAGGGTTTCACAGCATACACCATTCTGGTTCAGACTGCTGAATTACTCAGTCCTGCTTGATTATTCCCTGGAATTTCTTTCATGCTAACTACTAACCTGCAATTAGAATCGTCTGTTCACGAATGGTAATCTTAATGCAATGGTTATGCAGATTTTGAAAAAAATTTGAGCTGTCACTCATTTACATGCATTGATTATGAGTGACGAATGAACCAAAGTTCAAACGTAGTGCTTACGTGGTCAGTGAAAAATGCAATAAGGATGTGACTAGCAAGTCAAGAAGGAGTCAGGTTACTCAACCTTATCGTTATGCGCTTCAGACTAACCCTACCTCAATTAGGTCTTTTAAGGGTTGTATCGTGGTCGGGTTCACGGTTCGTGAAACAAAGGATATTTGGCTCAAATTTTGATTTGTACCCACCCCTTCTACGTGATGATCTCCGATCCTAAGGTTCAGTTAACCTGGCACAAGCACTCGCCTCTTCGGGAAGTGTGCTGAATGGTAAGAACCACAGTTAAGGAACTCATAAAGCTTTTCTTCTAGAGTGATAGTTACTCCTTCTTCGCTTTCAGTGTCTGTGTACACGACTTTGTGATTTGCTGGGGAAAATTTTCTTTTTAATCCCTCTTTTTCATTCTTTTGATTCCCTAACTTTTGCCTGGACTGACTCCTTTTGAGTTCTTTTCGATTTTTCGATTTCTTTTGAAGTCCAGCGGGATGCCCTGATTTTTGCCTAAGTATTAGCTTTCTCAGCTTTTCTTTCTTTTTACTTAGTGGGCTTTCTTTCTTTCTTTTTGAACAAAGTCGTGTGACACCGGTTGTCTTGATTGCTCCGAAAGGATTGTAACTGTCTCACTCCTGATTGGTGAGATATGACCTCTTGAAAGGTATAAACTGATTGGTCCTCGAAAGACAACACTCCTCTGTAAGACTTGAATGCTCGGTCAAGCTAACTGACAACTACCCTGCCCCGGGTTAAGCTGTGAGGGTTTATAAGTCCGAAAAAACTTCTACTTCCTGGCTCGAAGTGGTTAACAAGGGACTAACTCCTTATATCTCCAGTGCTTGGGGAATGGAAACAATGCCGTGTACGTCATCGATAAGGTCTTATCTGAAAGCATCCAATCATCGGTTATGAATATCAGTTTCATCATCCTCCCTCCTAACTTTGCTAGTCACAGCGATAAAGTGGAGTGAATAAAAATGCAAGTGTCAGTGCAATGCAGTAAATGAGCGACAGCGACATGATTAATTCAGAAAAATGCATAGTCACTTTATTATTATCACCATTCGAAACATACAACGTTTAAAGCAGGTAGTAACTAACAGAAAAAGAAACTACAAATGCAAATGATGAAAAGGTCTGAGAACTGCCAATGCTGATGGCGCCTGCCTGTCTAAATCACTGGCTTCTTCTGGGGAATACCTTCCGAATCTACGAGCTTAGACAGCTGAGCGGTTGGGATGAACAAACAGAAATCCTTCTCGAAAGGAAATGCGATCCTGATCAATCAAATGCGATCCTAATCCTAATTAACTATTAAAACTAATCTAATTAAATTTTATAAACCCTAATAGAACTATATTTCCTATTTAAATTCTATAAAAGAAAATAAAAGAAAAAATCTATTATTATTCTAAAAAATTCTATATTATCTTAAAAATGATTAAAAAGAATTAAAAGCTATTTAAAAAAACCATACTAATATTCTAAAAATGAAAAAAGCTATTTAAAACTATTAAAAAATCCTATTAATATTCTATAAATGAAAAATGCTATTTAATACCTAATAAATGCCAATAAAATCCAGAAAAATCACCATAATTCCCGAACGACACATAACACCGCGAGAGCGCACAAAAATAATCGGTAAAAATAAACGGGCACCGAAATATCCCAAAAATACGATTCTATCTATCCAAACTCATAAAAGAAAACCTGAAACACGAGACGAGAGCTGTGATCCCTGATAAAATCAAAACAAATGAAAAATGCACTGTATGCAATATGCAGATGCGAATGCGGTTATGCGTCGAATCATCGAGCCAGATACGAGACCCGGTTGGTCAAATTTTGGGGTGCAACATGCGGAATCGCCACTTATAATGCGCCCGAGTGCCCGTTATTGGCCAGAATCCCACCAGACCAAGTAAACTACGCTCAAGGAAATCCTTACGCAAATACTTACAACCCAGGATGAAGGAACCACCCAAACTTTTCCTACAAGAACGATAATGCCTTGCAAGCACCAGGTGCTCCACCAGGATATCAGAAACCAGCTGCTGCCCAGACTGCCCCTAGGAAATCAAACCTCGAGTTGATGATGGAAAAATTAATAGCTACTCAAGCTCAAACAAACAAAGAATTCCTAAATTAAAACATACACACTAGCGAGCAAATTAAACAGCTGATCGGAAAAGTAGACGCTTTAGCCACCCACAACAAAATGCTCGAAACGCAGATATCACAAGTGGCTCAACAACAAGCCTCTGCAGCTGCCCCAGCTGGAACATTTCCAGGACATCCCGAACCTAATCCGAAAGGTCATGCAAACGCTGTTATATTGAGAAGTGGAAAAGAATTGGAAGGCCCAACAGATCCTAGGAACGAAGATTTAGTAATGCAACAGAAATCCGATAAACCAACCGAGAAGGAGTCTGAAACAGAAAAGAAGGAATGTAACGAGCAGAAAGCCGCCAAAGATGAAAACTCATATGTGCCTCCAGCGCCATATAAACCACCTATCCCTTATCCTCAAAGATTAATAAACTCCAAAACTTCAGGACAATTTAAGAAATTTGTTGAACTTCTGAAATAACTAAACATCACTATTCCTTTCACAGAAGCGATAACTCAAATGTCGTCATACGCTAAGTGTCTTAAAGAAATCTTGTCTAATAAAAGGAAAATAGAGGATAACGAGACAGTGACACTTACTGCCGAATGTAGCGCAATCATTCAAAACCACATGCCTCCTAAACTAAAAGACCCAGGTAGTTTCTCCATACCCTGCGTCATAGGAAAGTTCGTAATAGACAAAGCTCTATGCGATCTAGGAGCCAGTATAAGCGTCATGCCTTTATCTATATGTAAAAAGATGAATATGGGAGAACTAAGACCAACTAAAATGTTCGTACAATTAGCTGACCGCTCAGTCAAATACCGCGTCGGTATACTGGAAAACATTCTAGTACGTATAGGACAATTTTATATCCCAACCGACTTCATAATCATGGACATCAAAGAGGACTTTGTTACCCCAATTATCCTAGGAAGACCGCTCCTAGCTACAGCCAGAGCTATTATAGACGTAAAGAAAAGACGGCTAACATTCGAAGTAGGAGAAGAAAAGATAGAGTTCATCCTTACTAAATTCTTGAAGGCACCAGCCATCGATGACACATGCTATATAGTAGATGTCATTGACGAATGCATACGAGAATTAGAAAAGGAGGAAACTACATATTCTGAAATCATGAAAATCCCGATCTCTGCTATTCATGAAGACGACAAATGGCGTGCACCATACAAAGATGATAGTCTGAGCGAGATCTTAGCATTCACGCCAAATCACATGCCAGGTCCGAAAAACCCAGCTTTAGAACTTAAAGAGCTACCTAAAACTCTCAGGTACGAATTCCTAGATACATAATTCAAAAGACCGGTAATAGTAAATGCTAATTTAGGACAATCAGAAACTGAGCGATTATTAGAAGTCCTAAGGAGATACCCGATTGCGTTAGGCTATAATATAAGCGATCTAAAAGGCATAAGTCCCTCCATCTGTATGCACCGTATCATGCTGGAGGAAGACTGCAAAACTTCAAGAAAACATCAGAGAAGGATAAACCCGATCCTAAGCACTGTAGTCAAAGACGAGGTGAAAAAGCTACTAGACGCAGGAATCATATATCCAATCTCCGACAGCCAATGGGTCAGCCCAGTACACGTAGTACCCAAGAAAGGAGGCGTTACTGTAGTGAAGAATGCAAAAGGTGAATCGATAACCCAAAGAGTTGTGACCGGAAACATGATGTGTATCGACTACAGAAAACTGAACAAGGCAACTCGGAAAGATCACTTCCCTTTACCATTCATAGACCAAATGTTGGAAAGACTAGCGAAACATTCGTACTTCTGCTATCCAGATGGTTATTCGGGATTCTTTCAAATCCCTATTCACCCCGATGACCAGGAAAAGACAACATTCACCTGTTCTTATGGTACTTTTGCCTACCGCCGAATGCCGTTCGGACTATGCAATGCTCCAGCAACCTTTCAAAGATGCATGATGGCAACCTTCGCAGATTTCATAGATGACATCATGGAAGTGTTCATGGATGACTTCTCTGTATGTAGACAAAGCTTTGAAAGCTGCCTGTCGAATTTAGAAATGGTACTCAAAAGATGCGCCAAAGTGAACCTTGTCCTTAATTGGGAAAAATGCCATTTCATGGTCCGACAAGGCATTGTTTTAGGACACGTCATCTCTAAAAAAGGGATTGAAGTTGACAAAGCTAAAATAGAGATCATAAAGGATCTCCAACCTCCGAAAACCGTACGAGAAATACGAAGCTTCTTAGGACACGCTGGATTCTACCGAAGATTCATAAAGGATTTCTCGAAAATCACAAAACCTCTTACAGGTTTGTTAATGAAAGATGTTGAGTTCATCTTCGACAAAGAATGCTTAGAGGCATTCGAAACTCTAAAGTCAGCACTTATCACCGCACCAATCATGCAACCCCCAGATTGGCGACTACCATTCGAAATCATGTGCGATGCGAGTGATTATGCCATAGGCGCAGTTCTAGGACAAAGCAAGGATAAGAAGCTTCACGCTATCTACTACGCCAGTAGAACATTAGACCCTGCCCAAATGAACTACGCCACAACAGAAAAGGAACTCTTAGCAGTCGTGTTCGCTCTTGACAAATTTCGTTCCTACTTGGTAGGAGCCAAAATAATCATATACACAGACCACGCTGCCATTAGGTACCTAATAAGCAAAAAGGACACCAAACCCAGATTATTGAGATGGATCCTATTATTACAAGAGTTCGACTTAGAAATTAAAGATAAGAAGGGGACCGAAAACGTAGTTGCAGACCACTTATCCCGTATAGAGGGCATAAAACAAGAACCAGTGCCTATCAATGACGACTTTCCTTACGAACGTCTGATAGCCAAATTGGAAAGCGATATGTCTAACTCTACTTCGGAAGAAACGGAACTGGAAAAAGCCATGGAAGCTGTCTATGCCCAAGCCACTTTGCCGTGGTTTGCCGACATCGTTAATTACCTAGCCGCAGGCGTGCTTCCACCAGACCTGACTTATCAACAAAAGAAGAAATTCTTCCATGACTTAAAGCACTACTACTGGGACGAACCTCTACTCTTCAGACGAGGCGCCGATAACTTATACCGTCGTTGTGTCCCAGAGGAAGAAATAGAAGACATCATCACCCAATGCCATTCAGCACCATATGGTGGTCATGCTAGCACCTCGAAGACGTGCGCTAAAATTCTACAATCTGGCCTATTTTGGCCTAGTCTCTGGAAGGACGTCCATATCGCTGTACTAAAATGCGACCGGTGCCAACGCACTGGCAACATCTCACGACGCGATGAAATGTCGTAGAGAGGAATTTTAGAAGTAGAAATCTTTGACGTCTAGGGAATCGACTTCATGGGACCTTTCCCATCTTCTTTTGGAAATAAATATATACTCGTCGCTGTCGACTATGTATCGAAATGGATAGAGGTCGTTGCCGCTCCAACAAATGACACGCGAGTAGTCGTTTAACTCTTTAAAAACGTAATCTTTCCAAGATTCGGTGTGCCCAGGCTCGTCATTAGTGACGGTGGTTTGCACTTCATATCGCGAATCTTTGATAAACTCCTTTCCAAATACGGAGTCAAACACCGCGTAGCCATACCGTATCATCCACAAAATAGTGGACAAGTGGAGGTTTCGAACAGAGAAATAAAGCAAATTTTAGAAAAGACTGTCGCAACCTCCAGGAAAGATTGGTCCTCAAAGCTGAACGAAGCTTTATGGGCTTATAGGACCGCCTTTAAGACACCGATAGACACCACACCATTCAAACTAGTCTACGGAAAATCATGCCACCTGCCGGTAGAGTTAGAGCATAAAGCCTTCTGGGCTATTAAGATACTAAACTTCAACTACACTGCGGGAGGCGAAAAGCGAATCTTGAACCTTCATGAATTGGAAGAGCTAAGATTAGACGCGTACGAGAATGCACGCATCTACAAAGAAAGGACCAAGAAATGGCATGATAAACGTTCAATCCGGAAGCAATTCAGAGTGGGAGACATCGTGCTCCTATTCAACTCCAGATTGAAACTATTCCTTGAAAAACTAAAATCGAGATGGTCTGGACCTTTTGAGGTCACCAAAGTCCTTAAGAGTGGAGCTGTTGAAATCAAGAATCAAATCAACGCACCATTTATAGTAAACAGACAGCGTTTGAAACATTATAATCAAAGTGAACACAGCGACCACGTGAGCAATATGAAATTGCTCGAGATTCCCGAATAGCTTATATCCAAGCTATCGTCAGGCTTCTGACGTTAAAGACAGCGCTGATTGGGAGGCAACCCAAATTTTTCCATATTTTCCTTCTAAATTTATTAAAACTATTCTTTTTGTTAACTTATGATTTCTATAAATTTCTATTATCTTATTTTCCAATATTTATATTTATTTTATATTTTTCTCTTTTATCACTCTTTATTTCTTAAAAATATGATCTGAGTGAATGTGATTTTTTCCAGGATTTTAAAAGTCATTCTACTTTTCTTCCATTTTATCCGACTAACGAGTATGGCCAACATCGCCGTTATGACTGTTGCGTTTATAGGACGAGCTCATCAGGCCAGATTCGAGGCACTGACTCAAAGAAACTTTGCTTCGACTCTGTACTATGATACCCCAACCATGGACAAGCTAGGAATCCAGGATAGCATTCAGTACTTGTTTTACCAATTAGGCTGGGAGCAAACTGCTCTAAAGACCCGATTTGCTACCTTTCGCGAACTGACATTCGAATTCCTTAGCTCCCTAAGTTACTTACCTGAATATGGCTTTGGATCCACTAAAGAGTTAATAACCTTTAGAATGTTTGGAATAGACCAAACGCACAACCGTACCACGTTAGCTAACATCCTAGGCTTCCCTAGCGGACCTTTTGTGTTTACCGCCACTGAAGAGGATTTTGATCTCGAATTAGACCAATTCTGGGGTTCCATCACCGGAAACTATCACCCAGAACCGAACGACATGCACAACAACGAGATACACAATCCACTCTTCCGCTATTTCCATAGGATATTAGCCCATACCCTCTTTAGGAAGGAGGAAAACATCACAACAGTTTCAAAGGACGAACTGTTCATCCTTTTCTGTGCTTCACAAGGCCGCCCTGTAAATGCTGTCCCTTTTATGATGAGGGCATTTACACACATCAATCAGGACCCGCACTCACCCATTTTAATAGGAGGCCTAGTCACCATGATCGCCCATGAAATTGGTCTGAGGTATTACCTGAACAAAGTCGTTCGTTTCGGCAACCTCAGAGCAATGGACATCCAGTTCTGCTTCAACAGACGCATTCTAGGTACCTTAGGACCAAAAGCCTATGAATACCTCATAGTTGATCAACCTGTCCACCTTTTCACATTGCCCAACCATGAGCTAACTAGTATCCATAACAAAGACAATTGGCTTTATGAATTGGACGAGCCTATGGGACCTCCATCACCTCACTCCACACCCCAGGCTTATATGTATGACAGTGATCAAATCCCAGAAGCACATGACTATTTGTATTACCAATATTATGAGTCCGAAGTGGAGATCGATCCTGAGACCCCTCCTAACTACCATAACTTTCCTGACCCCACGCCTGAACAAAACACAGATAAGCTAGACATTGTTCTGAGAACTGTAGACGACCTCAAGCTGGAAGTAACCACTATCAAAGATGAATTAACGCAGCTTCATATGAATTTCGTTACCTTCATGGACTTGGTTAGCGACCAATTTAATGACGTTGTTCAGCAGGTCAACAATTTGAAGAAACCAACGGAGTGATATTTTAGTTTTTGCTTTAATTTAAGTTTACTGCATTTTACATTGTTTGACATTAGTTCATTTTGCAATTGTTTCCTCTTTTGGATATTGTACTACCTTACACTCATTTTTCAATTTAATGTTATTTTCATTTCAGTATTTTCCTTAAATTATGTTTCCTGTTAATTTTTATTTTATCATTAGTCCATCATAAAACATAATACCATATTCTCCACTGTTAAAATGCCCCACAAGCAAAATTCTGCAATTCTGCAAACTTTGTTGCTGTGACGGTCGTCACATTCCCACCATGGTCGTCACGCGCGTTACGACCGTCACACATCCCTGACGGTCGTCATGCAGAAAAATCCCCAATTCTGTCTAAAACAGAGTTGCGCCCCTCTCCACTTCCTCTCCCCTAATTCCCCACTATCCCATTATTAAAACCCACTCAAAACCCTCTGAATCCCCCATAAAACCTCCACCATTTTCAACCTCCAATTCACCCTTATATATTACCTTCTGCATTCCCTTCCCTCACCATTCTCAAAAACTCCTTACCCTCAAACCTCTGCACTTCTCTCACCAAAATGGCCAGTGCAAACCCCAATTTGAGCAACATTACCTTCCGAGAAGGAGAGGCCGGCGAACGGCAGCAGACCAACTTCCTATCATTCCATCAACGGTTGCTTCAACCGACCCGGTATGCTCATCTGAATTCTCTGACGGAACTCGGGATTCTCGACGGCGTCACTTGGATGTTGCAGAGAGCTGGCATCTGGCATCTCTGCACCAATCCCCAACCCACCTACGAGCAACTCACTCTGGAGTTTCTCAGCTCTTTCGCCTACACAACATCATCCGGCGATGCCAACCAACTTCACGGCGCCGCCTGCTTTCGGCTGTTCGGCACTGAATATCAGGTCCCCCAGGACCGCATCGCCGTCATCCTATAGTTAACTCACAGCGACGATGCTCACTGCCGCATCTTCGATCAGTTCTACCAAGAGGCCTTCCCTCTCTGGAACTGACTGACCGGAACCACACCAGACAGCTGGGACACGCTGAACGCCACTCATATCCACAACCCAGCTATCCGCTACTTCCACCGCGTGTCGAGCAACACAATATTCGCTCATGACAGTAACCATAAGGTCAACTCGAAGGAGCTGTTTTTCCTCCACTGCGTGTTTGCTTCAGAGCCGGTTAACGCCACCCCGTTTCTCTTGGCTCACATTCAGGCCAACTGTAACCGCGGATCTAAACCTTTCTATTTCGGTGGCATCATCACATCCATCGCCATAGCCTCGGTCTTGGCGACCGCTTCCAGACACTCCGCTAGATGCCCCCCGTATTCTTGGACATCGACCACTGCCGCGCCTCCCACCTCATCAAGGCCCGCTGTGATGGGCGATATCATCCTGTAGTGCGAGGCCGCACTATCCAGAGCATCATCATGCCTTCACGCACCCAGATGCATCCAGAGGGCAGAGCCAACTGGCTCTTCGACACCGCTGCCCCCTGCTGCCCCAACACAGGATAATATCCCAGAGCCCAGGGACGAAGTTCAGGAGGAGCTAGACAGAGCCGACCAGCCTGAGCCATCACAAGCAGCTGCTGCCGCTGGCCCTTCCACGCGCCGCCGCCCCTGTCCTGCCACTGATGACACATCCGCGGCCCTCCTCCACTGCATCGAGCAACAGAACCAGATGATGCTTATGATGGAGCAGCAGAACCGAAGGGCTGAGGAATTTGAGGCATGGCAGAGAGAGCAAACCGGCCAAATTCAGCAATCTTTGCAGATGATGCACGATATCCATTCCGGCATGGCCGATGAGATGACACATCTCACTGTGCGATTCGACGGCCTCCGGGACTACATATTCCACACCGGAGCTCTGAACCTCGCCGCCGGTGACCCCCAGCCAGAGGTCGAGGAAGAGATCAAGGACGAGGACGGGAATAGTAGTATTTTTCATTTTTGCCATTTTTGTTGTTTGTTTTTCTTTATTTCCTTTGTATTCCTCCCTTCCGCATTCTTTCAAATCAGTGAGGACACTGATTGAGATAGTGTGGGAGCGGATCGTTATTTCCCTTTTCATTTCCCTTTCTCATGTTATTTCCCATTGTACTTTTTCTTTCGAATTTAAAGTAATTTTAATTTTCGAAAAAATAAGCTCTTATATATATTTATCTCCGTTACGTGAACTCCCCGCGTTTCATATGACTATACAAAGAAACTTTTAAACTCCTTGCCTCAAAGCATCACGAGGACACGCCAAAGTTCAATCAAGTATGGAAATCCCGAGAAGAAAATTCTAACAATTCCATTACCGTCCTGACACCTTAGACCTCCAGTTTATGTGAGTCCGTTTCACTACCTACACGTACCGAAGCTTCAAGCTCCTACTCAAACGTAGCCCCCAGTAGTTCATACAAGCAGTCAGCACCATCCTAAATGCTTCTAAGCAATGAAACCGATGCAAATAAGTGTGTGATCTCTAACTCAAAATGAAAAAAAATCATGAAGAAGAAAAGCCATATAGCCTGAGTATAGAGACATGTTCCTTCTAAGTTAGGTGCTCCTCACCCGAGCATTTAGCCCAACGGTACAGAAATTCTTTGGAAATCAATAGCATAAGCTTATGTGCAAAGAAGAATCGAAATAGAAAAGAGATCATAGCCACTAACAGGTTGACTTGCCATGAAAGTATATGGATAACGGGCTTAATGTGACTATGCCAGAACAAACCGGGTAAAACTTGTTGCAAGGAACTTGACGCCAAAATGCAGTAGCATGATTGGAACTGGCTTGCATAAAAGGGAGGCCTTCGAAGACTTACAACTCAGTGTCACCACCGTATGTGTTTTGTTTCAATTTAAGTCTTGACCTTCCTAACTTATGATTTGAAAAACCTTTCGAAAAGGAAAAGCGTGCCGCGTGTTTGCCACATTTTCAATTTTTCCAACTTTTACTTGAGGACAAGTAAAGATTCAAGTTTAGGGGAGTTTGATAACCCGCGAAATTGTATATATAAAATGACATGTGTTTTAACTAATATTTGACTGATTTCACTCCGAATTCAGGACATTCCATGCTATTTGTCTAAGTATTATGCAGGTATTCGAAGAACATGTCCAAGCAAAGCAATATGAAGAAAAGGAGCAAAAACAGGTGAAAAACAGATGAAAAACCAAGAGAAAAACAGCATAAACGAGTTTTACTGATGTGACGACCGTCACATGGCCGTTACGCTCGTCATGCGTGTGACGACCGTCACACCTCCATGACGACTGTCGTGCACCCAGAACGTGCAGAATGAAGTCACGTGCTAAAATTCCCCCTCAAAGACCAAAAGTGTGGCCACTAACTCCTACTTTTCTGCCTCAAACCCACTTCCTGAAGGAATAACCATTAGATACTCTCTCTATAAAAGGAAGAGGTTGGGACCTGAAAGAGGGAGCCGCATTCAAGACAACGAAGTGCTGCCAATTCATCTTCAGAGCAACCTTATCATTCTGATATTCTTATTTGTTTCTCTTTTCCTTCTCTGTATTCTTTGGTATTTTGTAATTTCCATTTTTCTTGTACGATCAATTGGCACAAATACCAGAATCCTGCCAACATTGTGGAGGATCTGCCCAAAAGCCAATTGGAATATTTCCAGGTTTTTATTTTAATCGTAATTGCAATTTTCATTATGATGTATGTTCTTAATTACTGCTTTTATTTATGTATTACCATTTCTTTTTCCATGTCTAGCTAAATTACCGTAATCGATATGTAATAATAATTCAGACGAGATTTGATAATAATTGGCGTAATCTTTCTCTTTTCAAAACTCAGTTATGGTTTTAGTTTTTAATCAAAATTCTAAATAAACCTTTGTCACGACAGTGAGAAGCTATTTACGGTGGTTTTGCCACGACAGTGGGAAACCATATTAAGGTACAAACCAACAAGCGACAGCTGAGGCTAAGACCAGATAGTAAAAACTAGGCATTCGATTTAAAAACAGCGAAAGCGCTTTAAAAAGGATTAGAACTTAGAGATTTTCAAAAGGTAACTTTAACCCCGAACGGGATAGCGACAACATACGTTCCGCCTTAGAGTTGCGACTAGCGTCAACAACCATCGTGAGACAAAAATCTTTAGATCACTATTTTCTTCTTAAACTAAGTTTGAAAACACTTAATACGCCAATAAATTGTCAAATCCCCGAAGAACAAAATTATTGCATATGGATTCATAAATTCATATCTTAAGTAAAAGCCTTAGTTCCCTTTAGTTTACACATCTATTCTGCTATTATTCAACTTGAAACCAAACCGACCTAGCTAAACACCGTAACACCCGATAATACTAGATTGATTACGAGTCCCTGTGGGATCGATATCTATTATTACTACACAATAGACTGTGCACTTGCAGTTAGATTTGTTAGACATAGAAATTCGTGATCAACATAATTTCAATGGTTTATAGGGAGTATGAAGATGGGTGTTCTTGATCAGCAAAAGCAGTTATATCATAACGACCCCTTCCAGAAACTTCGTCAAATTCTCTGGATTCAAAAGCACAGACTGGGCCACCAAGTGGGGCTGAATGGCAAGAAGAGTTATGTCAAAAGATCCAAATTAAGAGAGAGAACTACTTGTCAGAGCTAACTGAGATGTATCAGAAAATCGCAACAAAACTTCAACAGTCGATTCTCTTCCCCAACAGCCAAAGTCAGATCAGGTTTTAAAGCTTAAGGTGTTTAAAGTGAGGTTGGAGCGTCTTATAACATTCCTCTAGGAAAATATCTTCCCTGTAGTCGGGTCAGCTTCCTCCACTTCACCTGCACTCCGTGTTACAGACTCAGTCTCAAGTCACTCAAGTGCAATCTCTTGAAAATCAAATGAGCACTCAGTTATAATCAACAAATACGCAAGGCTCTGTAGCAACAATGCAGCAGGATAATTCGCAACATAGCTCTCTGTCTGGTATATTTATAGTAGTAACAGGGTTTTGCTGAAGGGAGTTCATATTTCCTTGCCCTGAATCCAAACTGGCAACTTGGTTGCATGGTATTCATCATATTCTGTTGTGCTTGCTGAAGTTATCATGTTGGTTTGTTTAATAACTGTTTTGAGTTTTAATGCAGATTGCTCTGATAAAACCCTGAGCCAAACGACCAAGATTTCTCTCTTCCGCGGTACAGCTTGTCATGCTCCAAATGCCTTGTTTCCTGTTAGGTCCCTTTCTTTATGCCTTAATAATCTTTTGATTCCTTGCATTTGATGAAATTAACATGTGTTGATAATTGTCTTAATATTTGATGTAGATTACTCTAGTAACATGAGGACTCTACTGTGAGAAGAAAACATGTGACAGTCAAAATGTCTATTTTCTCAGCATCACAGGTTTTATTTGGGTAAAAACCTCTTGCTTTCAATTCCCCTTGTTATACGGGCGAAATTCGAAGAGTGAACCGTGTTGCCCGAGTCAATCTCCCTAAGACAGTCCTATACAGACAAAGGGTGCTTTTGTATCTCTTATTAATGGGCTTTGCCAGTAAGTGAAAATCTTGGAGTTTCTGCTACATATCTCGTTACAAAGAAACTCGGCTGCTGCTGCAAGCCCGTCTGCTGTTGCATCTGTGCCGGCAAGATTGACGGTTGAACATTGTTAGACTGCTGATTTTGGTGGAAGGCTAGATGATTGTATTGTCGAAGGCTGCTGCATGGCAGATGATGTTTGCACAACAGTTTGTTGAGATGTATTCAACTGACTTGGTTACAGAAGGTTCTGCTGCTATTTTTCTAACCATTTGCTTATCTACGGCGTCTCCGCTCATGAAGCTCGTTACGTGCGGTACGAGTGTGGTCTGAATGTGACTCTGTTGTAGAAACTGTGAGGAGGATATGCAGAACTTGTTAGGAGTTGTATCTTTAGTTTGATTTGCTTGTAAAACATGATAGTGGTGAACAAAATCTGGCAGTGTATCCATGTACTCTTGTTTCTGTTAATCAATCCTTTCCTGGCATTGTTTATCATGGCAATTTGTGAATTCCACCTCTGTATCTTATCTCTGGCTGCTTTTTGCACCCATGGTGGGCGTTGTAATCTTTTCTTGTCATGGCTATGATGTTTCATTTGAAGTTTCTAATGAAGAGTTTTCATTTTCGGTGACTGCATTTTTTAGAGCAATGATACTTTGGATGTTTGAAACGGGGATTGATGAAAATGGATCTCTAAAGAAATGTATTTGATTAAAACCTTCATATTTTGGTGATTTGCTCCTACTGAGTCTGCACTTTAGCCAACACTTTGCGGTACTGAATTTGTGTTAAGCATGATGTGAGTCTCGGCAAAGTATTTTTAAATTTCGTAACAGTCTAGGATCCTCGTGAAACCTTATGCTTTATTTAAAAACTCCTTAGTACCTTAAATGAATAGCCGCCTAATGATTTGAGTTAAAATATTGAAACAACTTGAGTTTCTACAAATCCTTGAAAATTTCTTGGCCTAAAGCTTGTATTTATAAAGTTATTTTAATCTCTTAATTCTGATGCATGAATCAAATATATGTGACACCCTTGGAAACAGATAGACTTAGCGCTTGGGGTGGATCCGACCATGATTTGAGATACACTAGAGAATAAACTTTAAATCAGATTGAAACATAGTATAGAAACCAACTCGGAGTAGATTGGTTGACTTTCAAAATATCTTGGACATTCCTTGAATTGAAACTTAATTCTAAACCTCAGTCCACGGATAACATAAGCAAGAAAAATTCCAAGTCTTCCACGACTAGTAATCCAAATCCTCAAGGAGGACTCGTTATGCCCTGAGAAATCCTTTGGAACTTAAATAAAATAACCTATGGTGTAGCCTATCGTAAACTTGACCATGCTAAAATATAGCAAAGGGGAAATCCTGATACATCTTGAGGAAAAGTGGTCATGTATTGGTCAAGGGACTGTAAGAATAGAGACAACATCTTTCCTCCGTCTCTTCAAAGGTTCCACATAACCTGTAGGGGACTAGAACACACACAGAGCCTCCATGACCTCTGAATCTTCTGCAGCAGACCTAACTTCATAAAACAAGCAAAAACTAGTAAAACGGTCCACTATGCATGAATGATTGACCTGAGATGATATGCGGAAAAAAACAAAGAATCTAAGGGTAAAATTTGGGGTATGATAGTTGCCCATATTTAAATGACTTCGCCAGATGATTTGAGCGACGAAATCTCGAGAAATCATGGTGAAAGGGATTTAAATACAGATAACCGAAAATTTTGCCCTTAGATGCAGTGATATGCAATGCTACGAACAAAAAGACAACGCTGATGATGCTATGAACTTAGAGCGATGCATATGATGGGAATGATAAATGCAAGGATACAGACGAAATGAGGACACAGGGGACAGACACAACGAGCATGCACGCACTGGGGAAACTGACGCACTAGGGAAACAGCGCGGACCCCAGGGAAAACTAAAGCGGTATACCAATGAGTTCAAGCATGACCAGCTGTTCATTTAGAAAGAAAGCAAGAAGAGATCCTCAATGGAGATGGTACCGGTGAGGCGGCCTCCATTGGGGACATACCCAAAAAAGGTAACTCAGGATCCACACCGCGGTAGGATCGAGCAAACAGAATGTTTGAGCATTGAGCAAAGAATAACATTCGAGCTTCTGAAAACTCTTGAGCGAAGAGATCAAACGGGATCTTTGATGGAGATGGCACCGGTAAGACGGCCTCCACTAGAAAACAAATATAACCAAAAGTAACTGCTCAACAGGTTCAGGTATGACCAGTTGATACTCTAAGGTAGGATCAAGTAAACAGAATGCTGGAGCATTGAGCAAAGAATAACATCTGAGCTTCTGGAGACAGGATCTTCAGGACTTATTAGAAAATATACAGGGTAAAGACCTGCTGTATGCCAAAATAAATGGCCTTCAAGGGGAAATGCACTGATAAGCTTCTCGAGAGATACTGTCGCTTATCACTGAAAGGGACTTACATGCCAAAATGGATAAGCTCTCAAATAAAGAGACTGTCGCTTATCAGATGAAAATACACTTCCATGAGGTCCTCAATGAAGAAGGCACCGACGAGACGGCCTCCCATGGGGAAATAAGCAATAAGGTAAAGGCTCAACAGGTTCAAGCATGACTGGCTGATACTCTAAAGTGATGGACCAACAAGTTTAGGCATGACCGGTTGACACTTTAGAAACTAGATCCTCAATGAAGAAGGCACCGGCGAGACGGCCTCCACTGGGGAAAACATCCGAGAGTACTACTCAACAGGTTCAGGCATGACCGGCTGATACTCTAAAGTGATGGACCAACAGGTTCAGGCATGACCGGTTGACACTTTAGAAACTAGATCCTTAATGAAAAAGGCACCGGCGAGACGGCCTTCACTGGGGAAAACATCCGAGAGTGCGGCTCAACAGGTTCAGGCATGACCGGATGATACTCTAAGATAAAGGGTAAGCTTCCATGATCAAAATATGATTTAGCTTCTTCTTTAACTAAATGATCCATTTAGAAAGGGTTAATAAACTTCTTCACATTCCAAGGTCTGCTGCTCCCTGAAATGATTCCGTTTCTTCTTTTACTAAAGGGTAAGATAAAGCTACCCCATACTTCAAGGTCTGTATGCCATGAACGGGTCTTAGTTTCTTCTTTTACTTGAAAAGGGTAAAAATTGTCTACGGCGAGACGCTCACGAATGAGTACGGCGACTCAACATCTTAAGGTTTAAAGTAACAATATGTCCGTGGCGGGACGCCCAAGAATGAGTACGGCAACTCAATGTATTAAGGTTTAAGGTAATGATATGTCCACGGCAGGACGCCCAAGAATGAGTACGGCGACTCAACATCTTAAGGTTGTGGACACTTGTTGCTAGTCATAATAGGGATAAACTTCTCAGGCGAGAACTGTTGCAAATCTTTGTTGTGATAGGAACCTTCTTGAAAGATAGTGCCACATAAATGCACCTCCAGGTAGGTTCGACGACCGACAGAGACCGAAGTTCAGTCTAGGATCGAGCTAGAAAGAAATTGTCAAGCAAAACTCCATTGAGAGAATGAACTCAAATGGGAATCATCTTATCCTAGGCACGAACAAGATAACTGAAATAGCCATCATCCACGAGGGTTGAACTCTGTGGGGAAACTGATCATAGTAGGTATTTTATGCTTAAGGTTGACGACTCTATTTGGAGAGAGCGGACAAACCCAGTTACTTGGCGGTAACCAAAGCCAAAGTAACGACGAAAGATGACGCGGATAGCAAACATGCAGATGCCAGTGCGTATGCCAATGCGTATGAAGATGCAAGAATGCAATGAGTATGCGAAATGCTTATGCTTATGCTCATGCACATGCTGACACAACAGACGAACCGAGGAGGAAACAAGAGATGAAATAAACATCTCGACGGGGATACCCGACGACCTCTGCAACAGTACATCTATCAAGGGATAGGAAAGCTGATGGCGGAACTAAATCTTGCTTCAGAGTTCCAAATTCTCTAGGGAGAACAAAATTCCACTTAGGGATATAACATCATGGCTTCATTGGAGGATTGCCATTATGGATCTAAATTTTTGATCAAAGAAGACTTGTTCATTGGGGGGGTCATCTAAGGACTAGAGACTTCCGGGGATAAAATAAATATCCGCTTCATTGGGGAAGTGTGGAGCTAGGAAGCTTCATGGAGAAGGTAGAAACCTCTTGGAAAAGTACAACAACTCCCTAGGGAAAGCATCTCGACTTCTTGGGGAGAGCATGGCAATCTCCTGGGGGGTATTTCCTGAGGAAAATATGGCAAATTCAATGAGGGAAAGATGGTTCCACTGGGAGTGGGTCCTCAAATATGTATCACTTGGAAGATTCTGGGGAGATCTCTGTAGTCTTGAAATTCACTGGAGATTATCGGCTCAATCCAAAAATGTTATCGGCTCATGGTCTCGCTGGGGACTGCTCTGAGGCAATGGTTTAAGAGTGCTTCTGCAACCATGAGACTTACTGGGAAATGACGACCGCCTGCAGTAAAATTTATCGAGATAGGAAGAGCGCAATAGTCTCCATTTTGAAAAACAATATGCCCCCGAGTACCTACTTTGTGAGGAAGAGTCATCTCAAGAGGATTTTACAGAGAACATGGAGTCTGATTGCCCCATTGTTTTCAAACTCTTGGAGAGATTTGTCAGATCTCGACGTAACTAGCCCGAATCGGCGGTGTAATGACTGAGTTTTCGAGGAATAGCTCTTAAGAAATCCAGGCTTGCGCCAGTAAGCGATTTGGAAACCACCTGCCCCTGTCTAGCAGAATCTTCAAGTTCCATTGTTAATGTTTATATGTAAATTTTCTAAGATATCAGGCGAAATCAACATGCATGAACTGCTAATCCTGAAATTATTAATGCAACATACATATTTGTTTTGAAGTTGTTTTTTTCTTTTTGTTTTGAAAAAAATATCGCAATAACTTGTGACCGAATCACTAGTTAGGATATGAATTTTAATTTATAATGCCAACATTGAACTGAGCATAGCTCGCAGGAGTCAGGAAACGTTCTCATCGAGTATGCTTTCGAGACAAACCCTACTTCAATTAGGTCTTTCAAAGGTTGTATCGTGGCTTGGTTCACGGTTTTAAGAAATAAAGGATAAAGGCTCGAAGTATATTTGTACCCACCCATTCTTCGTGATGTTCTCCAATCCTATATTTAGTTAACTGGATACGAGCACTCATCTCTCAAGCAGACTCAATATGATTGAGAATTTCTCAAGGCTTTGGACATGGCAGTCACTCACCTATTTTCTTTGGTGTTTGATCACACGACTTTGTCTTTTGCTGGGATTATTTATTGTAACCCTTTATTTTTTTGTTTTTCGTGTTTTTATTTCCTAACTTTTGCCTAGACGAAGTCTTTTAACTTTGGCTTTGGAGTCCAGCGGGATGCCCCAGTTTTGCCTAAGTCTCCTTTATAGGTTTTGACTTAGTGGGCTCTTTCTCATTCATTATTTTCTGCACGATTCGTGTGACTCTTTTGAAGGCTTGTGACTGCTCCACTTTTTAGATAGTTGAGGGATAATCATTTGTGTCTTCGGACTTCCAAACTCCTAACATGTTGAGGGTAGATGGGTTCTCGAGTGTATGCTCTTTTTGAAAGTCTAAGCGCTCGATCAGTTTAACTGAAAACTACCCTGCCCTAGGTTAAGATTACGGTTCTTATCTGGAAAGAAAGACTCCTACTTCAAGGCTCAAAGGGGTTGAAGAGGGATTATCATCCTTATATCTCCGGTGTTTAGGATTTGAAACAATGCCTTACATCATCAGCAGGGTTTCATTCGAAAGCATATGACAAGAGATTTGACGTTTTTGGTTCATCATCCTCCTCCCAGTTTTCTATCAAAGCGAGAGATCGGGTAAAGTTGGCATTATAAATTATGAAAAATAACTTTTATGAGTGAAACGAATGGATTTCTTCAAGACAAACATATGCATTGCATAAATTATTCTAAACAAACAAGTTCGTACATGTTAAACATGCTTTTATAGTCAAAGAAACAAAATACATATAGATAAACAAATGAACTGTCTGGCACGCTTATTAGATCTCTGTATCCAAGTCTGGCACAGTAGTGGTTTCTCCTGGCAGAGTCTTATTGGAATGAGTCGTCTTGCTTGCCCCAGCTATATTGGTCACATATTTCTCAACAGTCTTCAATTCTTCCTTTTGAATAATCTTTCCAGATTCTTTGTCAGTCACCGCCTTAGGATCACTGAAGTGAGGTGGACTAGGCTTATGAGTAATTACCGGCTGCGGCTGATTCACTGTAGAAGCAACTGGCTTAGACATACTGAAAATTGGCTTTGCAGAATTTGATCTTGGCAACGAGAATACCCTACGAGGAGTCCTGATCTGAGAAACCTTGGCAGCGCCATGATTTGGTAAAGGGTCATTCTTGACATTCGACAGATGATCATAAAAGGACAAGATCTTCTTTTCCATTAACTCCTTGACAATGTGCTTGAGAGCATAACAATTTTCTAAATCATGGCCAAGCGCACCCTCATGAAATAAACAATGAGCAGCGGCGTTGTAATTGGCAGGTAGCGGATTAGGAGGTGGACCCAAAGCCCTGGTAGTAATCAAACCTTATTGCACTAATGAAGGGTACAACTCGGTGAAAGTCATTGGAATAGGAGGACAATGTTTGTATTCTCTCTTGTCGGGACCATTCTGGCGGGGTGCCTGATTCTTCGACTGATATGCAGGAGCTTTGGCCGCTCGTTGATAGATGGCAGGAGTTTGTGCAGACTGATAGCCAGGAAGTTGTTGATATACTGGAGGCTGATAGACAGGATTTGGTTGCACAGGCTGATAAGCAGGCATTTGCTGGTTGAAAGCAGGTGTTACAGCAGCCCCATACGGTTGTTAAGCATACTGGACAGGATAACCTTGTTGTTGAACATAATTCGGCTGAGGTTGATAAGGCTGATGAGTAGCCATTTCACGGTAGTATATGACCGAGTGACTCTTCGGACAAGTAGCACCTTCATAACGGTCGAAACTCGGAGTCTTGAAGTTTGGAGGAATAACTTTTTGAACTGGTTGAGCAATAGGAACCGCAGGAGGAGTCGGCACAAAACCAGGTGGAAGACCATAGGGAGATACATCTGAAACAGTAACAGTTGGCTGAAGGTCCACAATATTACCGATAATCCCAAAAACAAGAGTAGGAGGAGTATCCATTCTTGCATTAATGGCCTGAAGCATCTCCATTATTTGCCCAACACTTCCCTTAAGGTCTTCAAGTTCATTTCTGACACGATCAAGCTTTTGATTTTGTTCCGCCATCTTTTTCCAAGCTCGGGCTCTGGTGTTGTACTGGTGCCGAGGACTCGTGGTGATAGAACTGGAAGCGAGAGAACCGACGATGAGAAACGGAAAGACAATGCAAATGCAAGAACATGATGCAATGCAATTCATTAGTTTCAAGGATTTCAACAGTCGATTGCAAATATTTTCAAGGAAATCTTGAAAAAGTCGTAGACTTTGAAATGTAGGAATATTTTTGAATTTGCAAAGGACAGTTGGATTCCTTGAAACCATGAATGACATGATGCTGGATGCAATGCACAAACACACAAAGCACACAAAGGTCCTAGGTTAGAGGAACATGAGCGGAGCCAAGGTCTACCCATCCCAAACGGTAAGTACTACGGGTTAATTGTACCTGCAGAACAAGGATTCTAAAAAGGTCCCCAAAGTTATTAGCCCATCCTTCGGATATTATCAACTTCCCAACTAACTTGGGGGTTAATAATATTCTCAAGAGAATTTCTTTTGAGTGTAGTATCGCGTAGCACTATTTCGGGACTACTCCCTCATAGTCTCGCACTACGTCCTAATAAAGGCCAAAGTGGGGTTAAAGGTAACTACAGTCCTTAGTATCATGGACTCCAATTGAAAGTAGTAAAAGTTTTCACGACTAAACTCGTTCAACCAAACCATTTTCAAAAGAGTCTCAACTAAGCGGGATTCTCGAGTCAACTTGGTCGGGACTCACTCCCTATAAGCCTCATCGAATATATCACCTTCCTATAATAATTGCACTCAAGTCCGGATGTAGGACTTTGTCTCACCATTCAAGGATCATCCCAAAAGCAATAGAAACAATTATACAAATAATAGTAATAAACAAGTAAAAACAAGTTAGGGAAACCCCACTGAAATCTCCCCAGTGAAGTCGCCATTTTCTGTTGCTGTGAAATTTTGATGTCAAGCTATTGATTAACTTGAATCTTAATTCATTTACAACCGGTCTTTGATTTATCCGAAGGAAAGGTTAATGAAAGGGGAAAACCTATTTTGCATTGTAACCACAACGCGGGGAGAGAGCTAAAGTTCGGGGGTTGGTTAAGTTTAGGGAAGGTATTAGCATCCTAAACCCCTATAGTACTCTACAGGAACATCTTGTTTTAAAATGTGTTATTGCTATAGTTATCTGCTTAAGGGTAATCCTAAGGGTTAAGAGTGAAGAGAAAGACCTAAGGGGTTAGTCCTAAGTATACTAACCAAGACTCGCATCTTGTGCCTACATATCCTGGGTAGGGGATGGAATCAGAGTATTCGTAGTTCCCCTCGCAGAGGGAGATGAGGAATTTCTTGATTGTGGTCAAGGTTCCTGGGGGAAAGTAAGTGTCATAAGGAAGCGCTTACTTTGGAGTACGGAGACTCCTATTTCTACGTTAAAGTTTGAATTAAAATGGTGTAGGATAAGTATTCCACGGTGGGAAACTTATATGGAGTGCGGCGGCTCCTAATCCTAAGGCTAGGATAGAAGGATGGATGTCCATGGCGGGACGCCTAAGTATAAGTGCAACGACTCGGGTTCTAAGGCTTAAAAGGGTGAAGGCGGAGTATTGACTCGGAGGTCAAACATGGTGTAACCTTTCCTTCGGAGGGGAACTAGCGGTAAAATTAAGCGCAATGGATAATAGCAATGATGAAATCTGCTTGAATTGTTTTGAGTTTGAGAAATTAGGAATTATGGTTAATTTTTTTGTTTGTATTTTTGAGGATTGTAAATTCAAATTAATTCAGAAAAGTTAAATTTCTAGAAAAGACCAAATATTAAGAAATAAAATAAGTTAAGTTCTAATTACTTTTGTTTAGAAATGTTTAAAATTAAATAGAGTTTAATTGGTAAGACTAAATTATTCTAAATTTTTCTAAGTTCAAATTAAATTAAAATCTAGATTGCTTGAATTATTAAAATTAGTTAAATGATAAAGGATATTAAAATGCATTCTTATTATTGTTATTTTTAAAGAAATTTAAACTGCTTATTAAATCTAAATTTTTTATTTTTTTAATTCTTTTTAAAATGTTTTTAATTAGAATGACATATTTTATTTTTTGTTATTTTTTTATATTTATTATGAAAATGAGATTTATACTAAATTAAACTAAATATTTGTTATATTTTTATTTATAAGAGAAAAAGGAAACTAAATTAAATTACCAGCATAAAATTGTATTTTTATTATAAAAAGAAACCATATAGTTATTTCTAAAAAACTTTTTTTTTTATTTAGAGATCAAGATTTGTTTGTTTTTTTTGTATGCCATTTGTTATTAATAAAAATATTTTCAAATTAATTATTTACCTCTAGTTAAGTGGTTAGTTATTGTTAGTGTTAGTATTTTTATTATTAATAATAATATTACAAAATACAGCAATTAACAAGAAACTAAAATAAATAAAAAAACAAAAATGATGTGGGTTGGGCCGGTGGTGATGAACCCACCGGACCCGGGTCGATTCAAACACGCAAACGAGAAGGGGGGAACCCTAACTCGCGAGGATCACCAGACGACGCCTTATCCCTCTTCTCCGTCAAACTTCCTCCGTTTCTCACCCTTCTTCGTGAATTCACCCTCTCACTTCTCCTTCAAACCTAAAAACAGACAATGAAACGGAAATGTCAATCAATGGGTCAACATTTTACCCAAATAAATGGATAGCGGCGACTCGATGAGGGTTTTGACGCAGGGAGAGGTTTCGTGGCGATTCCAGCGGTTTAATGGCGGTGATGGGAATCGAAGGTGACGACTCTTGTGGTGGCGACGAAACTATCAAAGATAAGTTCGACTTCACTTTGCACTTGGAAATTTAGGGTTTTTTCTTGTGTTCACTGTGGGTTTTTGCGGATGTTCCCCCTCCTCCTTTTTGCGAATGTTTTTCATATCCGTTTTATAGGTGTTTCCATGATCCATGAATTAATTGTAAAAAACATGTTAATTTCAAATTTGAATGCACCCTATTTCTGTCAAGGTTCTGTTTTGGAAAGAGATCGGGATATGTTTTCTTGTCTTGAGACTCTAATTTCCTGTAATGAATGACTTCCGTTTTGGCCTGATTGTGTTTTGGGATATCATTCAATGTTGTCTGATTTAGTTTTGATGGATTTCCCTTTTTTTTCTTCAGCAGGAATACTTGAGTATCAATATTGTCGATGACTCCTATTTGTTGAGACGAATTTAGAAGCGAGGGCTAACAAACTCGTGGCAGGTATCTCTGAGGCTTTATCGGTTATTGATTAAACATTGTCACAATGTCTTCTAACATTTCCTTTGCCTTGCAGTTCGGATGCCATTACTTATGAAACTAATGCCGACAACAGCGAGAGTATCAAGCCTCTTTAACGGCGATGTCGTGATGGGATTTGGTGGTGAGATCAATGGGCATTAGAGCAGCATTCTAGAGATGAATTGGTGGTGGAAGCTTGACATTGTCAGTTACGCGTAACACTGCAGTAAGTTCTTGTCGAATTACCCCTCTTTGGTAATCTTGCTTCTTCTTGTAGAACTTGACCATAATTTCAATGGTTTATAGGGAGTATGAAGATGGGTGTTCTTGATCAGTAAAAGCAGTTATATCATAACGACCCCTTCCAGAAACTTCGTCAAATTCTTTGGATTCAAAAGCACAGACTGGGCCGCCAAGTGGGGCTGAATGGCAAGAAGAGTTATGTCAAAAGATCCAAATCACGAGAGAGAACTACTTGCCAGAGCTAACTGAGATGTATCAGAAAATCGCAATAAAACTTCAACAGTCGATTCTCTTCCCCAACAGCCAAAGTCAGATCAACTTGTAAAGCTTAAGGTGTTTAAAGTGAGGTTGGAGCGTCTTATACCATTCCTCTAGGAAAATATCTTCCCTGCAGCCGGGTCAGCTTCCTCCACTTCACCTGCACTCCGTGTCACAGACTCAGTCTCAAGTCACTCAAGTGCAATCTCCTGAAAATCAAATGAGCACTCAGTTACAATCATTAAATACGAAGGCTCTATAGCAACAACGCAGCAGGATAATTCGCAGCATAGCTCTCTGTCTGGTATATTTATAGCAGTAACAGGGTTTTGCTGAAGGGAGTTCATATTTACTTGCCCTGAATCTTAACTGGCAACTTGGCTGCATGGTATTCACCATATTCTGTTGTGCTTGCTGAAGTTATCATGTTGGTTTGTTTAACAACTGTTTTGAGTTTTAATGCAGATTCTCTGATAAAACGCTGAGCCAAACGACCAAGATTTCTCTCTTCCGCGGTACAGTTTATCATGCTCCAAATGCCTTGTTTCCTGTTAGGTACCTTTCTTTATGCCTTAATAATCTTTTGATTCCTTGCATTTGATGAAATTAACATGTGTTGATAATTGTCTTGATATTTGATGTAGATTACTCTAGTAACATGAGGACTCTACTGTGAGAAGAAAACATGTGACAGTCAAAATGTCTATTTTCTCAGCATCACATGTTTTATTTGGGTAAAAACCTCTTGCTTTCAATTCCCCTTGTTATACGGGCGAAATTCGAATATTGAACCGTGTTGCCCGAGTCAATCTCCCTAAGACAGTCCTGTACAAACAAAGGGTGCTTTTGTATCTCTTCTTAATGGGATATGCCGGTAAGTGAAAATCTTAGAGTTTCTGCTACATATCTCGTTGCAAAGAAACTCGACTGCAGCTGCAAACCCGTCTGCTGTTGCATCTGTGCCGGCAAGATTGACGGTTGAACATTGTTAGACTACTATTTTTGTGGAAGGCTAGATGATTGTATCATCGAAGGCTGCTGCATGGCAGATGATGTTTGCACAACAGTTCGTTGAGATGTATTCAACTGACTTGGTTACAGAAGGTTTTGCTACTATTTTTCTAACCGTTTGCATATCTACGGCGTCTCCGCTCATGAAGCTCATTATGTGTGGTACGAGTGTGGTCTGAATGCGACTCTGGTGTAGAAACTGTGAGGAGGATATGCATAACTTGTTAGGAATTGTATCTTTAGTTTGATTTGCTTGTAAAACATGACAGTGGTGAACAAAATCTGGCAGTGTATCCATGTACTCTTGTTTCTGTTAATTAATCCTTTCCTGGCATTGTTTATCATGGCAATTTGTGAATTCCACCTCTGTATCTTATCTCTGGCTTCTTTTTGCACCCATGGTGGACATTGTATTCTTTTCTTGTCATGGCTATGATGTTTCATTTGAAGTTTCTAATGAAGAGTTTTCATTTTCGGTGACTGCATTTTTTAGAGCAATGATACTTTGGATGTTTGAAACGGGGATTGATGAAAATGGATCTCTAAAGAAATGTATTTGATTAAAACCTTCATATTTTGGTGATTAGCTCCTACTGAGTCTGCACTTTAGCTAACACATTGCGGTTCTGAATTTGGGTTAAGCATGATGTGAGTCTCGGCAGAGTATTTTTAAATTTCGTAACAGTCTAGGATCCTCGTGAAACCATATGCTTTATTTAAAAACTCCTTAGTACCTTAAATGAATAACCGCCTAATGATTTGAGTTAAAATATTGAAACAACTTGAGTTTCTACAAATCCTTGAAAATTTCTTGGCCTAAAGATTGTATTCATAAAGTTATTTTAATCTCTTAATTCCGATGCATGAATCAAATATATGTGACACCCTTGGAAACAGATAGACTTAGCGCTTGGGGTGGATCCGGCCATGATTTGAGATACACTAGAGAATAAACTTTAAACCGGATTGAAACATAGTATAGAAACCAACTCGGAGTAGATTGGTTGACTTTCAAAATATCTTGGACATTCCTTGAATTGAAACTTAATTCTAAACCTCAGTCCATAGATAACGTAAGCAAGAAAAATTCCAACTCTTCCACGACTAGTAATCCAAATCCTCAAGCAGGACCAGTTATGCCCTGAGAAATCCTTTGGAACTTAAATAAAATAACATATGGTGTAGCCTATCGTAAACTTGACCATGCTAAAATATAGCAAAGGGGAAATCCTGATACATCTTGAGGAAAAGTTGTCTGTATTGGTCAAGGGACTATAAGAATAGAGACAACATCTTTCCTCCGTCTCTTCAAAGGTTCCACATAACCTGTAGGGGACTAGAACACACACAGAGCCTCCATGACCTCTGAATCTTCTGCAGCAGACCTAACTTCATAAAACAAGCAAAAACTAGTAAAACGGTCCACTATGCATGAATGATTGACCTGAGATGATATGCGGAAAAAACAAAGAATCTAAGGGTAAAATTTGGGGTATGACATCAAGCATATATCTAGAGACTTACATGGCTCAAGCATCTTCACTCGAGACTTCCTTGCTTGTATTCCAATTACACAAGACTTATGCTCAATCTATCAACTTGATTAAGACTTTCATAGTTGAAGCACATAGAAAGAGACTTACGTGGCTCAAGCATCTTGGCTCGAGACTTCCTTGCTTGTATCCCAATGATACAAGACTTTTATCTAAACTGCTAAACAAGTTCAGCAGAATAGAGAACAAGGTGTACAGGATAGATGTATCAGAGGTACGAGAAATCACCATAGCAAAGAACTAAAGCACTTAAGATTTCTAAGATATTCAATGTGTAAGAAATCTTAAGGCTTTTACAATTACAACCTATAATAGAATATATGCATATACAATGGTGTTGATAATTACTTATCTTGTTACTCCTTCTTCTTGTTGATCCTTGTTAAAGATTCAGTTTGAACCTTTAGCCATAATTAAAGCTTTTCAAAAACTAGTCATTAAAGAGATAACTTGATAAAGAGTCTTTGTTGTTACTCTATAGTACAAGAAACATTGAAGATAGATACATTAGAAGATCTTGATCCAATGTGTAACATGTTTAACCTTTGATTCTTTAAGAGATTATGTACTATTAGATCCATTGAGAGTAGATATCCATAAAGAATCTCAGCCTTTCTTGAGCCTTGCAATCTGTAGACTCTAGCTGACAAAATAATTTTACAATACAACTTGCTTTCTGTAGTACAGACAACTTCAGCTTTATCACCAACTCTGAATGGTACCAGAAACCAATTTGAAATCACTAAGTGTAGAGACAATTATGTTGGTTCTTCTGATGCTGAGACCTCCAACTTCAGAGTCTACACAAAACATCACTTAGCAAGTGTTTTATAGATTCTGCCACCAGACGCTAGCAATTCAGCAAACCTTAAAGTGTGCTAATGTAAAACAGATTTTGGCTATAATATTTACAAGTATTAGAACCTGCACACATTAAGGTAGGAAAACACTTAGAAGGGCGGGGTTGAATAAGGGGTTTTCAAAAACAATTATGACAATAGAAAATAACAAGTTATTTTTATCCTGGTTTGTTTGAACTCAAACTACTCCAATCCACCCGGCCAAGGTGATTTCGCCTCTCTCAAACGAGAACTTAATCCACTAAATCAAAACCTGATTACAGTGATATCACTAAGACAAACTGTCTTAGTCTTCTCAAGAATCCTGACCACAACTTGGTCTCTCAAGGAACTTTTACAAAGATAAAATACAATGTGTTTAAGTTGCTTCTAAAAAGCTATTATCACAACTGTGATTTTTACACAAAATGAAGAACAAATAAAACTTATGTGTTTGATGTAGAAAGTTGTTTAATGTACTTGTGTATTTCTTTTTATGAGTTTCTACTTTGATTGTGTCTTTGAATTCTTCTTTTGGAAATCTTCTTGTAATTGTATATGAAATTGTTGATGGAGACTTCTTTATATACTCCACTTTCTCAAATAGTGTGTAGATGAAAGTACTATAGGATGTAGACAGAAAGGACAAATACTTTTCGTCTTGATTTGACATTCCCTTTTTGCCTGAATTTTTGCGCCATACACGAATGAGAAAATAGTACCGTTGGTAGACATTGGGTTCAGCAACGTATCTTTTTTGAACAATATCTTTTCAATTGAACATATATGAAAAATAATCTTGCATCAGATCCTCTGATGATGTTCCTTGTTCTTCTACATCAGAGTCACTCTATCTAGATTTTTGCAGCAAAGTGCTTAGCGTGAATGAATGATCATAGTTGACTTGATTCTCAGAGCCTCTGTACTTGCAGCGTTTAGTTCTCACAGAGTCTTCTGAATATACTGAGTCTTTATACTCTGCGCTCAGAGTCTTCTGTAGGTAGCGCTTCAGAGTCTTCTGTAGTTGCGCTTCAGAATCTTCTGTAGGTAGCGCTTCAGAGTCTTCTGCAGCTGCGCTTCAGAATCTTCTGTAGGTAGCGCTTCAGAGTCTTCTGTTCTGCGCTTCAGAGTCTTCTGTGCTGCGCTTTCTATGCTCAGAGCTTTGCGTTATATAATGTTTAAAGGAATTCTTTTTGTCTTCAGATGAATATTTATTTGATATCTGAAAATAAAAAAACACTTGTACAAAATTAGAGTATATATTTTCTTATAAAAAATTTCATTAATGTTATCAACAAAACATTGAGATATATTAAGAACCAATCTGTGTTCTAACAACCTCCCCCTTTTTGATGATGACAAACACTATACAAAATTTTGTTCAAAACAAGCAAAAAAAAATATATCTCCCTCTGAGATAATGAATCTCCCCCTAAAATGAATACTGCTACAAAAAATAAATACTTCCCTTTCAGCACTAGTATTCTTTCCAGAGTCAGAGTTAGCTTTGTAGACTTTCTCAGACCTTGTTCAGAGTTCATTCTAAGGATATTATCATATGAGAAGTTTTTAGCTCTGAAACACTTGATTCAACATTAGTTATATTTTATCATGTATGAGTTACCATTTTATATCTGTTTATATGAATAATCAAAATTTCCATTTTCTCCCCCTTTTTGTCATATCAAAAAGTGATTTCAGAAAAAAAAATCAGTTAAGACAAAAAAATATCATAGTAAGAAAACAATTATAACAGATAAGCAGAAGAAAAACAATCAGATGCATTCATTTAAAGAACTCAGAAGATAACAAAAAACAAGCAAAAAACATAGATGTTCACAAACAAGACAATTAAGTTGATCGAGAGGCTAAAATCTTCAGAAGCTCAGTTATCTCAGAAGTTTGTGCTTCCAGCTTTGCCATCCAAGTCTTGATCTCAAAAGTAGATTCATCTTGCTTAGCCATCCAAGTCTTGATCTCTTCTGTTGACTTCTCTTGCTTAACCATCCAGGTCTTAATTTCACTTTTTGCAGCCTCTTGCTGAGCGAGCTTTTCTTTCACATCTTCAGAGACTTTCACTTCTTCAAAGTCTTTCTTCAAAACTGTTGATTCTGGAATGACCACTGAAATAGATGTTGTCTCTAAATCCATATCATAAGGCTTATCAGATGCAGGAGTCTCTTTAGAGATAGCAGCCTCTGTGAAAATTTCTTCAGGCTGAGGAATTACACTAATCTGAAGTGAAGCAGTTTCTTCAGATGCTGAACACACAACCTCTGCATGTGTGTTTTCCAGAAACTGAGTAGGAGTTCTGTGTACACATAAATAAGCAAATTTGATAGCTTCAGAAAAATTCTCTTGAGCATCTGCAGAGCAAGCAGCTTGAAGGTTCTCAATCACAGAGTTGAATCTTCTTTTGAAAGTAGTCCAAAATACTTCAGAATCATAAGGATTCACTCTATTCAGGCAACTTTCCCTAACAACAGACAACCACATCTGCATTTCTGTCTCAAAACCATATAACAGAGTCCCAACATCTGATCTAGGTTTGGGTTTAAGGAGAGCCTCTAAGACGGATTCCTTAGGGTCAACAGAAGTTGAAGGTTTATCAGAAGATGAAGGTTGTTTTGAGGAAAGAGAAGGAAGGGGAGTAAGAAGGGTAATGGAAGTATGAGAGGGAATTGGAGTAGGAGTGGGAATGGGAGTAGAAATACCATCAGGGTGGTTTGGGGAGTTATGTGTTGGTGAGGTGGCATCTGAAAGACTTGAAGAAGAATAAGATGAATTAGATGAATCAGATGATTCAGATGATCCAGATGAAACAGGGTGTACGGTCATGAGAGGTTGGATATTAAGGATTTCATGATCAGGGTCAGAGGGGTTAGGATCTGAATGGTTTGGTTCAGAGGGTTGAGGTTCAGATGTTTGTGGTTGTGGTTGAGGAACAGAGTCATGAACATTTTCAGAAGAAATGTGTTCAGAAGTGGTGTGAGGAAGAGAAGGAGTAGGAATAGGGTCATAGGGAGGAGGAGGTTCAGATGTAGGATTTTCTGTCACAGTTTCTAAAATAGGAACAACAGAAGTGTTACCTGAAAGTTTGGAACGCTTAGCCTTCACAGAAGAGACTTCTTCAGAGGATTTCCTCTTAGTACGAGTAGAAGATTTCTTAGAAGGAACTTCTTCTGAAACCTTGTTCTTCTTCCTTCTCTTCTTCTCAATCACTTCTGGAGCAGGTTCAGATGCTCTTTTTATCAAATCTGCTGGTATGGGAGTGCCATCTGCTAGACATGATTCAATATAGAAGAGCAAAGCTTCTTTGGGCTCCTCTGCAGTAAACAGTGGAAAGTCTTCCACTGTGACTCTTCTTCTGCAAACTTCATCTAAGTTAACCTTAACTATATCAGAAGAAAGTTCCTCCACCAACTTCATCCTTTGCAAACTTTTCCCATCCAGAGGCTTTCCCATAATTGTTTCCAATTCTGCAGTCTGACCTGCTTCTGTCAGATGTGTAACTAATCCATTTTCTGTGAGTACATCAGAAATCAATCTTCCCATTGGGATCCAATTTCTGATCTTCTGATGTTTTATTCTGATCTCTTCTCTGGACATTTTGACGTGGTTCCACAGATGAGCAAATAGCAAGTGTGGCAGATCCACCTTGATATTGTCTTCCAAACAGTACAAAAACTATAGTTGTTTTATGTTGATGTAGTTTGGAGAGTTAGATGCTTTTCTATGGTGAATACAATCCAGAAAGATCTTTGCCCGGATCTTGTAGTGCACCTTCAGATCCTTGATCTTGCTTGAAGGCAGCCCAGAAGTGAAAACTTCTCTGTAGACTTCATCCATGTCTACACGTCCTGCAGAAAGATGAGTAACACCGTCTACTTTTCATACCCTATCAGCTTACGAATCATCTCCTCAGTGATTATGATTTCTTTCCCCAAAACATATGAATATATGAATTTAGGGCAAACCTTTGCGTGTATCCAGAATTCCTTAACCAAGTGAGGAAAGACTGGACCAAAGAATCTATCAAAATACTTCACCCAACCTTGAGAAGATACAGTTGGACGAAGACCAAAACCGTTCTTCGTAATACACTCAAAATCCACCATAAATTCGCAAAGAACTTCTAATTTTTCAACCGGTGTTAGAAGGGTTCTTTCTGGTTCTTTGTATGAAACAGTACCCATTTCTGATGATGATAACCCAACCATTGTTGATGCTAACTTTTGAGACAAAGATGATGAAGTTGCCATTGACGAACTTGAGAGATAAACTGATCTTCTTTTAGGTTTAGCGGAGAAGAGAAAACAATGGAGAAGGCCAAAATGCATAAAATGTGTGAGAGAGAGTGAAAGTGTGAGATCGTGGAATATATAGAGATAAAAATTAGGGTACAAAAAACACAACCAACACTTAGCAGTTAATCACATTAATAAAAAATAAAAATAATGATTTCAGGCATTTAATGAGATTTGACAAAAGTGGGGGAAAAACTAGAAATGTAATAATTAAAACAGTACCTCAAACGACGCCTCACTTTGTACACTCCACCTTTTCAGATTTCATGTGACACATGTTTGATATTGTTTTGCCTTTGAAGATATTTAGAATATGAAATGTTAAACAACGCTCAGATCCTCTGAAGCTTGTTAGTTCAGAGTTTCACAAAATAGATAACATAACAAAAGAAATCAAATGAAACACTTCAGAGTATAGACGTTAATCATTTTTCATCTGAATAAATTTGCTTCTGAATAATACTTTTATTCTGGACAAAAATCCATACTAATATTCTTCAGAATAAATTTAAATCTATCTTCAGCAAGGGGTTTTGTAAAAATGTCAGCCCATTGATAGTCTGTATCAACAAACTTTAAACTTAAAATTCCCTTCTGAATATAGTCTCTGATGAAATGATGTTTAATTTCTATATGCTTTGCCTTAGAATGTAAAATGGGGGTTTTAGAGAGGCAAATAGCAGAAGTATTATCACAAAAGAAAGAAATGTTACTCTCATATATCTGATAGTCTTCTAGCTGACTTTTCATCCAGAGCATCTGTGTACTACAACCAGCAGCAACAATATATTCTGCTTCTGTAGTTGAGAGTGCTATTGTGGGTTACTTCTTGTTGTACCATGAGATCAGATTGCCTCCCAGAAACTGACAGCTTCCAGAAGTACTTTTGCGTTCAACTCTGTCTCCAGCATAATCAGCATCACAGAAGCCAACTAATTTAAATTCGTCAGATCTTCTGTAACACAAACCCACGTTAGTAGTACCTTTCAGATACCTCAGAATTCTCTTAACAGCTGTTAAGTGAGATTCTCTAGGATCTGATTGGAATCTAGCACAAACACAAACACTGAAAAGAATATCAGGCCTAGAAGCAGTCAAATACAAAAGAGAACCAATCATACCTCTGTAGAGCTTCTGGTCTACCTTTTTACTTACCTCTTCTTTTCCCAGAGTACTAGTTGGATGCATTGGAGTCTTAGCTGACTTACTCTCTGTCATATTGAACTTCTTCAGAAGCTCATTCACATACTTTGTCTGATGTATGTAGGTGCCTTATGGAGTTTGATTGACTTGAATTCCCAGAAATAATATGAGTTCTCCCATCATGCTCATTTCAAATTCTGCCTGCATAGACTCAGCAAACTCGTTTCCAAGCATAATATTTGTTGTTCCAAAAATAATTTCATCTACATAAATTTGACAGATTAAAATGTCTTTCTTAATTGATTTACAAAAAAGAGTAGTATCAACCTTTCCTCTGATAAAATTATTTTCCAGAAGAAAATTACTCAGCCTTTCATACCAAGCTCTGGGAGCTTGTTTTAAGCCATAAAGTGATTTCTTTAATTTAAAAACATGTTATGGAAATTTTTCATTTTCAA
The DNA here is from genome assembly GCA_963859935.3 of Lathyrus sativus. Lineage (NCBI taxonomy): Eukaryota > Viridiplantae > Streptophyta > Magnoliopsida > Fabales > Fabaceae > Lathyrus > Lathyrus sativus. The sequence continues at coordinate 377,822,810 of OZ012737.1, read as the reverse complement.
ATCTAGGAGGTTGATGAACATAAAATTCTTCTTCTATTAAGCCATTTAAGAAAGAACTTTTAACATCCATCTGATAAAGAGTGATGTTATTTTGTGCAGCAAAAGAAATAAGCAAACATATAGATTCTAACCATGCCACAGGAGCATAAGTCTCTGTGTAATCAATACCTTCTTGCTGACTGTAGCCTTGAGCAACCAGTCTAGCCTTGTTTCTGATGACTTCTCCTTACTCATTCAGCTTGTTTATGTAAACCCATTTTGTTCCAATAATATTAAATCCTTTTGGTCTTGGAACCAGATCCCATACATCATTCCTTGTGAATTAATTTAGCTCCTCTTGCATAGCAAGTATCCAATCATTGTCTTGCAGAGCTTCATCCACAGAGGTAGGTTCAATAATTGACACCAACCCAAACAATGATGTCCCAGATGATTTGAGAAAGGATCTTGTTTTGATGGGGTCATCCTTCTTTCTAATAATCATTTCCTCTGGGTGAGAAGCTTTGATTCTGGAGGATCCTTTCAGAGTAGGTTCTTCAGAAATGGTTAATTTGTCCAGCTGAGCAGTTAACGGAGTAGCATCTGAAGTAGCTTCTAGTTCTTTTGCTTTAACTCTATCTGCCTCTGATCCTTCAGAGTCTGTGAGAAGAACTTCTCTATCTGCAGAAATTTCAAACTGCTTTGGCTTTTGATTGCCAAGCTTATCATCAAATCTGACATGAATTGATTCTTCCATAATCTGTGTCTCAGTATTGTATACTCTGTACCCTTTTGAGCATTCAGAATATCCAAGCATAAAACACTTTTGTGCTTTAGAGTCAAACTTGTTCAGATTATCCTTAGTATTCAGAATAAAACAAACACATCCAAAAGGATGGAAATAAGAAATGTTGGGCTTTCTATTCCTCCACAACTCATAAGGAGTCTTCTCCAGAAGAGGTCTTACAGACACTCTGTTCTGAATATAACATGTTGTATTAATTGCTTCTGCCCAAAAATGTTTTGCCATATTAGTCTTATTGATCATGGTTCTGGCCATTTCTTGCAATGTTTTATTCTTTCGTTCTACAACTCCATTCTGTTGAGGAGTTCTAGGACAAGAGAAATCATGTGCAATGCCATTTTCTTTAAAATATTTTTCAAAATATTTATTTTCAAATTCACCACCATGATCACTTCTGACTTTGATAATATTAAAATTCTTTTCAGTTTGGACTTGATTGCAGAAGTCAAATAATACAGAATGAGACTCATCCTTGTGTTTCAGGAATTTCACCCATGTCCATCTGCTGTAGTCATCAACTATGACTAATCCATACTTCTTGCCTCTGATGGATGCAGTTTTCACTGGTCCAAACAGATCAATATGAAGTAGCTCTAATGGTCTAGAGGTAGAAACAACATTTTTAGATTTGAAAGAAGATTTTGAAAATTTTCCTTTCTGACATGCTTCACAAAGAGCATCTAAGTTGAACTTCAACTTAGGAAGTCCTCTGATCAGATTGAGCTTGTTAATCTGAGATATACGTCTCATGCTAACATGACCCAATCTTCTATGCCAGACCCATTGCTCATCATTAACAGACATAAGGCATTTTACATTTTTATTTTTCAGTTCTGAAAGATTTATCTTATAAATGTTGTTCTTCCTTTTCCCATTAAAGAGGATTGAACCATCTTTCTGACTAACAGCTTTACAACTTTTTTTATTAAAGATTATATCATAACCATTGTCACTTAATTGACTTATGGACAATAGATTATGTGTTAATCCTTCAACAAGCAGAACATTAGATATGGACAGGAGGTTACCGTTACCAATTGTTCCAGAGCCAATGATTTTCCCCTTTTGGTTTCCTCCAAACTTCACGTCTCCTCCAGATCTAAGTTCCAGGCTTTGGAACATAGACCTGCTTCCTGTCATATGTCGTGAGCAGCCAGAGTCCAGGTACCATGACTGGTGTCTTAACTTTACTGCTAAGGACATCTGCAACAAAGATTATTTTATCCTTATGTACCCATATCTTTTTGGGTCCTCTGGGGTTAGTTGTTCTGAAGTTCTGCCTGAACTTCTATTCCTTAAAAAATTTTGTGCTCTGACGAGGTTTGGGTTTAATAAAGCTTTTTGTGATCTGATCTATACGTGTGTGCTCTATGTCATTTAGGTGACCATATTTAAAATGAGTGTACTGAGGAGTATAATTGATGATCAACTTATCAACAGGGTGATTCATATCCAACTCCTTTTCTGTTATTCCTGCTAACACCATAGATCATGGAAGCCATTTTTCTTCTATCTAGGCTTCTGGACAGGAACCTCTGAAAACTATAGTCGTACTCTTCTAAAATATTTTTGGAGCAAGACATAGTATCTGAATCAGACTTTTGTTGAGCTTTTTCTAAATCAGTTTTTATTTGAAAATTATTTTCTTTTAGCTCAGCAATTTCTGATTTCATCTGATCAGTCTCAGATGCAAGATAGCTCTTAAGCTTCTTATATTTGAGTCTGATTTTACTATGGTTTTCAACCATCTCAGATAAGCTTTCAACTAGCTCAGCTCTGGTAAGTTCAGAAAATACCTCTTCTAAATCTGGTTCTGATCCAGATTCAAATGTTTTTTCATGGTCTTCTGTATCAGTCATCAGTGCAAAATTTGCACATTCGTCTCCTGACTCTGATGAGGCTTCAGAAGCATCTGAGTCATCCCACGTGGCCATCAGGACTTTCTTCTTTTTCTCAAACTTCTTTCTGGGTTTCTCCTTCTAAAGTTTGGGACATTCACTTTTGTAGTGTCCTGGCTCCTTGCACTCAAAGCACACAACTTCTTTCTTGCCAGATCTTTTCTGTCCCGAAGATTCCCCATGTTGTTCTGGTTTTTTGAAGTTTCTGAACTTCTTTTGCTTATGCTTCCAGAGTTGATTTATCCTTCTGAAAAGCAAAGACAGTTCATCTTCATCTGAGGAAGATTCTCCAGAGCTTTCCTCAACTACCTAAAAAGCTTTATTGTCAGATTTTTTATTTGATTTCAAAGCAATAGACTTACCTTTCTTCTAAGGCTCATCTTCTTCCAGTTCTATCTCATAACTTCTTAAGGAACTGATGAGTTCCTCCAGAGTGATCTTGTTAAGATCCTTTGGTAGCTTCAGCGTTGTGACCATGGGTCTCCACTTCTTTGGTAGACTTCTGATGATCTTCTTCACATGATCAGAAGTGGAGTATCCTTTGTCAAGGACCTTCAAACCAGCTGTCAGAATCTAGAATCTTGAAAACATGGTTTCCATAGATTCTTCATCCTCCATCTTGAAGGCTTCATACTTCTGAATAAGCGCAAGAGCATTTGTCTCCTTCACCTGAGAGTTTCCTTCATGTGTCATCTTTAATGACTCAAACATGTCAAACATTGTTTCTCTATTTGTGATTTTCTTATACTCAGTTGAGATATAGCGTTTAACAAAACGGTTCTAGCTTTGTGATGATTTCTAAAATCTCTCTTCTGTTGGTCAGTCATTGACTCTCTGTCAATCTTTTTGCCCTCACCATCAGTGGAGTGAATGTATCCATCAATGACCAAATTCTATAGATCAGCATCATAACCTAGAAAGAAACTTTCTATTCTATCCTTCCAATAATCAAATTTCTCTCCATCAAACATGGGAGGTTTGGTGTTGATTCTATCTTTATCATCATATTTGTTGTTTGAAGTTGAAGTTTCAGCCATAATAAATCAAGGACAATATATCAAAGAGTTTTCCCAACTAGATCTTTCTCTGTCACTGTTAAGTGATAGCATTTTAGAGCCGGAGCTCTGATACCAATTGAAGGTAGGAAAACACTTAGAAGGGGGTTTGAATAAGGGGTTTTCAAAAACAATTATGACAATAGAAAATAACAAGTGATTTTTATCCTGGTTCGTTTAAACTCAAACTACTCCAGTCCACCCGGCCAAGGTGATTTCGCCTCACTCAAACGAGGACTTAATCCACTAAATCAAAACCTGATTACAGTGATATCACTAAGACAAACTGTCTTAGTCTTTTCAAGAATCCTGACCACAACTTGGTCTCTCAAGGAACTTTTACAAAGATAAAATACAATGTGTTTAAGTTGCTTCTAAAAATCTATTATCACAACTGTGATTTTTACACAAAATGAAGAGCAAATAAAACTTATGTGTTTGATGTAGAAAGTTGTTTGATGTACTTGTGTATTTCTTTGTATGAGTTTCTACTTTGATTGTTTCTTTGAATTCTTCTGTTGGAAATCTTCTTGTAATTGCATATGAAATTGTTGATGGAGACTTCTTTATATACTCCACTTTCTAAAATAGTGTGTAGATGAAAGTACTGTAGGATGTAGACAAAAAGGACAAATACTTTTTGTCTTGATTTGACATTCCCTTTTTTCCTGAATTCCTGCGCCATACACGAATGAGAAAATAGTACCATTGGTAGACATTGGGTTTAGCAACGTATCGTTTTTGAACAATATCTTTTCAATTGAACATATATGAAAAATAATCTTGCATCAGATCCTCTGATGATGCTCCTTGTTCTTCTACATCAGAGTCACTCTATCTAGAGTTTTGCAGCAAAGTGCTTAGCGTGAATGAATGATCAGAGTTGACTTGATTCTCAGAGCCTCTGTACTTACAGACAGAGTGTTCTGAATATACTGAGTCTTTATACTCTGCACTTAGAGTCTTCTGTAGGTAGCGCTTCAGAGTTTTCTGCAGTTGTGCTTCAGAATCTTCTATAGGTAGCGCTTCAGAGTCTTCTGTAGGTAGCGCTTCAGAGTCTTCTGTAGCTGCGCTTCAGAGTCTTCTATGCTGCGCTTCCGAGTCTTCTGTAGCTTTGCTCAGAGTATTCTGTGCTGCGCTTTCTACGCTCAAAGAATTTTTCTGAAGACAATTATGTTGCTTATTCTGATGCTGAGACCTCCAACTTCGGAGTCTACACAAAACATCACTTATCAAGTGTTCTATAGATTCTTCCACCAGACGCTAGCAATTCAGCAAATCTTAAAGTGTGCTAATGCAAAACAGATTCTGGCTATAATATTTACAAGTATTAGAATCTGCACACATGTAACACACATCAAATAAACCATTATTCTTTCAATACGTTGTTATCATCAATACTAAAGGAAAATATGTCATGAACAAATCTAGTTCTAACAAATTCTTATTCATTTAGAATCTTGTTCATTTCTTTTTTTTGTCGTTGTTGTGTGTGTTGATCAAGCCAAACTTGAGATGAGTTCTTTAGTCAATTCTTCTTTGAATCAACGAGTTGTTATCAATGAAAAGTTTGTGGATATTGATGAGTTGCTTAAGTTAGGTTTTAACTTCTGGAAGACTGTGTTTGAAAAAAGTTAGAATGGATACTTTAAGATGCTCTGTGGTTTCACTTATCCAGATCTTGTCAAAGAGTTTTGGATTAATGCCTCCATTGTTAGGCTGAATTCTGAGTGTGCTATTATTTCTAAAGTGACTGGTATTTCTATAACAGTAACCTCTAAAGTGATTTCTAATGTGATCAATTGTGAGGAGATTGGACAAATCCCAAAAACTCTTGTTTGGGAATATTATCTTCCTACTTGGCGTATATTTGTATATCCATCAAATACATTATTGGTTTCAAATCTTCATCCTAATGGAGTTGTTTGGAATCAGATTCTGAACACAAACTTGCTGCCTATGGATAAGGATTTAGACCTCATGGACCCTATTGAAAAGGATATGCTACTACTTCTCAACTTAGACTTGCAGATTGATCTTCCTCAAGTTATGTTTGACAATTTGAAGAGGACTCTTTCTTCTTTTTACAAGGGAAAGGTTTTCTTGATTCCTTATGGACGAGTTCTTTCAGAACTTCTTTTCTAGCAGGAAGTTATCATAATTTCAGAGGCTGATTCGTCTAAAATTTAGAGAGACAAGTTTGAAGCTATGTATGAAAGATTTTAATATTAGGTTTCTACATAGTTATGCCTTGTAATTGTTAGAATCTTTGTATTAAGCAATCTTATTATTAATTCAAGTATGTTCATGTTGTTGTGCAGTTTAACTATATATATATATATATATATATATATATATATATATATATATATATATATATATATATATATATATATATATATATATATATATATATATATATATATATATATATATATATATATATATATATATATATATATATATATATATATATATATATATATATATATATATATATATATATATATATATATATATATATATATTGTTGTTGTTGTTGTTGTTGTTAAAAATGATAAAGAAATGGGATTAGGAACTCAAAATGTTCAACAAGTCTCATTAATAAACTGGAAAATATTACAATTTATTTAGACTTTCTTGTCTATTGGATTTTCCCTAAGGTATTCCCTAGGATGATCTGACATGTATAGATTATCTAAATAATCTTGCCATTCTTTCTTGGCAAACTTCACAACCACTTTTCTTAATTGATTTCTATGTTTAGACTCTGAAGTTCTTCTTCTTCTATGTGTCTTCACAAAGGACGCTAAAGAGGTATGCACTTCTGAAGTCATCTTCTTGCAAGTAGATCCTTAAGTTGTTGCGTTGCTTTTGTTTGCTTGAGTTGCTGCATTTAGTATGACTATGTTTCTGAAATCTCTCTTTGGAACCCATATTTGTTTTTGTTTATACATCTTGGTATTTTGAATATTAAGTGGTTATGAAAGTGAGTCTTCTATGAGTTCTTTTAGACTTGTTACATTCATTGTCCGAAGTATCAGTTATTTTAATATTGAGTAAGTCAAATCAATGTTTTAATGATGACTCTTGGAAATGTTATCTAGCAGCCTGACCTATTAAGAATCTTTTAACAGTAGTAAGTACTATAGCTAACATGTTAATTGTTGTGTCTGGTCATTACTTCGTTACTGTGAGTATCAGAAAATCTAATGGGTAAATAAAGTGTTTGTACAATTGCATAATATTTACTAGTCAAAATAATTTTTCCATTAATCAAGCTTAAAGGATTTAAAATAACATAAGGAACTGGTTTGAACTAAGATTAAGCTCTATCTATGTCATCCAATGCCTTGTATCAGAAGCTATTTCCATAATCGTAATCTGGCTCGTCTTCATCAATGTCCTCCTCTTCTACTTATGGAACAACAAGACGGTAAAACTACTCGTTGAGTCTCTTCCTCATTGTCTTTTTCATGGACATCTTCCATTGATTTAAAAAGCTATTGATGGACATGCTTATGTAGGTCTTTGAGGTACTGTTGACAAAGTCTCGTCTGAAGTGTTCAGGGAAGAAGGCATGAGACCAGTAGCAGAAGCTTCTTAAGCTGCTGTCTTCTGAAAGTTCTAGATATTCAAGCTTGTAGATTTTTTGAACCTCTGTTAGAACAGAAATTGCGTTGCTCTCAGCTGATGACTCCATAATGTTTTGGTCGATGTGGATGAAAATGAACTAGATTTTGGTTGTTTTTATAATAGCTTTTAGGTAATCTAAACGTCTGGATAAAATCTTGTGCTTGATTCTTGAAATTTTTACGACCAATAGATATTCAATATGCACCGTACATACCTTAATGACCCCTATTACTTAATATTTTTCATTTATTGGAAACTGATCTTGTAATGATTGTCTGTTATGCATTTATGACTGTAATTTTTTTTCCTTTTTCTCTGTTTTTATTCTTTTTGATATGACAAAAGGGGGGAGAAATGATAGTAAGTATTTAATTAGAAACTCAACCCATTGAACATATTTAGTCTGTACATAATGGTCATATATAATATTATTATTTAAGTTTCTATTATTATGGCTATCTTGCCCGAGCAACATATTTTAGCTTCATTGTACATATAACTAAGGAGGAGTTTATAAACCTCAACCTTAGCCTATCCGACTCAAAATGAGCTTAAAAACCTCGTATTCTGTTGTTGCCAAAGAAAGTTAAAATATTATTTTTGGTTTTCTTAAATATAGAACTAAGGGGGAGCTTACATACCTCAACCTTGGAACTATTTGACTCAAGGGGATCTTACAAACCTCGGAGTCTGATGTTACTAAGAAAACTAGATTACTTTTTCTTGAAAGTAGTACTTAGGGTGGATCATAGAACTCAACTTTGGAGTATTAGACTCAGAGGGAACTTACAAACCTCATACTCTGATGTTTCAAAGAAAATTATAACTGCCCAACATTGTCCTTTTAAATACTTATGTTTATCATCATAAAAAAGGGGGAGATTGTTAGAACAAGATTTGTTCATGACATATATTCCTTAAGTTTTGATGATAACAAATTATTTAAAGAACAATGGTTATATTTGATGTGTGTTTCTTGTATGTAGGTTCTAATACTTGTAAATATTTATAAACAGAATCTGATATACAAAGGTGTCGCAACTGTGACAAACACCCAGCAAAAACAGAAGAGTCGCCACCTTTCGTTATTTATCCCAAAGAAAGGGAAAGGAAATGATCGAAAAAACCTGACGAAAAGGGAAAGACATGGTCATCGCAACCAAGTCATGGGTTCGGGAGTCGGTTACGTAAGGGGAAGGTATTAGCACCCCTCACGTCCGTCGTGCTCGACGGTATCCACGCTTGTTGTCTATCTAAGGGTGTGTTTAAACTATCTACGCTACAGGCTTGCAGGACAAAAAGAAAATAAAGAGACTCGGCAGAGCATCGTCGCTCTGTGCCTACGTATTCCCTCGTGCAATGGGAAAGTCAGAGTCAACATAGTTCGACTAACTACGGGAGAGAAGGGGGAAAGGTTGCTCGCCAAGACGTTGTGTCATGTGCCTACGTACTTTCATCTGGTATGAAAGATCAGAGTGAACGTAGTTCGGGCTGACACGAAACCATGGGTAGATTAGGTGTTTTAATCGAGTAAGGTTAAACATCCATTCCAGTAGTTAGGGAATAAGCCTGTTTGCGGTAGAACCGAAGCTTAACAACACTCTTTTCTGAAAAAAGTTCCGATTAATCCCGAAGGAAAAAGGTTTGAATTTTGTTTTGTATTTTTTAGTGAAGTGAATTAATTCGGTTTGTGATTCAAGTTGCACTAAAGATTATGACATGGAGGCAAATGCGTCGTATATCGCCCCCAAATGGGACGCATATTAAACACTATAGATAAACGAGAGGAGACCCCTCACTCATCATTCCCCATGTAGCTTAAGGCTTGTAGCGCACAATGTTTATCGCCTTTATTAGATGAGTTAGCATGATTTTGAGATGAGAAGAGAAGACGCACGGAAGGTCAAAGGGAATCTCGGCCCTAACGTTGTCATGCAATGTGATCCTAGAGTTCGGATGAAAAGGGGAAACATTCACCCCTAATGTTAGCATATTTGGATTGAACGCCTAATGTCTCTCCTACTCCCATCCTAAGCGGAGGGACTAGGAATCCTATGGGGATCATGGCAACAAAGCACAAGAAGAACAAAGGAAGGATCAATCACAAGTAGAAAAATGCAAACATGAAAATGCACACTTAGAATGGTGGGAGGGAGGAAAAGAGTGTGGGGCAGCAGCCGCAACAAACGCGTCTCGACCTCAACAGTGATGCAAGAATGATGCAAACATATGGAGAAAACAAGAGATGAGAGCATACGAACATGCAAATGAAAACTCAATTCGAACCACTTACACAAGCATGCAAACAATTGGAAAATGATCATACATGTCAACAACATCATGATTAATCAACCACAAATAGTGATAATTATTCAAAACAATTCAATCCTAATGCATCACACTGATCCATGATGATTCGAATAAAACCGGTATGCGAACATGCCAGCAAAACAGCAAATATGGCCTTCTGGCACAGTGTTAATCATTTGACACATGCTGTTAATCGGTTAACCTGTGTAAAACAAGTGAAAATCTGGAAATTCGTAGGTGTTAATCGGTTAACACCAGGCGTTAACCTGTTAACACCCTGAAACCTTTGAAAAATTTGAATATTTGAATTGGTTAGCCGGTTAACCATATACGTTAACCGATTAACACTGTACCAGAAGCCAAAAACAGCAAACAGAATCACTTTTAGCACCGAAACAGCTTATCCAAGATTCCAACAGATCAATTTATCAAATAAGCACGAATTTGACAACAAAAAACAGAGATCCAACAACATGGATACACAATTACACAGCCATATCACAAATCGAACGAATCAAAATCAACAAAATTCAATCGAATATGAAGATTAACATGATTAAAGCAAATAAGCCAAAAACAGATTCAGATCCAACCTTCAGAGCGGAGATTTGCTCCGGTGAGTGTTGATTTGCTTTGAATTGAATAGATCCAATACTAGAAGTCCAGAAATCTTCAAGATCTAAGCCAATTGTTGTTGTATGAATGAAGATCAAACACTTTTAAGCCAAATTACTCCAAATAAGCACTTCCAACTCAAGCTCCAAAATCAGATCTCAATTTGCACAAAAATTGGTTATGAAAATAGATCCAATGATGATGATAGATGGAGGTTTAAGCTCAAGAATCCATTGATTTCAATGAAAAATCAATGGATCCAAGTGAAAAAGAGCTTTGAGTGAGTTTTGGTTATGGAGGGAATTTGGAGAATTGAGAGAGAATTGAAATCAAATCTGAAGTGAGAGTGAAAAATGAAGGTTTTTTTATCATTTGGTTTGGAGTGGATCACTTAAATACGACTTAGGTTTGGGATCCAAAGCTAGGATTGGAATTTTGATTGGAAATCAAGGCTTGGAATGTGGAATGGGATTTTGGAGGGAAATCTGAAATTTAAAGATGTTCTAGATCCTTCCCAAGTGAAAATTTGAATTCCAAGGTGATCAAAATTGGACCCCAAGTGCATTTGGCTTGCAAAATCGCGTACAGGGCAAAATCTGCAATGGTTAACCGGTTAACCATATGTGTTAACCGGTTAACACTGTTAAAATTTCAAATCTGGGCTGATTCTCCAATGGTTAAACGATTAACACCTTCAAATTTTGAATTATGGCGCCTTTTGGAGGGAAATCTGTCCATTTGCCCTGTTCCAACAGTTTGGAGCTCGGTTTAGCTGCTGAACCTCATTTTTAACCGTTATCACTGTGAAAATGCTTGTTATGAGTCTGAGTGCTGCTCCCTAATCTAAAATTAACCTGTAAAACAGAATAAAATCGATCGCCCAATTGCTGGGCAAAATAAATGCTGAAGCTTTTGATGCTTGTTGTTCAGTTGCTTACATAGGAATGAAACCTGAGCCACGGGAACCTTGATCTCCTGCCTCGAGGACAAATGCTATGCAAATGCAGGGATGCAAAAAATGAAAAAATGCAAAAGAAACAAAAGTCGGCCAAGAAAAAGGTCGGGAAAATTTTGGGGTGCAACAGCTGCCCCTATTCAAGCGACTTGGACCTGACTGGGTGAAAAGCGAACGACTTTCAAACAATCAAGGTAAAAGACGCTTGAATACCAAAGAACCTGGAAATTTTCCCACCGCAGAAATAAACTGCAAACTCTGATTAGGGATGAAACGTCTGACATCACTGCCAAACAACCACAAGGAAACTCCGCTGGGGATAAACTGTGGCGCCAAGTACGATTGGACTTACTGGGGAAAATAAACCCTGGATCTGGATTATAAATGTCAGGCGAGAACTAACAACCGAGAATGGATTTCTTCAAAACATGTCAGGCGAGAGCTGACTACCGGGCGTGAACTGGGTTCTGCCAAAACATGTCGGGCGAGGACCGACTACCAGACAAGAACTGGTTTCTGCAACATTGGTTTAGACGGGGACTGATTACCAGACGAGAGCTGGTTTCTGTTTTTACGTCAAACATGAGTTAATTGTGGTTTTCCAGACAAGAACTGGACTTCGAAACGCTTTCCAACAGACAGGAACCGGGATTAAAGACAACCGACCACCACACGAGCACATGAGTTTTCACTGTAGGCTGAAGAAAAGGTGACCAGACGAGCACTGGTTTGAACAGCTGGCATTTACTAGGTGAGAACTAGACTCAAACGTCGTCTACCAGACAAGAACTGGTATTCCACGAAGGCATCAGACAGGAACTGATCTCAAAAGGAAGACAAGCCAGGCAAGGACTGGACTCTGAAACTGTTATCTAGATGAGGATTGGGATGTGCCAAGCACGGTTGGGCTTTTGGTTTGAGGATATGACCAGGTTTATTGTTACTGGATTTATCTCTGGTTACCAACAAGAATGGATTTAAAAGGGGAATGACTAGACAAGAACTAGTATCCGAGGATAGACCACCAGACGAGAGCTGGTGTCAACAAGGTTAGGCTATCAGACAAGAACTGACTACCGAGCGGGAATTGGAGTTCAAATAACAAGGCCAGGCGAGAACTGATTACCAGGCAGGTACTGGAATCTACCAAAAGGTGGGACGAGAACGGATTACCAGGCGGGTACTGGAATCTACCAAAAGGTTGAACAAGAACGGATTACCAGGCGGGTACTAGAATCTACCAAAAGGTTGAACGAGAACGGATTACCAGGCGGGTACTGGAATCTACCAAAAGGTCAGACGATAACGAATTACCAGGCGGGTACTGGAATTAAGAGGTTAGGTTGTCAGGCAAGAAATGAGCTTCTAACTTCAGGTATCAAACGGGAACTGATTTATGGTTTTGGACATCGGACGAGAGTTGCTTTCTAGTCGTCCAGACATGAACTGGACTTTGAAACTGTGTTTGCCAGTCGGGGACTGATTAAACAGTGAGCTACAAAAAGGGTGACCGGACGGGAACTAGTCGAAAATCTGACATATACCGGACAGGAACTGGTGTTTACCGAAGGATTGACCAGACAAGAATTGGTTTATCAGGCGAGAACTGGGCTTCAGAAATGATTTCGGTTACAAAGTTTGACATGTTACAGGTTTCAGGTTATTTGATGAGGTAATGACGTGATTCCACAACACTCAAACTCTGGCTGACGAGAGAAACTTGCTTGAGTAATTGCCACAGTATAATTCAACTTGCAAATAAAGAAATTTTCCATGAGACAATCTCGAGATGGCTTGCCCCAGAATCCGTATCGTGAAAGGATTTTCCCCTGGCTGACTAACTCTGATGAACTCTGCAGATAAGGAGAGGAAAAGTTTATTTATTTCCAATTTTGCCCCATCCTGTGGGATCTCCATAAAACTTCCTCGAAAGGAACCCTGACTTCCGTACCCTGATGATTTGTCATGAATTTCCAACAGAACCTCGAAGAGACGCTTCAGATTAACTATCTTCTGGATAAGAATAGCTTCTCTGCTCTTGGAATGGCCTTCCCCAGATTAACTGACTTTCGGATGGCTGACTCCCCTGATATGATCATTTGGTATAGCTTACCCCGGTTCAACGGAGTAGGCGTTCTGCATTCTATCCTGATCAACCTTCCACTGTGGAAACTTTCCTGCTGTCAAGTGCTTACTCGCAAGTAAAATAGATTGTTCTGCACAAAAGATATATTTATGCAATGCATATGACAGTTTTGAAATCCAAGTATGTTCACTGGAAAAATAATTTGTGACATAAAGCGAACGAATCACTTATCAAAATGTCAACATTAAAATTTGCAAGTTGAGCAAAATCCTTTTTAGGAGTCAGTTTCGATGCGATCTTTATCGAAGTATGCTTTCGAAACCACCATGCTTCAATTAGGACTTTTACAGGTTGTAACGTGGTCAGGTTCACGATTTGAAAGAGAGGATAAAGGCTCAAAGTTTATTTTAACCCACCCATTCTCCTTGATGTTCTCCAATCCTACATTCAGCTAATTCGACACTAGCGCTCACCTTTCAAAGGTGGACCGACAAGAGTGATGGTTTGGGAAACCTTAATTTTTGGGAGTGACAGTCACTCGCTTTTCGTCTTTGGTGCCTGGAGTCACACGACTTGCTTTTCGAGGATTTTCTTTTGTAATCCTTTTCGCTTTTTGTTTCTTCGTCTTTCCCCTAATTTTTTCCTGGACTGGCTCTTTTGAGCTTCTTTTTTGATTTGGAAGTCCAACGGAATGCCCTAATTTTTGCCTAAGTCACTTGTTTTCCAGATTCGACTCAGCGGGCTTCTTCTTTTGATTCCTTTTTTTTTAAACAAATCGTGTGACACCGACTTGTCTGACTTGTTTGAAAAGGGTTGTGACTGCTTCACTCTTTGGTCGGTAATGGATAACCACTGTGGGTTTTTTTAGGCACGACTTGTACAGGTGTGATTGATCCTTGAACGGGAACACTCCTTTCGCGATTTGGACGCTTGGTCAAATTAGCTGACACCTACCCTGCCCCGGGTTAAGATTGAGGGTTTTTTTGTTTTCAGAAAGAAACTCCTACTACTAGGCTCAAAGGGGTTGACAAGGGATTATCATTCTTATATCTCCTGTGTTTAGGAATTTTGAAAAAATGCTTGTACATCATCAGCAGGTTTTATTCAAAAGCATACAATCGGAAGCTTGCGCATCTTGCAATTTCGTCATCCTCCCCAGATTCCACTTAAACAAGCATTAAACATCAATTAAAAACATAAGTGAACACAAATGGATTTAATCAAAATATGCATATTCATTTCATTGTCAATATCAATTGAAAACAATACAGTTTTACAAATGAGATTTGCATTCTAACAGGAAAGAAACTACAAATGCAAAGAAATGACATGATAAAAACAGAGCTTGCCAGCTTCAGGGAACCGGCTTTCAGATTTTGCCTTGCTGCGGGATTAGCCATCTTCAAACACAATCAAATGAGAGGTCGACGTGCACAACCGAATTTCCTTCGGGAAAGGAAATGTACTATTTGTCAATCAACTGCTACACTTTGGCTTGAAAGGCTTTGCAGTCGTCACTTACGTGCCCCATAGATCCTGCATGATACTCGCATCGAGAGTTAGGATCATACCCAGGAGGGTATGGCTCTGGCAACGGTTTGAGAGCCTTAGGCTCAACCAAAGAGTTCTGAATCAATTGTGGAAGAATATCACTGTGTGGCATAGGCACTGGATGAAGAGGAGCATTCCTTCTTTCCATATTGTTGCTGCGAGGCCTATTCTGATTCTGGCACCGGTTGTTTTACTGCCGAGGAGTGCGAGGTTGTGGGCGACGGGCTGACTGTTGAGCCGCAGCTGGAGCATACACAACATTAGTTTCTCCTTCGTTCCCAACACGAGGCTTCTTTGTATCTTTAGAAGAACCAGAAGCAACTTGGATCTTTCCTAGTTTGATACCGATTTCGACCCTTTCTCCTGCTGTCACCAGATCTGAAAAACTTGTAGACATGCAACCTATCAGCTTCTCATAATACACTCTGGGAAGTGTGGCCATGAACATGTCGGTCAACTCTCTTTCCACCATGGGAGGTTGCACTCTAGCAGCTAGATCTCGCCATCTCTGGGCGTACTCTTTGAAGCTCTCAGTACTATTCTGGGACAAACTCTGCAATTGTATCCTATTCGGTGCCAGATCACTATTATACTAATAGTGACACACGAAAGCTTCGGCCAATTCTCTCCAGCTACGAATGTGGGTCCTTTCAAGCCCTATATACCATTCCAAAGATGCTCTAGTCAGACTGTCCTGGAAGCAATTCATCAACAGCTTTTCATCCTTAGAGTAAGCAGACATCTTCCGGATATATGCTCGGATGTGTGCTCTAGGACAAGATGTCCTTTTGTACTTTTCGAAATCTGGTACCTTGAACTTGGGAGGAATCCTGACCCCATGAACTAGACCAAGATCTGACATGTCAAGGCCCAGCGAGTTTTGATTCTCAAATGATTTCATCTTCTCCTTGATCAGTTTAAACCTCTTATCAGCTTCATTTGGCAAGCCACCTTCCATATCCTTCATGGAAAAGATATCACTCTTGTGATCTTCCCACTGAGGGTCAGCAGCCCGGTGCATAGCGCCCATACTCTCACCAGCTACACTACCATTTCCATTCGCAGCACCTCCGCCCGGAGGTAAGACAACAGTAGGAATACCCTGTGGAACACATCCTCCAACTGGAGGGACGACACCAGCAATTCCATTGTTATTGGCTTGGGGAGCATCAAGGAGAGGATGAACTAGAGTTCTTAGATGCTCCTGTCCACTGGCAACATTCTGCATCAACTCCATGAACTGGGACATACGAGTTCTGAATTCCTGTAATTCGGCTTGAACCTGATCCATTATCTTTCGTTGCTTCCCTCGAGTCGGGTACCTGTGGAAACTGAACTGCTCAATCATTAAATGAAGAAAACCAAGCAGAGTTAGGAACAAAAGGCCATCGAGAACACCTGCCATGCAAATGATAGTACAATTTTTTAATAATGAAAAAACAACTATGTATTATTTATTAAAATTAAATACTTATTTAATCTATTAATTTATGCTATATAATTGTCTATATATATATATATATATATATATATATATATATATATATATATATATATATATATATATATATATATATATATATATATATATATATATATATATATATATATATATATATATATATATATATATATATATATATATATATATATATATATATATATATATATATATATATATATATATATATATATATATATATATATATATATATATATATATATATATATATATATATTTTCGGATCATATCTCATTAGGTCTCTCTTTATGATATTTGTCTCTATTATAACCTTTAAAAGAAAAGTAGATAGTAAAAAGTATTTACCCTTAAAAAAAATCGCCTAAACAAAGCATAAAACACCAATAAAAGACTAAAGTACAATAAAATAAAAGTCTTCAGTCTTTTCTTCTATCTTAAGTTTCACCTCTTAAGTTTTGATATAATTATACTGGCATACTGATTTATGAAATTTCTTTGGTTAAACACATAGGATTTTGATATTTTAAATTACTCCACGTAGGATTTTATAAATTTTAAATTAGTTATATTATTTAATATTAATTGAACATATGTTAATACTTTTTACACTAACAGGACATTACCATTAAATTTTATAAATTAAAAATTTAATTAAAATATACCGAGAAGATAAAAGAATTTTACAATTTCAATTAATTTCAATTAATTATAGATGTTTTATGTAAAAAAAATTGACTTTTATTTTAATAATCTCTAAATTATATAAATGATGATGAGTTAATAGTGTAAATGTATCTATAACAAATCTCATCCATTAATACTTCAAACTTATTAAAAAATTAAAAATAATTATTTAGAGTCAAAATTATGTTTTATTTTTCTACTTATATGAAAAAAATATAAAGTTTTAAATTGATTGTGTTTATGAGAAAAATAAGTGGGAAAATAATTGTTCCTGTATTAAATTTCGATGAAACTTCAAAGAACTTTCCGTGTAAAACAAAACATTGACTATGGAGTATGTTTTTAACCAAACTTTGCCTATAAATTATACTCCGATAAGGGTAAAGCCGTAGAGGAACAGAGACGTCAAAGCGAACAATATAGATATGGGAAATTTTTGCTCTGGACATGAAAAGAAGAAAAAGATCTCTCGACATGTAAAGAGAAAAGAATTTAGATCTGAGGGTGGTGGAGGTGATGGTGGAGGAGATGATGGAGGAGGTGATGGCGGAGGAGATAACGGAGGAGGTGATGGTGGAGGAGATATTGGAGGACATGGAAGTGATGGTGGCCATCATGGAGGACATGGAACTGATGGTGGTCATCTAGGAGGAGGACATGGAACTCATGGTGGTCATCATGGAGGACATACTCATCACGGAGGGCATGGAACTGATGGTGGTCACCATGGAGGACATGGCGGCGGACATGTTGAACATGGAGGGGGACATTTTGGACATGGTGGTGATCATGGTGGAGGCGGTGGCGGTGGCGGTGGGGGTGGCTTTTGAGATTATGTTAGATTAAGTAATTGATATGCCGCCTTAGCGGTATAGTAATATTTTGTAAAAAAATGGTAACTTATTTTGTAAAAAAATGGTAACTTTTCTAGTTCTGTCAGTATTTTTAGGCTCATCATATATCTTTCACTTTTGTGGCATATAATTTCGCAATGAAAGTATGTTTTATAGTAAGTTAATTTATAGAGCATAAATTTTAATAATTTTTTTCTATTTGATTTTATTAGATGGTTTTTATTTTGTGGATTGGAATTTCAATTTCAATTTTAGGAATAACAAGTTAGGAAACTAAGAATGTGAATCTGAATCTCTATTGTTATTTATAAAATGTGTTTGGTTAACCTTTATCATTTTTACGAAATTATTGGTAAATATAAAATAAATTTGTAACTTCTAAACTTAAATTAATATTAAATTTAGTTGCTAAACGCATGATGATTAAGAGAAAGAATTTGCTCTTATTTCTTAGTTGCTAAATTTATAATGATTAGAGTGATTCCGTGTTTTCTTCATCTTTTATATATATATATATATATATATATATATATATATATATATATATATATATATATATATATATATATATATATATATATATATATATATATATATATATATATATATATATATATATATATATATATATATATATATATATATATATATATATATATATATATATATATATATATATATATAACCTCGGAGTTTTAGGGTATTTATAGAGACCCTTGTGATTAGTTAAAAATGGATCCCATAATCCTATCATCAAGAACATGGGAAAAATACATCTCTTTCTCTCCAGAATATGGGAGAAAAATACATCTCTTTCAGGTTCAAAAAGATTATACTTAATTCGGAATTTGTTGATTCAGTGCCTAAGTTAATAAAATGTGCGATATCGTCAATCAGTTGCTCAAGCTTTTCGCCTCGAGAGCGAGTGTTTGGCATACAATCAAAGAAATAGGAAAAAGGAAAATTTGTTGCCCTAGTCTATACTGCGCAACAATGGAATCACAATATTGACTAAATCAGTTCTCAGGCAACGACGCCAAAAAACATGACACGCGATCAGCCACTAACGTATCCGTCAGATAATGACTGCAAGTATACAATTGTCCGTGTAGTTTTAAAAAGCTTGTCAAACCCACAAGGAATTGATAATCAAACTAATGTTATATATCGTTGTAGTGCAAAGCTAAGGCTAGCGATCAACAAATCACGAACGAGAAGGAAAAAAAATACTAATTTCTAAAGGTTTAGAAAGTAAAGATGAAATGAGACCGAAATATGGATTCTGCGTGCCTAAGGGACTTGTAGAAATCGGGTGCTATTTACGACTTAAACCAGCTCCGTAGAAAATATCAACTTAAAGACTCCGTACGCACACTCTCGCGCTATTGACAAGAACCAAGCCTTCTAACTACGGGATTTTTCTCTCGCTCGCCCTTTTAATTAAAAGCGTGTTTTGGAAGTCAATGAGATTCTAAACAATGCCTAAAGCGCTCTCGCTGTTTTTAGAATCGATGCCTAATTTCCAGTATCAGTTCATTCTTCATACTCTTGCGCTATCGGTTCGAACTTAGTTTATTCCTCACTCTCGTGTCGAAATAATAAAACATGAAATTTGGAAACTAACATACAATCATAGATTCGCACCTAAAATTTTCTACTAAGTCTCATCAGTGACGGTGGTCCTCGTACGCCGAACTCAATTAATTTAACCATACATGGCGTAATCTACAACGAAAATATTCACAACAATCATAATGAAAACTAGCATGGTAGACAAAATTAAAGTAACTAAAAGTGCAATAATAAAAATAAGAAGTAAACATGTAAAACAAATGGGAAACTTAAATTAAAATGCCGACAGACTTCGTTCGTGATCCAAGAGTACATCAATGAAAAGAAAAATAAATGACGAGTGCGACAATCCGTCGATGTGAGTTATTATCGCTTTACAACTGATTTATGCCTACAATACTAAATGGAAATTCTGCAGCGCTTCCGCACGTCATGGATGCCTTGGAAAGTGTCCCAGAGGTCCTATATATAGAGAAATATAAGTCTGCAACTGCTCTGGACATGTCTGAGAGTGGAGGGAAAAAAGGAGTTATAAAATTGCTCCTAACTGCTGCTAAAACAAAAACTGCATTTTGCGCTGCAATGCCAAACGCCATTGCCTTCTTTCATTAATTGACATAGCAGGCTTGGAAGATGGCGAGCGCCATCTACCCATCGCGAACGCCACATCAGCAACAGAGGCATAATTGCTTCTTTTTGCTAAACTTTTATATTCTCTCGCTTTTTTTCGGTTTGCTTCCGATTCTGCAACAGATGAACCTGACAACTGGAAAACACAATAAAACACAGTAAAATGCAACAAGACTCGATAAAATACGGACAAATAATACGCGTAATGATCCTAAAAACATGATATGATTTCTTGTTATCGTTCATCCAGTTTGGTCACCATTAAGACCCTCATGGATGGTATCTCTACTTCGATTGGGAAGGATGCATCTATCCCATAACCAAAGAGAAACGGGTTGCCCCTATTGAAGTTCGAACTGAAGTTCGGTATCCGTGCAAAGAAAATGGTAACATTTCATGCCAATCTTTGTAAGTTTTCACCATCCTTTACAGAATTTTCTTAATATTTTTATTTCCGGCTTCAACAGTTGCATTCACTTTCGAACGGTAAGAGGAAGGGTTGTGATGCTCAATCTTGAAACCCTCACACAACTCTTTAATGATTTTGTTTTTCCGGTTTGTCCCATTATCCGTAATGATTTGGCTTGGGATCCCATAACGGCAGATAATCTCTTTTTTGAGGAAGCGGGCAACCACTTGCTTTGTCACATTGGTATATGAGGCAACTTCTACCCACTTGGTGAAGTAGTCAATCACAACCAGAATGAATGGTGATCGTTGGAAGCTTTGGGCTCAATTTCCCCAATCATGTCAATGCCCTACATAGAGAAAGGCCAAGGTGATGATAGAATATTCAACAGTGTTGGAGGCACGTGCATATTGTCAGCATAAATTTGGCATTTGTGGCATTTCCTGGCATATTGGAAATAATCGGACTCCATGGTTAACCAGTAGTATCCATCTCTCAAGATCTTTTTAGACATAGCATGTCCATTGGCATGAGTTCCAAACGGTCCTTCGTTAATTTCTTTGATCAACAGGTATGCTTTGTGTCTATCCACACATCTAAGAAGACCCATGTCATGGTTTCTTTTGTATAACATGTCATTACTAAGGAAGAATTTGGATGCCAATCTTCTCAGAGTTTTCTTATCAAGAGATGTTGCATTTGCTAGATATTCCTGGTTTTGCAAGTAGTTCTTGATGTCATAGAACCATGGTTACCCATAAGCTTCTTCTTCAACTAACTGATAGTATGCAGACTCAGTTTTCTGTTTAATTTGAATAAGCGGTGCTTCATTAAGGAATATGACTTTCCACATGGAGGCCACAGAGCCAGAACATCAATTATATGATTTTCTGCTCTCAAGACATGACGGAAGGTGACTTCATCAAAGTACTTTATCAATTCCACAAGGTAGGCATGATATGGGATCAACTTTTCATCACGGGTTTCCTATTTGCCTTTGACTTGGTAGATTACTAAAGCTGAGTCTCCGTATACCTCAAGGATCTTGATCCGGAGATCGATTGTAGCTTCAATGCCTAAGGTACACACTTCATACTCTGTAATGTTATTGGTACATTCAAAACGTAGTCTTGCAGTGAAAGGAGTATAACCACCATTAGGATTCATCAAACATCTCCTACACCATGCCCACTGTAGTTAAAGGAACCATCAAACATCAGCTTCCAACGGGAACCTAGCTCAGGACCTTCAGCAGGATCTGGTTCTTTGCATTCTCTTACCAACATGATGTCTTTGTCAGGGAAATCAAACTTCAAAGGCTCGTAGTCTTCGACAGGTTGATCTGCAAGATAGTCAGACAAAACACTTCCTTTGATAGACTTATGAGTTACATACTAGATGTCATATTCAAATAACAACATGTACCAACGGGAAAGTCTTCCAGTCAGAGCAGGTTTCTCAAAGATGTACTCTATTAGATCCATTTTAGAGATCAACAAAGTAGTGTGACAAATCATGTACTGCCTAAGACGTTTAGCAGCCCATGCTAGAGAACCAAAAGTCTTCTCCAAAAGTGAATATATGCTTTCAAAATCAATGAAATTCTTGGTCAAATAGTAAATTACATGTTCTTTTCGTCCAGTTTCGTCATGTTGGCCCAATACGCAACCCATGGATCCTTTGAGCACAATCAAATACATTAAGAGAGGTTTCCATGGAATGGGTGGAATCAAGATGGAAGGTTCTTATAGATAACCTTTAATCTTCTGAAAAGCCTGTTGAGTGTTGATAATCAAAATTCCAATATATGATTTGATCCTAGCAAAGTAGCTTGAAGATAGGTTCACATGTAGCAGTCATGTTGGAGATAAATATGGAAATGTAATTCAATCGTCCAAGAAAACCTCTAACTTGCTTTTCAGTTTGTGCGGCGGGCATCTCTTGGATTGCTCTGACCTTGTAGGGCTCTACTTTGATTCCATGTTAACTAACGATAAAACCAAGTAACATTCCAGATCGGACACCAAACATGCACTTAGCAGGATTCAATCACAACTGGAATTTTCTAAGTCGCTCAAACAATTTCAACAAATGATTCATGTGGTTTTCTTCACTCTGAGATTTTGCAATCATGTTATCAATGTAAACCTTGACCTCTTTAGGCATCACGTCATGAAAGTGACCATCACTCTTTAGTAGGTTGCCCCAACTTTCTTGAGACCGAAATGCATGACCTTATAGAAATATCTTCCATGAGGGGTAATGAACGTGGTTTTTTCCATGTCGTCAGGATCCATCTTGATCTGGTTGTAGCTAGAGAAGCCATCCATGAATTAGAAAATAGCAAAACGAGCAGTGTTATCCCCTAACGTATCAATATGTGGTAGAGGGAAGTCGTCCTTTGGACTAGATTTGTTTAAATCCTTGTAATCTAAGCGCATTCTGACCTTACCATCCTTTTTAGGTACTGGCACAATATTAACTACCCACTGAGGATACTTTGCAACTACTAAGAAACCTGCATCCAAATGCCTTTTAACTTCCTCTTGAATCTTCAGAGCCATGTATGGTCTTGTCCTTCGGAGTTTCTACTTTACTGGCGGGCAATCTGGTCGAAGTTGCAACTTGTGAACAACAATGTCTATGTCTAACCCTGGCATGTCCTGATATGACCATGCAAACACATCCACATACTCTTGTAGAAGCTTGACCAATCTTTCTCTGATGTCTTCTCCAAGCGTTGTACCAATCTTAACTTATTTCTTCTCTTCATCCATACCAAGGTTGATCGTCTCTACATGCTCTTGATGTGGCTGGAGATTTGTGTACTCATACTCAAACATTCTTGCCAGTTCATCAAGAGCTTCATAATCTTTCGCATCCTCTTCTCCAGCTTGGTAGATGGGTGCATCAAAGTTAGGAGTTGAAGTAGAGTCATTAGATTCAATAGGTTTTTTATTTATTATTTTGCATGTTTGAATGATTTGATTTTATTAAAAGAGCAAAGGAATGCAAAAGGAAAATGTTTTTTTTTTGTAGTTTTTGAAAAGATTGCCATTTTCTTTAAAAGTAAAAATGAAAAAACAATAAATGAACAAATGAGAATTTAATAAAATGTCTTCATTGATAATAATTTTGAAAATGCATAGGTGTCCATACAAAATAATCTAATAGCCTTGGGCAGAGCTATGGATTTTTGAAAACAATAGAAAAACAACAAATTACTTTGACATGGGAATGATCTCAGGGATCTCAATTGCCTCCCAATTGTTCAAGGTAACTTCAAACTAAAACACCAAGTTGTTCATATCCTCATCTTCATAATCTTCATCAATTGCATTGACTTTATAGCCTGCACTGACAAACACCTATTGGATACCCTCCAGACGACCCTTGGTAGAAGTTGATGCTCCTTCATTAGCAGTTGGTTTGTAACCCAACCCAAAGCGATCTAGTTTACCTTGACATCAATAACCACCCCAGCCTTCGGGACTACCTTCTTCGATGGTTGACCTCGTGCTCTTCAAAGATGCAAAGGATGGTACAACCTTCCTCACAGGTTCTTCAACTTCCATAAGGACAACATTGGTTATTTCAAGAGCTTAGAAAGAAACTTCCAAAGTGTAATGCCCTTATTTATACCCCTAAGATCCCACATACCATTTTGCATTTCATTCGACGAACAAGATCACAAGCTTCGATTCTCTTTCCTTCCTCTGTGTGTGTATTCTTGAGAGATCACCGGAGACCCTTGTTTTCTTGTTTGTTTGATATTTGTTTATGTTTATGTTTACTAACCATTATTCAAAATCTAAAAAAAAATTGTTTTTCCTTTACTAACTTTTTCAGGAAGAATTTAGATCAGGAACATCAATCAATAGTCCCTTAACTTGAATGAATTTCATCTGAACAAAGTCAAAGTTGATCTGCAAACTTTTGCGGTGAGAATCTGATATCAAGCTATTAAATGCACTTGAATCACAAATCTTTGAATTCACAACCGGTCTTTGATTTATCCGAAGGAAAGGTTAAAGAAAGAAAAACCTAATTGCATCGTAAACACAATATGGGGAGATCTAGGGTTCGGGGGTTGGTTATACCTAGGGAAGGTGTTAGCATCCTAAGCATCTGTAGTATTATACAGGAACCTCTTGTTTAAATACATGTTATTTGGGATCTGTTATCTATATACTAAAGGATTGAAAGAATACCTAAGAGGTTAGTTCTCAGTATACTCGCCAAGAAATTGCATCTTGTGCCTACGTATCCTGACGGGAATGGAATCAGAGTATTCGTAGTTCCCCTCAACGAGGGTGAGGAACTTCTTGACTGTGATCAAGGCTCCAGGGGGAAGTAAGTATTCATAGTGAACTACTTACGTGGAGTGCGGCGACTCCTAGTCTAAAGTTGAGTTGCGATTGAAAAAGGTAAGTAAGTGTCCACGGCAGGAACTTACGTAGAATACGGTGACTCCGATCCTAAGGCTAGGATAAGGGACGATAAAAGGAAATGTCCATGGCAGGACGTTGCATGGAGTACGGAAGCTCTGATCCTAAGGCTAAGATAAGGGTGAGGGCTTAGAACTTGTGGGTTTGACGTGGCAGTCAAAGGGAATAGATCTTTCCTTTTGGAAAAGTATGAGCAATATAACAATGTACGAGTGATCGCATAAGCCAAAATATAGTCAACATGGATAAGCGTCGTGAGCTATTTTTGTCAACTAGACCAACCTGAGCGTCAAGGTTTAATAGAAAGTGGAGCCACACGGGATTACATGACTCAAATGTCCACATAGAAATAAAAAGTGGCCAAAATGCAATCCAAACTTGATAAAAACCAAAGTTAACATTCTATTCATAATTAACTAATTGGATTAAGGTTTGATAAAGATTCAATTAAAAATTAAACATTAGTTAAATGAAAATTTAATTAAAATTATGCGTTTAAAAAAACCTAAAACTAATTAAGAGAAACAAAATATTTATATATATTTTAACATGGGTCTAGGGCCCATTTTAGTAAGGAAGACATTCCCTATGAAAGGAAACACGAAATTTGGGCCGGTGGTCTCAAAGTTTGTCCCGACCCACTCCCAACATTACCTGATAAACACTTTAGAAACCCTAAAATGCAACAACCAGAAATGAACTCGGCGGCTTTCTTCTCCGTCTTAACGTTCTGTTTTTCCTACCCCTTCAATTCACTGCCATTCTTCTCCGTTTACAGCTTTCATGATTGCTTCTGAAGGCTTGATTTTGGTTTCGACTTGGTTTCGCGGGAGGCTCGAAGATAACACCCACTTCGACACGAACAAACACTAGATTTCACATTGTTGACTTCTCGAAGATAAGTCTCGACCTCTTTTTTTCAATCTTCTTCCTTCTTCTTTGCTGTTTGTATTGTGGTTTCCGTGTGTTACAATACGTGTATCTTGATTTTGTGGTATTTTGTGATTTTTTGTGCTTCTGTGTGTATGTGAGTTTTTTTCTGCCTGGATATGATTTTGAACAGAAACTAAATGAATGTGTCGATGCCCCCCAATCGTGTATTCCGCCATCTTTATATTTGATTTCAAAAAATGAAGATTTGTTGATTATTTGTATCAATCTGTTTTGGAAACTGTCATAAATGGTGTTTTCTTGTTTTGAGTTGCCACCCGAGTGCTTTTGATTGCTGAAAAACTTGATGAAAAAATGAATTTGTTTCCACTTTTGGTTCTTTGTGTCTGTGACATGCTGATAATGATTTCCTTTTTAACGTAAACATGTTTGAACACATGACTATGATACTGTTTCTATTTTCGTTTTAGGGTTGTCTTGTTGTAACATTGTTTACTCGGTTTTGGAAAAAAAATTGTGAACAAAATGGGAATGAACCCTGATCCTTGTACGTGGTGATGATTTGCTTAAACATATCACAACTTTCCTTTTCTAGTCTACATGTCTGAATAGATTGGGCTCTGTTTGCTTGTGTTTGAATATTGTCTGAAGTTTGTTTTGGAATGACATTTAGTTTGTCTAACACCTGTCTTTTCTAATTTTGGAAGGAAAAAATAAGTTTGCTAAGGAAGGGGTCCTCCTCCTTCATAATAGCACGGGCAAGATCCAACTGCAATTTCCAAGCTTCATGAAAGAAGGTAATGGCAGTGGGATGAGTTGTAGTGGTAAGAATGATTGCTGTTTCATAAAGCGGCTTCAAATAACTGCAGAGTGTCTCAACTAACTTCCAATCTTGCATAGATGGAGTTCCCTTGTAATCATGATCCGAAGTATCCAAACAAGAGAAAACTTCCTTTAGCTCAGAAGATGCCACCAGCATTAGGTATATTGTATTCCACTGGGTTTGGTCATCAATAAAAAGGCTCTTTTCACTGGGGACCTACAAACGCTGTTTGAGTTCTAGGAATTTTTCCTCATGTAAATCTGAAGTCTTCACATATTTTACACTATCCCCGATTTTTCACTAGATCTTGTACAGAACTCAGCAAATAATTTGCAATCCTGCTTAAAATTCTGGCAATGCAACTTCCCACTGTTGCAGTGAGAATCGTGATACCAAGCTATTGATTAACTTGAATCTTAATTCTTTAAATTCACAACTGGACTTTGATTTATCCAAAGTAAAGTTTAAAGAAAGAAAAACCCTTTTGCGCGATGTAACAACAACGCTAAGAGATTCGGGGATCAGGGGTTGGTTATGCTTAGAATAGGTATTTCACATCCTAAACATCTGTAGTACTCTACATGAACCTTTTGTATGTTTGTATGCTAAACTTGCTAGATGTTTTCTATGGTTTGGGATTGGGTATAGGGTTAAGTTGTAGATAAAGATCTAAGGATAGTTTCTAAGTTTTCTTGCAAAGATATCGCATTCTCTGCCTACGTATCCTAACTAGGATAGAATTAGAGCAACCATAGTTTACCTCACTGAGGATTAAAAATTACTTGACTATGGTCAAGACTCTAGGGGAAAAAACATAACAATGCTTGTATAGAGTTTAACAAAACTCTCTATTTCTAGATTATTCACTCAAAGAGATTTGACTTTGACAAAAGCCAAGAGGGGAGTAAGTAATCATCACCATGATTCTTACATAGAGTTAACAAACTCTATCTTAAGGTTCTAGTTGAAACATCTTCCTAACAAGGGGTAGGTCTTTTAGACTTATAGCAAAGTCTAATGGATATGGGTTCTAACTTAACTAAGTTACGGTTCAAAGTTACTTAACAAAGTCAAATGGAAGGGTAATGAGCTATCTATGACCCAAAGGTCAATAGGGAGACTTTCCTTTGGAATGGGAAAAGATGAGGCAACTAGATGAGAACTAATATGTTCCTTCACTTGGGTAAATAACTTAACAAAGCTAAAAGCATACATGAGTATTCATTCAAACATGATGAACATATAAAAGGGCATGATGACAATAAAGAAGAGATATGCAAGCATGTAACAACATTAATCAATTGATCACAATCAAGTCAAATGGTTGTAACCATGTAATGCACAAAGATATTATAATATCTAAAAGGGGAACATGGTAGTGGTTCTTACAAGACCTAGCATAAAAGGTAAAAAAACCACTTGAAGTATCTTAACAAAGATGAAGAGAAATGAGGTAACAACCATCAAGATATACAACAATCATGTAACTCAAACAAGTTTAATACAAGCAAGTAACAACTTGAGGCAAGCATATAAGGGGATCAAAGAATGTCAAATGTAACAACATGAGACCAACAATCATGCATTGATGATAATCAAGTACAAGTAAGCAAGCAAGAAGTGTTACAACAGTTCAAGTAAGGAGTTCAAGGTTTCATGGGGAAGCATACAAGTTCATGGTTACAACCAAGAAAAGGCAAGTCCTAACATAGTAGAGTTATAACAAGACTTCTAAACAAGTGGAGAAAGGCATAAAGAAATACACTCAAGAAGCTACCACATCAAAAGGTGACATAGTTCTCAAACACAGGTCACTATGACAATCACTTAGATGCATCACAAGGAAGGATTTGAACATAGTAAGACTTTGAGTTTTAAACAAGATTTAAACATTCCAATAAGGTAACAAACATGTGTGAATTAAGTATAAAATAATCTTACAAGATTCAATCAAGAGAAGCTTTGAAAATGAATCTAAAAAGGTGCAAGGTAGAAATCCTAAAAGTGCAAGACTTTCAAATGATATAAATTATTTCTAAGATGAATATCCTTGAATTATTTTCTCATTATATGAAAGTAGACTTGATTAATAACACTTTGAAAAAAGAGTGGACCAAAATGTTTTAAAATGGTAAATTTATGATGTTTTGAAGTTTATGAAGAAAACATGTAAGCTAAATGGTAAAAAAATAAGGAAATGCCTCCCTCATGGGTCGAACCCACGTCCTGAGGTTCAAAGGCTCAAACCCTCATCAAACCATCCAAAGGACGCACGTGTTCAAATGAGGAGTGGAAAAGAATATATATCAAAACATTATAAAAATCTTAAAAAGGTAAAAGAGTTGTCCTCCTCAGGGATCGAACTTAGGAAAGCATAGGCAAGAGGTACATGAGCGCGCAGGTTACAACCACTGGGGTGGGGATACATCCAGTGTATCAAGCCACCCCAGAAATAGATAAGCCTCAAAGCTTGTAATTTTGGGCAAGGCCAAACCATCCAAACTAGTTAAAACGTGATGGATTCAAACTCAGTCAAATCAAAACCAGTTTTAACAAAATTTAGGTCCATCTCACTTGAAATTGAATGAGGATTTCAAAGGTGTTTTCAATTTTTCTTGAAGATGAATATAATTCAAAATTCGAAAGCAAAAGAAAGTTAAAGTCTTGAAGTGCATTTTCATATATATCACTCAAATCAAACATGTTTAAACCAAATGAACAGCCTGCACACACTCTAAACATCACACATATGAAGTTCAAACAGAAATGAGACTCAAAATTAAGATAGAACATAATGTGACTATGGAGTTGCCAATGTGTCACAACTTGTAATGGAAAGCTTCTAAACCAGCAATGACAGGATCAAATAAGCAAGCAAACATGATTCAATCACAAATAGCATTCAAATGAATCCCAAACATTACTACATCATGAGCCTAAACACACATGGACCTAAAATTCCAACTGTAGCTCCAAAATGACTTGGTTTCTCTTTGCAGCCATGATAATGAAATTGGGTTGACAAACCTCAGAACAGTTTTGACAGAGATTAATGCATCTTTCCATCATGTTTGAACCAATTCAAAAGTTTTTACATACTCTAAACATAATACACACGAGGTTCAGACACAAGCAGAACTCAGAATCAAGTTAGCATAGGATGTGACCACTAAGTTGAGAATGTTGCAGTGGTAAGTTTCAAACAAATTGATAGAAAGCAGATCAACATTCAATCATCATGATTTAAACAACACAAATAGGCATGTAATTGAGTTCTTAGATCAATCCCACAACGGTCTATACAAAAACCAGCAGCTTGCATATTTGCAATGTCAAGCAAACCAAATGTCTCAACACAGCATCAAACATCTCACATGACCTATGAGTGAATCTAACACAAGCACTAGATTCAAAATTAAACAGAACCAACCTATGCTTCAACTATAAAAGAAATCCAACACCTAAACCTCAAGACAGTTGTAAGCACATGAGCAAATAAACACAATCCAAGGTTAACATGATTTATAGAGAGATCTTAAGCATATTTCAAACTAGTGAACATCAAATATGATCATGATGTAAATATGAGTATAGTTTAGAGGTTACTTACCTCTTGAAGACTTCCAATGTAATCAAGCTTCTTAGTTGAGAATGCCTTGAATAGGTGCTCCACACTCCTGATACAAGCTCCAAATAGCTCTCTTCAAGTTGATTTCAAGCAAGACAAGGTTACTTCCACTTGAAGCAACAATGGACTTTTGGTGACAGATTCAAAAAATGATGTTGCAATTGGTTTTTGATGTCTAGGACAATTAATACAACTTATATCCAAGATGTCTAAGGTGTCAAGAGACCTATAACTGGCCTAGGCAGTGAATGTTGCTGGTTTATGCAGGAAAGTCAATGTTCATGGTGTGAGAAGTTGACTTTTTGAGTTATGGTGTTTTTGGCTGGTTTAATGGTTGGAACACCTTCCAAACATTTTTTGTAGGTTGTGTGGATGGTTTTTGAAGTATTTCTAAGTGTGGAAATGAGTCTTGTATGAAATCTGTCCAAGACAGATTTTGAGGTCTTTCTTGGATGACTAGCTTCAATCACAAGTAAGGGTAAAGCAAGGTTGGATGACTGGTTTCTTCGAGTTTTGAGGATTGTTCTTGTCTGTGTTATGCATAGAGAAGTCCTCTATTTATAAGGATATTAAGGGCTTGGACATATTTTGAAAGTATGGCTTGCGAGTTGTCTTTTTGAGGGAGAATCTTAGCAAATCCAATCGTGATTTCTTTTGCAGATCTTTTGCTTACTTCTAATGCATCTCAACCTCAAAACCAACTGTATTTGAGCAGTTAGGAAGTGAACATAGGGATGGTAAAGGTAGATCCTTCATGCTGCAACAGAAAATCAATCTCTCTCCTCTTGTACTTTTTGTACTTTCTTGCATTTAAATAATGATCTTGAACAAATCCTTGGCTTTTCTCATTGATTCCTCTTATTTTACTCATCATACACCCTTAGAAATCAAATCAGATGTTAAACCATGGTTGAAAATCAATTGGATAGTTGGCAAGTTGGTTTATGCTGAGTTTGACATTGTACATTTCAAGTGTTTGACCCTAACTTGCCTCATTCGAAACTCCTAGCTCACAAATGCTATAGAGGAGTTCTTGTATTTTTTGGAAATCCCTCATCATGCTCTGCAACTTTCATGTTTTGGGAATTTTCAAATTCGAAGTGAAACTAGGTCAAAAATGCCCTTGAAGTTGGCTGAAAACATGACTTGTAAAGTGCTAAAAATGTGAAATTTCACTAAGTGTTTTCTTCTTTTGCGTTGATTTTGATCATAACTCCAAATATATTCATTTTATGGACATGGACACTTTAGTAGGGTTTTTCAATACCTTTCCAACAAACTTTGAACCACTCCATTTGGATGTGTGGTTAAAACATTATGGTCTTGCCCCTTTCAAAATCCTAATTTCCCGACTTTTTGATTACTTCTCAATCCTTGATCCAATGGTCACAAAACTTCATGACTAGATGTAATATAACATTAGGAACATGCTTGCCTTCAATTTTGGGTCAAAACCCAGTTGGTCAATGAGTTGACTTTTCAGTCAGACGAATCGATCGATCGGAAAACCCTGAATTGACTGTTGGTGTTCTGGGTCCTTTGTGGTCTTGAAACTTCTTGAGTGGACTCCACTAATTAATATAAGCTTCATGGACCATGACTTTTCCTGATCAGAAACCCTAATCGGGAGTCCTGGACTGCACTGCTCTTGATCTTTGGGTGACAACCTCAAAATGAATTCATACTTGATCCAATGTAGTATTCTTGATGATGTGGGGACTTGTTTCACGGAGAATCAAGCTAAGACATTGACTGATCAAACCATAGAAACCCCGATTGCCGACTGCATGGAACTCTAATTCATCTGCATCTTGACAAAGACAAACTCTAAAACAGGTTAAGGTTAGATAAATAAATGATGATGCTTCTAGAATGATGATGAAGATCAAAGGGTCAAAATTTGGGGTACAATAGTTTCCCCTATTTAAATATCTTCACCTGATGACAATAAGAGATGACAATCTCCATAGAATCGTAGTGAAAGGTATTTAAATATAGCAAACCGAAAATTTTGTCCCTCAGATATGATGGTATGCAAAAGGAAAAATGCTAACATGAAATGAATTATAAATGATGTTGTATGATGCTTAGATGCAAGCAAAAATGCTGACACACGAGAAAAAAATAAAAGAACTGCAAAACAACGAGTAACTACCCACAGGGGACCCGACACATTAGGAAAGATCCAAGGCATAACAAGCAATAGTTCATACATGACTAATGATGGTATTTCAAGGGGATCTTTCACACAGGGACACAAACTCCAACGGGGAAGACAAATCCTCACTAGGGACAAGGGGAGAACTCCACTAGGGAAATGCAAACCTCCAACGGAGAACTGCATTAAGGGAGAAGCCACATAGAGGGGCAGAAGCCAACAGACTCAAACTTCGACCGGGGAAGCAAAAAGACTAGAGACACGATTCTTATTGGGGGCAAACCAAATAAGGAACTTCCTATAGCGAAGAGTTCAAACGAGATCTTCAAGAAAAAAACTAGAAACAAGACCAGACGCACTAGGGATGCTAGTAACCACTAGATCTCTGAGACTCCGATTGGGGATACTAAAGCTTCGCTAGGGATACCGGTGACAACCATAAATTCCTGTCAATAATAAATAGTCTTTAAGCGGTGCCAGTGACTACTGGTCTTTCTGGGGGTGAAAGGTGACAACCATAGCAAAGATATCAATAACAATTGGGTTTAGATGATGCCAGTAACCACTGGACTTACAAAGATTGTAACAACCAAATCTAGGGTGCCAATAATAATTGGATTTAAACAGTGTCAGAAACCACTGGACTTTAATGGGAAATTGGTAACAACCAAGCCAAACACCAATAACAATTGGATTCAAACAACGCTAGTAACTACTGGACTTAACCGGGGAAGTTGGCAGCAACCAACTCAAATACCAATAACAATTGGATTTAAAGAATGCTAGTAACCACTGAGCTTCAACGAAGATTGGTAACAACCAAATCAAAGGATACCAATAACAATTGGATTTTCAAAATGATGTCAGTAACCGCCGGACTTAGATTGGGGAGAGTTGGTAACAACCAAGTCAAAGTACCAATAATAGTTGGGTTTAAGTAACGCCAGTAACTATTGGACTTCAGTTGGGGAGAAGTTGGTAACAACCGAACTTCTTACAAATAACAATTGGTTTTTAAGCAATGCCAGTAACCACTGGACTTAGAAAGAACTAGTGGAAACTAAATCAAAGTACCAATAACAATTGGATTTTCAATGCAATGCTAGTAACTACTAGACTTCAAATGGGGGAATCGGTAGCAACCGAACCAAATACCAATAACCATTGGATTTAAACAATGCCAGTAACCACTGGACTTAGAGAGATTGGTAACAACCAAACTAAGGTACTAATATCAATTGGATTTAAGCAATACCAATAACCACTGTTGCACCCCAAAATTTGCCCAACCTTTTCTTGGCTTTGATTTTGTTTCATTTCATTTTATTCTAGCATTTTCATTGCATAGCATGATGCAGGGGATCGAGGTTTCCTGTGGCTCAGAATTCACTCTCAGTGCAAGCAATCAAAGCAGCGAGTATCAGGCGACATTTATTTTGCCCAGCGGTCGAGCTACCGATTTTATTTTTGTTTTGCAGGTTATTTTCAACCAAGAAAGTAGCGTTCAGGATATCGTGAGCAGTCTCATGGTTACAACGTTCTAGAACACATTCCAGAAGCTTAACAGGGTTTGAAACAGCAAGAAATGGGCAAACGAACAGATTTCCCTCCAAAAGGCGCCAAATTCAAAATTTTGAATGTGTTAATCGGTTAACCTATATGGTTAATCGATTAACCATTGAAAAATCAGCCCAGATTCAAAAATTTAAAGGGGTTAATCGATTAACCTATATGGTTAACCGATTAACCAATGTGATTTTTGCCTCTGTACGTGATTTTTCAATGCAGAGCCATTTGGGGTCTAATTTTTGTCATTTTGAAATGCATTTTTACACTTGGGAAGGATCTAGAACCATTTTTAAAATTTGGATTAGTTTTCAAATTAATTCAATTCCATCCAAAATCCCACTCCTAATTCCATTCCAAATTTTCCAACCCACTCTCCAAACCTTGCTTTGGATCCAAACCAAGAGAATACTTAAGTGATCCACTCCAAACCACACTGATCTAACTCTCATAATTTCCATTTTCAAATTCAGAATTCTCTCTCAATTCTCTCAATTCTCTCTCAATTTCACCATTTCCAGAACCCTCACCAAAGCTCTCCCTCCATTGAATTAATTGATTCTTCATTGGAATCCATTAATTCTTGAGCTTAAACCTTCATCTATCATCTCCATTGGATCAGTTTCTTCATTCAATATTCGTGCAAATTCAGATCTGAAATTTGAAGTGAAGCTAGAAGTGATTATTTGACGCAATTTGGCTTAATCTTGAAGGATCTCCATCTCTATTACAAGGATTAGCTTGGATCTTGAAGTATTCCAGGTTTCTTGCTTCGATCTACTCATTTCCAGCGAATCAACATCAATCGAAGCAAATCTCCGCTTCGTAGGTTGGAAATTCTTGATCCGAATTCTGTTTTAGCTAAATTGCAAGTTCATCATGATAATTTTCATTTTTGATTGATTTGCTGCATTTTGATTCGTATGATCTGTGTTAATGCTGTTTGGATCTGTACACATGTTGTTTGAATCATGATTTGATGGTTTAATTTCGTGATTAAATGATTATGTGATCATTGGCATATTTGGGGAAATGATAAGCTGTTGAAAAGTGATTCTGCTTTGTTGTTTTCTGCTGTCAGCATAGTGTTAATCGGTTAACGCATATGGTTAACCGATTAACCATCACAACTTTTCAGATTTTTCAAAGTTTTCAAAGTGTTAATCGGTTAACGCATATGGTTACTTGGTGCTTTCTTTTGCTTCTTGCCATGATCCCCATAGGGTTCCTAGTCCCTCCGTTTAGGATGGGAGTAGGAGAGACATTAGGTGTTCAATCCAAGCATGCTAACATTAGGTAGTTCCCCTTCGTATCCCAACTCTAAGTCCACTTTGCAAGATAACTTTTAGGATTGAGTTAGTCCCCTTTAGAAGTCCTTTCTTCTCTTCTCATCTTCATACAATCTTAACATACTTAATAAAGATAATGGATGTTATGCCATGAGCCTTGTACTTGGGAAATGGTGATTGAGCGGTTACCTCTCAATTACCTAGAGTGTTTAGTATACGTCCTTAGGACGATATGCGGCGCATTCGATCCTAGGTTTTAGACTTTAATACAACATACATTATAAACATTCAATAATTAAAATACTTCTTCTCTAAAAAACACAAAAACACTTCAAATCTTTTTTCACCCTTTGGGGTTTTTAATCAAGGAAAACCATTTTCAGATAAAAGAGTGTTGTTAACTCTTAGTTCTACCGCAAACGGTAACGCCTAAGTCTCCAATGGTCGAGCTGCATACACCAACTGCTAGAACTACTTGTTAACCCTACTCGGGGCTAAAAACTTTTGAACCAACCTGTGGTCCTTTTAGCCCGAACTACGTTTGCCCTGATCTTTCATACCAAATGAAAGTACGTAGGCACAAGACGTGATGTTTTAGCGAGTAACCTTTCCCCCTTTCACCCGTAGTTAGCCGAACTACGTTGACTCTGACTTTCCCATTGCACGAGGGAATACGTAGGCACAGAGCGAGGATGCTCTGCCGAGTCTCCTTTCTTTTTCTTTTGTCCCTTGACCTTTAGCTAGATAGATGATCTCCCTTTTAGATAGACAATAAAGCATGGATCCCATCGAGTATGACGGACGTGAGGGGTGCTAATACCTTCCCCTTGCGTAACCGACTCCCGAATCCAGACTTGGTTGCAATGACCTTGTCTTTCCCTTTTTCGTCAGGTTTTTCCGATCGTTTACTTTCCCTCTCTTTGGGATAAATAACGAAAGGTAGCGACTCTTCTATTTTCCACCGGGTGTTTTTCGCAGTTGCGACAACTGGCGACTCTGCTGGGGAATCTGGTTCCCTATGCGAGTCAATCCTAGTGCTTGTTTGTTTATCTTTGGGTGTTGTATATATGTGCTTTATTTACTTTCACATTTTACTTTCTACATTCTATCATTATTACTGTGCTGTGGGGAGGGAAGTTCTGATGAGTGATAAGCCGGACCCGGGCTTGAGTATAAACCTAGCATTAGTAGTCGAGATTAGTGGGGGGCTTGCTTGCTTAGCAGGTACAGTTTCCCACGAAATTCACGCTCAGACGAGATTCTCTTTGATGACTTCTCCTCTGGCTCTTAGGGCTCGATGGGATGTTGGATCTGAGGATTGTCGACTATGGGAACCGATCATTTGTGGTTTAGCTAAGTGAGGCCTCTTCGTGAGATGATGATGCCAAACCAAAAATGGTGAACGTATCATCATTTCTCGAAAGTCTGTGACGCTGATGAACGCATAGGATGCAAAACCTTGTCAGTGGATAGGTCCATACCTGTGAGAGGGAGCGGGTTATGCAGGAAACCTTGGCTTTCAGATTACCCGGTTATTTATAGTATAAATCTGTGTTCCTGACATCAGTGGGCCCTATTGTCGGTACTTTGTTCTTGCTAAAGCGGAGCGATGGTTCTTCTCGATCAACAACACAACAATCTTGATCCCCTGTTTGCATTTGCATTTCATTAACATGTATATATGTTGCAGGTGCATATTTCCTTCGCGATTCTAGTGATCTTATTATGGAGTCCCTGAAGAGGACAATAGCTTACAGGTTCCCTACCCCAGATATCAGTTCTTTGCGGAGTTTGATTGCTTTGGCCGACAAGGAGGTGATGGAGGATTTTAGGTAGTCTTATGAGAGGTTGGTGAGGTTTGTCTGCAAGCCTTCAGTATATGAGATTAGCGGTGTCTATACTCTTCTGCAGTTCTGTGACGCCTAGCTGAGATGCTTCGTCTTTCCTAACTATGTCCTGGCTCCTACCCTAGAGGAGTATTCTGAGCTGTTACGGGTACCTGTTATTGATCAGATGTCGTTTGTCCATGTTGATGTTGAGCCTGATCTGGATAAGCTTGCTGCTATATTACACTTGGATGCTTCAGAGTTGAAGGGGAAACTGGTTAAGAAGAGTGAGACATATGGTTTTCTTTTGCCTTTTCTGGTGGAGAAAGCTCAGCAGTTCGCCAAGGATGGGTGTTGGATTGTGTTTGGCGCCATTCTAGCTCTTTGTATATACGACATTGTACTGTTTCCTAATCTGCCAGACTTTGTAGATGTGGATGCTTTCTACTTGCTAGCTTCAGGGAATCCGGTACCCACCCTTCTCAGAGATGTTTATCATTCTGTGCACCACAAGAATGAGAACCGAAGGGGAAAGAATGTATCTTGTTGCATCCCTTTATTATACAGGTGGTTTGCTAGTCACATGCCCAAGACAGGTCCATTTGTTGTTACCGCTGGTACTTCAGAGTGGTTCGATAGGTTGATGGGTTTGTCTGCGGAGAATATCACTTGGTTTGACAGGGATATGCTTGGTACATATATTATTTATAGTTGCGGTGGATTTCCTAATGTCCCTGTAGTCGGAAGGAAAGGTTGCATCAACTATAACCCTTCTTTATTGATTAGAAAATTTGGATATGCACTGAAGGATCCTCCTAAAGAAGAGGAGATACAAGAATCTCTGTATCTCACCGGTTTATTGGAGGGTGATGCCTTGCCAGATTAGAGCATGCTTGGAGTAGTATTCATCGGAGAGGGAAAGTAGCCTTGGGGAAAAGTAATAGCCGAGCATATGACCCTTACCTGACTTGGATTCATGATAGAGCTGCGAAGTTTCTGATGCCGTTTCCTTCAGTTGCACCTCTGTATCCTCTCATGATTGAGGAACCCTATACCATAGACATTCAGAAATACAATCAGTTACTGTTCGAGAAGGAAGAGTTGAGAAAAGCCAATGAGGATTTGGAGAAAGAATTCATTCAGCTTCGAAGTGAGAAGATTGAGATTGTTCATTCCTTCAAGAAGCAAACTGAGCTTGTAAACAAATTGGGTACGGATCTGACCAAGGAGACCAATTCTAGGGAGCGTTCGGGTTTGGATTTCAAGGCTCTTAATAGTGTTCTTGCTTCTAAGAAGGAAGAGTTGGATAGAGCTTACTTGAAGATTTCTAAGTTTGAGAACCAATGGAATGCTACGCTCACCAACAACAAAGAGCGCGAAGACAAGTTGAAGCTACATATCAGCAAGTTGAAGACGCAGCTCAATGCCAAAGACGAGAAGATTGCAGCGGAGACGTCACTCATATGGGATAGTGAGTACAGGTTGAACGAAGCGATTGCAAACTTGAAGGATTTCAGGTTGAGAGCTGATTCCAAGAGATGCAAACTCGAGGTGTGTTTCGGGGAAGGAGCTTGGGAAGACCATGTTGAGAGTTTACAGCATACTGTTAGCCAGCAGGAGCTACTCATTCGTGGACTACTTACCAGACCAGATCATCCTGAGAGGCTGGAGTTGCTAGAGGACTTCCGGTCTCATCATCCTGCTTGACTATCTTGTTTATCTCTGTTGTAATTTGATGCTTATTGCTTGTTGTGCTGACCATCACCAGGCTTATTGGTTGAGGTCTTTTCTTTTGTACTCAGTTATAGCTTGTACATTGCCTGTTGGCCTGTGATTATATACAAGGAGGTTCTGTTATATGCTTGTCTGTAGGGTTATCCATTGTTATGTTTCTCCCGGAAACTAGAATCGAGGGGGAAATTTCCCTGTTGCATACATACATGTCTGCATTTTGCATTTTTCGCATTGCAGGTGCATCAGAACTGTTAATCTTATTTTCTTGTGGTTCTTTCTAGTGTTTCAGGATTGCAAATTTAATGACTCACAAATATACAACTAGGGGAAATCAGAAGAGAGTAATGGAGCATATGCAAGCAGAGATGCAGGAAATGAGGGACTGGATGACCCAGTTCATGGAGGTAATGCAGGGAGTGACTAATGGACAAGAGCAACTCCATAATCTAGTGCAGCCCTTGATTGCACGTGTTGATGGCAACGGTGTGTTGCATGGTGGGAATGCTGCTAACCCTCCATATGTTTGTTGCACCCCAAAATTTGCTCAACATCTTTTTACCTGGTTTATGTTTCATTGCATTATCATTTGAATAGTTCTATCATTTGCATATCATGGCATATCATTCATCCAACAGGAGATCAAGTGTGATTATTATCAAGAGAAGCCTAGCAAGAAATCTTATCCAAGCTTGAGAAGTCATCCAAGTCATCAGGAGGTGGTGGGAGGTCTTGAGAAGTTTGAATGCATACATGTGGATTTTCTACTATCTTGAGGATCAGCTGAGGACCATCAATGGGATGTGAAGCATTGATTGTGAATAAAAGATGTGTATAGAGCTTATGGAGTGCCTAGAGGTCCATGTTGGAGCTAAATCAGGTCATTGTGTCAAATGCAAGAGCCACAGTTGAAGTGCAGACAATTAGGGTTTCATCTGGATCAACCCTAGGTCAATTATGCAATTGAAAAGCATTCAAGCCTACTTTGAGGTCATGGAGTTCATGGATTTATGTGATAAGACATTTGTGGTGTTGTGCCAAGATTAAATCAAGAAGAATCAAGAATGTGGGAAGTTGCTAAATTAGGGTTTCAGTGCAAATTACCCTATTTAGTGCCTAACTTCAAGGCAACATAAGTCAAGATACAAGTTTCAAATGGATCTTTGTCCAACATGGAACTTTTAGAGCATCTCAATACCTTTAATTGGAGTACTATAAGTCCTCAAGGGGATTTGTAGAACTCAAGTTATGGTCCAGACAAGTTATAGGTCCTTAGATGCCACTAAAATTTGTCTGTGAAAATCATCTGACTTCAAGGATATTTTTGACCTAGAAGGAGGTTTCACCTGAACTTTTGGTCAACATGAAAGTTGTTCCTCATGATCTTAGCTTTCTAAATTATACTAGAAGTCCTCCATCTGATTTGTAGAACTCAAGTTATGAGGTTTACAAGTCAGGGGTATTTTGGGAAAGTGAGATTATAGGTCATTTTCAATCATAGGTACATATCTCCAACTTACAAGCTTCAAATGGAGATTTATTCAACATGGAACTTGCTTAAAAGGATGGTTTGAGTACAACCAAGTGGTCATGAGAGTTTAGTGTGGCTCATATCAAAAAGTCACTTGAAATGGCTTGAAAATGAAGGAAATTCAAATATGGAAAGGAGGGAAAAATGTGATTTTGTGCTAGATGCCTCAAACCAAGCAAGTGGGTACATTTTCTGATTGAAAATCACATTTCAAACACTTTGGTTTTAACATAATTTTGAGTTCAGTTCAAGTTTTGGAAGTTGCCATGTAGTTGCTTCACTTGTAAGTAACATTGCAAAATCAATGCACAAGGCAATTCAGACCAATCTCTCCATTCAAACTCATTCTAAATGACATGTGCAAGGTGTGAAAACCTTCTAGAACCAATGCAAAGCTTGCAATACACGACTGTCATAGTGAATTTGGATGAAAAACTAGAAATTGCAATGCACTGTTTTGGGCTTCAATTTGGATCCAAAAGCCCATGAAATGATTCTATATATTCATTAGAGCAAGTTCAGATCAAGGTTGAACCTCATTTCGCTCCAGAACCAGAGAGAGCATTTGAAATTTCACAACTACAACTGCAAATCGAATTCTGATTTTGGAGCCAGTTCAAGCCAAATTGAGGTGTGCAATATCTCCCTTGTGGATTATTGAAAGTTTCTGTAGCTTTTTGAAGCAAGCCATGAGTTCTAACTGCATTTATTTCAAGATCTATACCAGGTTAGCATCTCTCAAAATTCAGCAGGATTTAACATAATTTAGATAGCTTTAGACTTGTGGTTAGGATCTAGACATGACATAGATCGTTTTAGGCTTGATTTGGACTCAATTGGTGATGTTTGAAGATGACATAACAGATCTGTTTGGACTTGAATCTCTTGATTCATGAGTTTTTGTAGCAAGTTGTTTAGATCAGGATGATCAGTGCAACATGAGGAGGATTTCTATGTATTTAATTTAGCATTTGGTGAGAGTTGATTTGGATGACATCTCTGAATATTGCTTCGTGTTTGCTTACCTATTGAGAGTTAGATCATTTTGATTAAAGATTTGGAATCTACGTTGAAAACTGAGTGGAATTGGTGTAGAGATTGTTATTTTTGGTTGCCTGAACCTGGACCCTCGCCGGAGAAGACAATCGGAGTCTTCTTCGGCCACCATGAAGCACCGTCTCTAATCTCACTCAGGCCAGGTTGAATTTTGGAGAAGACGATTCCATAGCCATTGGATCATGCTCTGACCAAAGACTTTCCACCAGATCCTAGGGCTGTGTTTTAATCTGAGGAGTGGACTTTTTCAATTCAAAACGCAGCATTTAAATAATGCGCTGGCTTCATGTTGCGCGTCCAGATCCTTGACTGGTCTCCTGATCCAACCATCCATGTTTAATTTCTTTTTATTCATTTTATTTTATTTTATTTGCCTTTTGCTTCCAAAATTCATTTTAATTCCATTATTGATCAGAAAAATATTTTAAAAATATGTTCATGTTCTTCTTTTCATTTGTGATTTTCTGAAATTATTAGATGGAATTTTCATGCATTTTTCAATTGTATTTGATTTTTCTTATTTTGTTAATTCTTTTAACTTTGCATATTTGACCATCTGTTTTGTGGAATTTTGTTCTTCCAATTGGTGATGAATTTGGCTTTGATTTTTTAGTATGTGTCAGGGTAGGCATGTATGTTCCCTTAGAATTTTTGGTGGATTTTCAGAACAACATTAGATTTTGTTTTAGGTATTGAGATTAGGACCCTCCCAAAATTGTGGATCCCCTTGACCTATTTCAATGTAGGAATTGTTTAGATAACTTAGAAGTTGATTTAGGCTTCAATCTTTTTACACTAGGTTGTTCAAACATTCATATTCCCCTATGAAATTAATTAGAATTTTGAAACTTGGTTTTCTATTTTAGTTGTATTTTGCAATTGGCTTGTATTTGTGATTTCCTCTCTTGAGTGCTTTGGATTGTTTGGTTTGGTTGGTTGCTTTGGAGTGGGTTTAGGCTTGAGTTCTTTTTGTTGGAGCTTCTGGATTCATTGAAGATGCTTGGGATTGAAGATTGGAGCTTGGAGTTGAAGGCTTTTCCTCTTGTGGAAGTTTCTTAAGAGCTTAGGAAATTAGGGTTTTAGGAAGTGCCTTAGACCTAGTTTTGATTATTTCTTTAAACATAGAGTGCATTGTTTGCCTCTATTCTATCCAATGATATAAAGTCCTCCTTGGGAAGCTCCATCTCTCCTTAGGAGGGATGAGTGGTATGCCCAAGTGAGTATAACTTTGAGGATATCCTTTCATTTGCAATGTTGAGTTTCTTAGTGATTTCCTTTGGTTGTCATTAAGTTCCTTAACATTATAGCTTGATCTTGATGATTAATCCTCCTCTTGGAGTGTGCTTGTTGGAGCTTGAAGATTGATTAAGCTTGAAGATAGAAGCTTGCTTGATGATGAAGCCTTTGCTGTCAACTTTGCTGTCTATCCAACTTTGCTGTTTAGAGCTGCTGTTGCTGTTTGCTGTAGGAGTTTGGTACTGCTGCTTGGGCTGCCCCCTCTATGTCTTTTGGTTTTTTCTCTGTATTGTTTGTTGGCTTGTGTTACTTGCCCCATAGGTTTGAAGTGAAGTTGATTCACTTTTCCTGTTGTTTTCCCAGGTTCGAGGTTGGGCAGGACTCCCTTGCCTCGCTTATATTGCTGCATTGCATGCATTTTACTGTTCACTGTAATTGCTTGCTGTCTTTTGCTGTTTATCCCCTAGGATCTCTGATTTCCTCTGTGCAAGAGGAAATTATGACAGACATTAGGTTTTGACCCATGCATGATAACATTAGGTTAGTTTCCCTTTCAACCATAGGATTTTTAGAGCGTCTTTCTCATCTCATATCAAAACAATTCAAAAACAGCGTAATAAGGATAACGCGTGTTGTACGTTACGAGCCTTAAGCTATTTGAGAAAAGGTTGCTGGAGGGTCACTCTTCAGTAATCTGGCTGCTTAGTATGGTACCCTTAGGGTGACATGTGACGTAGTCACTTTCAGCTCACAAGTCTTTAGTGCAGTACAAGTTGCAAACAGACTAAAAAACATTTCTTTCGTAAAAAACTCAAACAAACATTCAAACTCTGTTTTTGTCCTCTTGGACCCTTAATCAGGAAAACCCTTTCTTAAGGAGATAAAAAACTGTCAGACAAACTTGTGTCTTCCGTAGCCCGAACTACGTTTGCTCTGATCTTTCATGCCGTATGAAAGTACGTAGGCATAGGATGCGATATCCTAGCGAGCAACCTTCCCCTCCTTTCCCGTAGGTAGGCGAACTATGTTGACTCTGATTTCTCGTTTCAGACGGGAATACGTAGGCATAAAGTGCGATACTTTGCCGAGTCATTTTCTTTTCTTTTTAACCCAGACATGTAGAGTAGATAGAATAACACACCCTTAGATAGAAAACAAGCGTGGATCCCGTCGAGTACGACGGATGTGAGGGGTGCTAATACCTTCCCCTTGCGTAACTGACTCCCGAATCCAGGATTTGGTTGCGACGACCATTCCTTTCCCTCTTTGCGTTAGGTTTACTCTGAGCGTTTCCTTTCCCTCTTGTGGGATAAATAACGCACGATGGCGACTCTTCTGTCATTGCCGGCGCCGATTTTCGCAGTAGCGACAACTGGCGACTGTGCTGGGGACTCCAACAGTTCCCTATGCGAGTCAATCCTAACGCTTGTTTTCCCATCTGGGTTTTTGTGTGTATTTACCTTTCTGCCTTTACTTTCAGTACTCTATTATTGTTGTTGT
Organism: Lathyrus sativus; assembly: GCA_963859935.3. Taxonomy (NCBI): domain Eukaryota; kingdom Viridiplantae; phylum Streptophyta; class Magnoliopsida; order Fabales; family Fabaceae; genus Lathyrus; species Lathyrus sativus. The sequence goes on along the minus strand of OZ012737.1, from coordinate 377,778,605 downwards.
GCTGGGAAGAGGGTTAGATTGAGAGATAAGCCGAACCTGGGCTTGAGTTTGCACATAGACTTAGAAGTAGAGACTAATGGTTATTCTGCTTGCGTAGCTTGCACCAGCTGGCCGCGAAATCTGCGCTCGGACGAGATTCTCTTTGATGCTTCTTGCCTGGCCCTTAGGGCTCGACAAGTTGTCTCACCCGAGGATTGTCGACTCTGGGGACCTATCAATTGGGATTCAGCTAAGTGAGGTTGCTTCAAGGGATGATGATGCCACACCTTCTGGGTATTTTATCATCGCTCTTGAAAGTCTGTGACGTTGAACCCGCATAGGATGCCGTACCTCGTCTACGAGTTAAGTACATACCTGTGAGGGGTAGGTAGGTCTGTTTGCAGGAAACCTTTGACCTCAGAGTACCTGGTTTATCTCTGTCAGTGAGATGTGGTTACAGGGTTCTCTTGAGTGGTTGGTTTTGTTTGAGGTGAAGATTTGATGGTTCTCAGGCTTCAGTACAGAGCAACACATTTCATCAGCATTGCACTTGATCTCCTGTTTGCATATGCATGTGCATTTTCATGTTTGCATTTCATTAACGTGTATTTATGTTGCAGGTGTGATCATTCCTCTCTGATTCTAGTGTATCTTCTAGCCAGACATGGAGTCCATGAAGAGGACAGTTGCTTACCGGTTGCATTCGCCAGATATCATTTCCTTGCTGGGATTAGTTGCTCTAGCAGATGAGAGAGTGAGGGTTGAGTTCAGAGTATCTTATGGGAGATTGCTTAGTTTGTTGTACAGGCCTTCATCATTTGAGACGACTGGGGTGTATACTTTGATGCAGTTCTATGAGCCTCAGCTGAGATGCTTCCTATTCCCCGACTATATTCTGGCACCCACTTTGGAGGAGTATTCTGCTATGTTGGGAGTTCCTGTGTTAGACCAGATGCCCTTTATACATGTTGATGCTGAGCCTGAGATGGCTACACTTGCTGAGATTTTCAGTTTAGACGCTTCTGAGTTCCCTGGAGGTTTGGTCAAGCTGAACGGAGCTTATGGTTTTCACCTGTCTGTCCTGGTTGAGAAGGCTACACAGTGCGCGAAGAGTGGATGTTGGGTTGCCTTCAGTGCCATTCTAGCTGTCTGCATCTATGGGGTTGTCTTGTTTCCCAATGTGCCAGATTTTGTTGACTCAGATGCCTTCTTGATTCTTGCCTCGAAGAATCCAGTTCCTACTCTCTTGGGCGATGTTTATCATTCTATTCACTATAAGAATGAGAAACGTCGTGGCAAGAATGTTTCTTGCTGTCTTCCTCTCTTGTACAGGTGGTTCCAGGGGCATCTTCCGAAGACAGGACCTTTTGTTGATGCTGTTGATACTTTGGATTGGTCTTCCCGATTGACGGGGCTGTCTGCTGAGAACATCATTTGGTTTGATCGGAGTATGCTTGGCACTGATATTATATATAGTTGCAGCGGCTTTCCGAATGTCCCTTTGATTGGACGGAAAAGCTGTATCAACTATAACCCTTCTCTGCTGGTGAGACAGTTTGGTTATGCCTTGAGAGATGCTCCTATTGAGGTTAAGATACAGGAATCTCTGTATCTCACGGGCTTATTAGACGAGGCTGTTTTGATCAGGTTGAGACATGCATGGGCTAGCATCCATATGAGAGGGAAAGCTTTGCTTGGTAAGAGCAACAACAAAGCTTATGATCCTTATTTGGCTTGGATCCACGAGAGAGCTAGGATTTCCTTGATGCCATATCCTGCTGTGGAACCTCTGTATCTTCCAGTGATTGAGACACCTGCTTCGGTAGAGATTGAGAAGTATAACAAATTGTTGGCTGAAAACGAAGAATTGAAGAAAGCCAATGACGAGTTAAAGAAAGAGATCTTCCAGTTGCGTCATGAGAAGAATAAAGCTACCTTCACGGTAAAGGAACAGACTGAGTTGATTAATAGGTTGGGTTTAGATTTGACTGAAGAGACCAACAAGAGGGAAAAAGTGGGAGTAGCCTTGAACGGTGTTAGCAAGGTGCTTGCTTCCAAGAAGGAACTCTTAAACAAAGCTTATTCCCGACTCGGCAAGTGGGAAACATTATGGAATACCATGCTTACCAAGTGGAAGGAGCGCGAAGATGAGCTGAAGCTGCAGATTGCCACGCTAGAGGCGCAAATTAGAGCCCATGATGCAAAGGTTGCTAACGAGACATCACTTAGGAGCACTGTTGAGCTTAGAGTAAGTGACCTTGGCAAGGAATTGAGAGGTTGTGAATTGAAGGCCGGCTTCAAGAGATGCAGACTCGACGAGTGTTTTGGCGAAGGAACCTGCAAGGACGACGCCAAAAAGCTGTGATCCACTGTCGAGCGACATGCATTACTGATACAGGAGCTAATCTCCAGACTAGGTCATTCGAAGATGTTGAGGATATTGGAAGATGTCAGAGCGCGCCATTTGGCCTGATTTATCTTTGCTTTGCTTTTGTTATCTGTGCTTGTATTTTGACCATCGCCAGACTTGTTGGCCGAGGTCTTTTCATCTGTATTCAGTTGTATTCTTGTACTTTGCCTCTGGGCATTTGTTTATGTATGTGGATTTTATGATTCCTTGCTTGCTTGATTGGGACTCCATTGTCGTGATGGCCTTCTCTCTGAAACTAGAATCATGGGGGAATATAACCTGTAGCATACTTATACATCTGCATCTGCATACTCATATTGCATGACCGGTATTTTTTTTGAATCTGTATCTTATTTCCTGCGTCTCACAAGTTTCAGGATTGACAACCAGAGAACGCATCGTTATTCTACCAGGAACAACTGCAAGAGAATCATGGATCAAGTTCAAGTCGAGATGCAGGAAATTCATGAGAAGTTGGCACTTTTCATGCAAGCAATGGAAATTGTGGTCAAGGCCAGGAGAATCTCCAGACTCTGGTGCAACCGCTGCTGGTGCGGGCGAATGGAAATACTGATTATCAGTCTGTTGGAACTCCTCGCAGGGAGGATGGGATACCTATAGTGGTCATTCCCACAAGTGGTGGAGTTGGTGCCGGTGATGGCAATGGCAATGGAAATACGGGCACTGGTGCTGGTAATGGTAACACTGGTATTGGTAACACTGGTACTAGAAACGCTGGAAATGGTGATGGGAATATTGTTAACGATACTGGCAATGCTGGAGATGCTAATCAAGGGTTCGGTGACAACACTGGTTTTGGAAACAATAACCAAGGGTTTGTCATTGGTAATCATGATGGTAATTTTGGTTTCAACAATCAAGGCTTTGGCTACGATGGCTATGGTAACAACAATCAAGGGTATGGATACGGGGATGTTGGCTTTGGTAATATGAACAACAACGGTGCTGGGATGGTGCCTTTCAACACCGGTTATAGACTAGGTGGGGTCAACCAAGGATTCGGTAACAGAGGACAGAATCCTATTTTCAATCAACAGGGATATGGCCGTAACGCTGGTTACGAGGTATATGGCAATGAGAATCTGAACTGGGGCGAGGATCGCCAGGAAGATGCCTTCTCCGGAAAAGGCGTGGGATTTGAAAGGCCTAATGATAATGATAGGAGGTTCAAAATGTTGGAAGAGGAGATCAAAGGGATAGCCAGTCAGAACTCTGCTAGGTTAGATATGACTACCATGGGACTAGTGCCTGGGCTGAGGGTGCCTTTGAAATTCAAAGCTCCAACATTTGACAAGTATAAAGGGGATACATGCCCTAGAGTTCATGTACGTTCTTATTAAAGAAGAATGTCTACATACTCTGACGACGAGAAGATGCTTATGCATTTCTTTCAAGACAGTTTATCGGGACCATCGCTGGAATGGTACATGGGACTGGTGCCCACCCAAATTAGAAGCTGGAAAGAATTGGCTGATGCTTTTGTTAGACACTGCCAATATAATAGTGACTTGGCGCCAAACAGGGTCCAGCTGCAGAGTTAGTCTCAGAAAAATGGTGAGAGCTTCAAGGAGTATGCGCAGCGCTGGCGTGATATTGTGGCTAGGGTTCATCCCCCTTTGGTTGAAAGAGAGTTGATTGATATGTTTATTGGAACCTTCTCTGGAATGTATTACGACAAATTGCTCAATGTCTCGATGGGTAGTTTCTCCGACATGATTCTCATGGGAGAACGGATTGAAAACGGAATTAAGATTGGGAAGATTCAGGCGGGTGAATCCACCTCAGCTGGAGGTGTATAGAAAGCCTTTGGTGGAAGGAGACAAGGCGACGCCAGTGCGGTATATGGTGGTCGAGGTCGTGGAAGAGGTAGGAATCAATATCAGCCACAACAAGCTGCTAGTGTTACTATCCTGATACCTCAGCAAAAACAACAACAACAACAACAACGACAACAACAGCCGCAGCAACAGAGAATGCACCCTGCTCAGCATAGAATTCAAGAGGGTAGGCCAAAGAGAGTATTTGAAGCACCTTCTTCAACTTACGCTGAACTGCTTCAAACGCTGTTGGATTTAAATTTGGTTGAAAAGAGAACGATGACCCCGTTGACGGGCACTCCTCCATTTGGTTTTGACGCTGGTAAACATTGTGATTTTCATTCCGGGGCGCCCGGACATGATATTGAAGGTTGCCATGCTTTCAAACATAAGGTTCAAGATTTGCTTGATAGTAAGGCCATTAACTTTGGTCAGGATGGTCCCAATATTGTACAACAACCCATGCCGAATCATGGAGTGAATGCTATCATAACGGAAGAGAATTTGAATTTGGTTATGGATGTGAATGAATTGAAGACACCGTTGAGTTGTGTTAAAAGTAGACTGCTGAAAGGGGAGTATTCCCTGGATGTGACGAATATTGTCTGGATTGCTGGACCCAACCAGAGGGTTGCGCTGATTTGAAAAGAGGTATCCAAGCCATGATGGATGATGGGATTTTTCAATTTGATCGGACTGCTATTGAGAAGCCTGTTGAGGCATTGTTTGAAAAGCAGGATGAGATTGCAACTGTTACGATCCCAAGGAAGACTATTACGATATCGGCGCCCGCCAAGCGGCCGAATATCATAATAACAAAAGCAGGACCCGTTCCTTTTGAGAGTACAAAAGCTGTTCCATGGACATATGGGTTAGAAGCATACTGTAATGGAGAAAAGATTGAGGTGAATAGCCGGCCGACAGGGGCAGTTGACAATGTTGTTGGAACGGGAGGCATGACCCGTAGTTGAAGAATCTTCACCGCACCTGAAGTTGAAGCAGAGAAGATTGCTTAAGACAAGGCCAAGGTGAATGAAAGTGGACCATCCCAATTGAAAGAGAAAGACACGTCGCTCAAGGACGTAGAAGAGTTCATGAGGCTAATTCGCAAGAGCGATTATAAGATTGTTGAGCACTTACAACAGACACCCTCAAAAATTTCAATCCTATCTTTGTTGCTTTGTTCTGAGGCTCATCGAAATGCTTTGTTGAAGATATTGGACACGTCATTCGTACCTCAGGAGGTTTCTGTCAACCAGCTAGAGGGGGTACTGGCGCATGTCAATGCTGGACATAGTTTGGGTTTCACAGATTTTGATCTAACACCCAGAGGCCGAGAGCATAATATGGCTTTGCACTTATCGGTGGAGTGCCGGGGCACCGTAATGTCGCACGTTCTTGTGGATACCAGATCATCTCTGAATGTATTGCCTAAGAAGGCTCTGATGAAGTTGGATATCCGGGGAATCATTTGCACGCCAAGTGACTTGGCTGTGAGGAGGGCGTTTGATGGAACGAGAAGGTCGGTGCTTGGATCGATAACGTTGCCGTTGCAGGTCGGGCCGAAAATATTTGACACAGAATTTTATATCATGGATATTCATCCAGCTTATAGCTGTTTACTTGGGCGTCCGTGGATACACTCTGCAGGGGTTGTGACGTCCATGTTGCATCAGAAGCTTAAGTTTGAAGCCGGTGGTGGTATCGTTACTCTTTGTGGGGAAGAAGACATCTTGGTCAGTCATATCTCATCATTCAAGTACGTTGAAGTGGATGGAGAAATCCATGAAACGCCCTACCAAGCCTTCGAAGGGTTTCAAATCAAAGACAAGTCCAGTGTTCCCAGCAAAGTGCTAGAGGTTGTTGTGGCTTCGTACAAAGACGCTCAAGCGTTGGTTCAGACTGGTGAGACCAAGGGTTGGGGTCAAGTGCTGGAAATTCCTGTCAAGATGGACAAGTTTGGACTAGGGTATCGCCCAACATCAGTATCTTCTTCTTCACAGAAAGCACCCAAGTTCAAAGGACCGGTGGTGATTACTCCAAAGGGAGTCTGCTTTGAGGCGATTAATGTTGTTTCCGACTCTGAAGACGGAGATAGTGATTGCGATATGGACGCGTGGATCAAGCCTAGCGTGCCAGGACAAAGTCTCTGCAACTGGTCCATCCGGGAAAAAGTCCCAGTGACTACAAAACAATAATGATCTGTTTTCTTGATTATTGTATAATCTTGTGTCCTACCCGGGGCACAGTGATTTTGTTTTAGGGCCACCTGCTTATGTGTATGCACTGTTTAATCATTGAATAAAGGCATTTTTCTCATACAAAGTTTGTGTTCCCCGTTGTTCCTATTTTTATTTTAACAATAAATGGCAATGTGGTTATGAGCTTTGTTTGCACTCATTTGAAGCATTTAACCATTTCCTTTGCAGGATTCATATTTCAGATGACACCGAACACGAACTTCCTATGACTCGCTTTGACTTCGAGCACCCGGTATTTCAAGCTGAGGAAGAGATTGTTGAGGATAGCGACTTGCCAGAAGAGCTGACTCGACTATTGAAACAGGAAGAAAAAATCATTCTGCCTCATCAGGAAGAGATTGAGATTATCAACGTGGGGTCCGAGGGAGTTGTCAGGAACATCCGGATAGGGGCTGCACTGCAAAGCGACATCAAGCAAGGTCTGATTGAGATGTTGCAAGAGTACAGTGATATCTTTGCTTGGTCGTACGAGGATATGCCAGGATTGGGTACTGACATGGTTGTTCATCGTCTGCCATTGCGAGAAGAATGTCCGCCTGTTAAGCAGAAACTCAGAAGAACCAGACCAGATATGTCTGTGAAGATTAAGGAGGAAGTTCAGAAACAGTGGGATGCCGGTTTCCTTGCTGTTACAACTTATCCCTCATGGGTCGCTAATATAATACCTGTACCAAAGAAAGATGGTAAGGTGCGGATGTGTGTGGACTATCGAGATTTGAATAGGGCGAGCCCAAAGGACGACTTTCCGCTTCCTCATATCGATGTGCTGGTCGATAACACAGCTCAATTCTCCGTGTTCTCCTTCATGGATGGCTTCTCGGGTTACAATCAGATAAAAATGGCACCGGAAGACATGGAGAAAACAACCTTCATTACCCCATGGGGAACATTTTGCTACAAAGTGATGCCCTTTGGTTTGAAGAACGCTGGGGCAACATATCAACATGTTATGACGATGCTCTTTCATGACATGATGCATAAAGAGATCGAGGTTTATGTTGACGATATGATTGCCAAATCCCAGACGGAGGAAGAGCATCTGGTCAATCTTCTGAAATTGTTCAAGAGGCTTAGGAAATTCGGGCTGAGGCTGAATCCTAACAAGTGCACCTTCGGGGTGAGATCCGGTAAACTATTGGGGTTTATTGTGAGCGAAAAAGGAATTGAGGTTGATCCGGCTAAGATAAAAGCAATACAAGAAATGCCAACGCCTAAAACAGAAAAAGAAGTGCATGGGTTTTTAGGGAGGTTGAATTACATTGCTCGGTTCATATCTCACCTAACCGCCACATGCGAGCCATTATTCAAATTGTTGAAAAAGAATCAGGCTGTAACCTGGAATGAAGATTGTCAAAGGGCGTTTGAAAAAATAAAAGAATATTTGCAGGAACCTCCAATATTGATACCCCCAGTAGCCAGGAGACCATTGATTATGTATTTGACAGTTCTTGAGGAAAGTATGGGTTGTGTTCTCGGTCAACATGACGGGACTGGACGTAAAGAGCATGCGATTTACTACTTGAGTAAAAAGTTCACAGATTGTGAATCCCATTACTCAATGCTCGAAAAGACGTGTTGTGCGTTAGGCTGGGCTGCCAAACGTTTGAGACAATACATGTTAAACCATACAACCATGCTAATTTCAAAGATGGATCCGATCAAATACGTATTTGAAAAGCAAGCACTCTCCGGGAGGATTGCCTGATGGCAGATGGTGCTGACAGAATAGGATATTTAATATGTTTCTCAAAAGGCTATCAAAGGTAGTGTTCTCTCAGAGTACCTAGCGGAGCAGCCGATTGAAGATTACCAACCAATGAGGTTTGATTTTCCTGACGAGGATATCATGTACTTGAAAATGAAAGATTGTGATGAGCCGTTGCCGGATGAAGGTCCAGAGTTGGGTTCCAAATGGCAGTTGATATTTGATGGCGCTGTTAACTCCTATGGTAGTGGAATAGGGGCAATTATCACTACTCCTCAAGGGACACACATTCCCTTTACTACCAGATTGACCTTTCCAGTTACCAATAATGAGGCTGAATATGAGGCGTAGGTCTTGAGGAGGCTATTGATTTGAGAATCAAATATCTTGATGTATACGGGGACTCTGCTCTAGTGGTCAACCAGATTAAAGGAGAATGGGAGACGCGGCAGCCCAATCTGATACCCTATATGAATTATGCAAGGAGATTGTTGCCTTTCTTTGACAAAGTAGAATTGCATCACGTGCCACGAGCAGAAAATCAGATGGCTGACGCTCTTGCGACGTTGTCTTCAATGTATAAAGTTAACTTCTGGAATGAGGCTCCCAGGATTGTTATCTCTCGCGTTGATATGCCCACCTTCATATTCGCCATTGAGGAAACGTCCGATGGCAAACCGTGGTATTTCGATATCCAGAATTTCCTGAAGAACCAAGAGTATCTGGCTGGGGCGTCCAGTCGAGATCAGAAGACTCTTAGGAGATTGGCTGGCAATTTCTATTTGAATCCGGATGGTGTCCTGTACAAGAGAAACCACGACTTGGTGTTGTTGCGATGTGTGGACGAGAAAGAGGCTAAGTTGCTCATGGAAGAGATCCATGAAGGTACATTTGGTACGCATGCTGGTGGACATCCAATGACGAGAAAACTGTTGCGGGCAGGTTACTATTGGCTAACAATGGAAACAAATTGTTTCAAGTTCGCGAAGCAGTGTCATAAATGTCAAATTTATGCGGACAAAATTCATGTGCCTCCGAGCCCTTTGAATGTTATGTCATCACCGTGGCCTTTCTCGATGTGAGGAATTGATATGATTGGCAAGATTGAGCCCACGTCATCAAACAGACACCAGTTCATTTTGGTAGCTATTGATTACTTCACCAAATGGGTGGAAGCAGCGTCATATGCTAATGTCACCAAACAAGTGGTAGCCAGATTTATCAAAAGAGATATTATCTGCAGATATGGAATCCCGGAGCAGATTATCACCGACAATGGCTCAAACTTGAATAACAAGATGAAGAAAGAGCTGTGTCAGAATTTCAAGATCGAGCATCACAACTCTTCTCCTTATCGGCCCAAGATGAATGGCGCTGTCGAAGCAGCCAATAAGAATATAAAGAAGATTGTTCAGAAGATGGTTGTGACTTACAAGGACTGGCATGAGATGTTGCCTTTCGCTTTGCACGATTATCGTACGACGGTACGCACGTCAACCGGGGCAACCCCTTTCTCATTGGTGTATGGCATGGAGGCAGTGTTACCAGTGGAGGTTGAGATTCCTTCTTTGAGGGTTTTATGCGATGTCCAACTTGATGAGGCAGAATGGGTAAAAGATAGACTGAATCAGCTCAGTTTAATGGATGAAAAGAGACTGGCTTCTCTCGCATATGGTCGGTTTTATCAGAGTCGGATGAAGAAAGCTTACGATAAGAAGGTATGCCCTCGAAGCTTTCAGACGGGCGATCTTGTGTTGAAAAAGATTCTCCCACCACAATCGAATCACATGGGCAAATGGACTCCCAACTATGAGGGTCCATATGTCGTAAGAAAGGTTTTCTCTGGAGGAGCCTTGTTGTTATCCACCATGGATGGTGAGGACTTTACGTCTCCTGTGAATTCGGACGCAGTTAAAAAATACTTTGCTTAAAATGACCCGCTGGACAGAAAAAAGAGAGTCCAGGCAAAAATAGGGCATCCCGGCGAACCCTAAAAAAGGAATAAAAGGTTCGGGCAAAAGCTAGGGATAAAATTGAAAAATGTACACCCGCGAAGTTGAAAACCTGAAAGGGGCAACTTCGGCAAAAAAGGGGTATCCCGGTGAATTGAAAACCCGCAAAGGGCGATTCACGCAAAAGTTAGGGATTGAAAAAGTAAATGACTGCGGTCCGAGTTTGATACTGCATTGCTTGGTGGTTTGGGAATACCTGAGGGTCGTTCATCTAAAACAATCTCTTCCGAAGATCGAGTACCGGGAAAGCGCCAGAGTCGGACGAGTCATAGGAGAATCAGCTCATGGTGTTTGTCTGTACCACGTTGCCGACATGTATATGAAATTTTTTTTGTATCTTTCTTTGTGCTTCTTGTGCATATATTGTATTTTGCTTGTGTGTAACTTCCTCTTTTCAGGAGTTACATCCAGTGTACAAAGCTTTGCCTATTTACAGCCCCATTCAATAAAGCATGTTATTCAGTACTTGATGTTTGTTCTTTACTGTTTTGTTTGTGAAAAACGCCGATGTTTTTGATGAACTTGCACTTGCATAAACTTGCTGGCCCTTGCCAATAATTGCTAAAACTTCGAATGGACTGAATGAATGTCACGGATATTAACTCAGATAGATTTTGTTGTGTAGATTTGTTTTGTCTCGTTTGTGTTTTGCAGGGTCCTTACCTTTGAAGCAAACGGTCAGGAATTGTATTCCCCAGCCAAAGTCTCTTGACGTAGGGCCTGACGTTAGTTGATGTCGTTCCTTAGCAAGTCATATCTTATCCCCTGAGAGTGGAGACGGCGCTTATTCCTACGAGATGTGGAATTCACCAGGAATGTCTCCTGAAGAGTATCCTCATGGAAGTTGTCCATAGGATATTCCCAGCAGGTCAAAATCAATATCCCCGGCAGAGGACGCCTCCCCAGAGGATGGTTATTTCCCTTTCTCCGCAGGTCGTCATTCTTTCGTCAGGATGATTTGTCCTCAGCAGAGTTCGTAGCTTTGAGTTTGTAGACTGTGTCCCGACAGTGTAGTTCTTCCCCCAGAAGGGTCGCATCTTTCCCCAGCAGGGTTTGTGTTTTCTTCCCAAATGTCTTATCTCTCCCCAGCAGAGTTGGTTGTTGTTTCCGGCATTTATTTTGCCGGAATACTTTGTGATACCCATGCATCCCCAGCGGAGTTGGTTTTATTCTTAGCCATTTCATACCAGGGTGTTTCTCAGCAGTTTGAGCCTGCATTAGCATATATCATCATATTTGCATCTACCTACACGCGTAGCATTTCCATGTCGGATGGAGCATTACGCCATTGTCAAACATATGCATTTTAAAACATAAGCCAGGTTGGTTAACCTTTTGTTTTCAAGTGTTGTTTTCCCTGCAGGTGGAGGGAGCTCGTGCTCAGATTAATTACCAGATAGGCAAGGTCTCAGTGTGAGACGTGTAATGATAATGTTTGTCTTATTCACCAGAGAGTTGCTTGGATTAGTTTCTCTTACCCCCTCCAGTGGAGTATTTCTTCAAAATTGTTGTTATGACAGTATCAAAAGATTTTGTGAATCATTTTTTGGAAGTTGCCGCCTATGTCGGAATAGGTGTCTGGCATTTTGGGTTCAGAAAATACCCAGTAGAGTCCTTCTCAGATTTGCTGCCATGTCCATGCTAAAAGTTTGAAGATTGGACCAGTATTTTGTTACCCATTTGATTGATGGAGTTAGCTACTGCAAAGATAGGCAGAGAAGCTGTATTCAGAGTTATTTTCCCGTAGTGGTGACGAAGTTACTTTCCTGTATTTGGCAGAGTTATTTCCTGTAGTGGTGACAGAGTTACTTTCCTGTATTTGGCAGAGTTATTTCCCGTAGTGGTGACGGAGTTATTTTCCTGTATTTGGCATAGTTATTTCCCGTAGTGGTGACGGAGTTATTTTCCTGTATTTGGCAGAGTTATTTCTTGTAGTGGTGACAGAGTTATTTTCCTGTATTTGGCAGAGTTATTTCCCGTAGTGGTGACGAAGTTATTTTCCTGTATTTGGCAGAGTTATTTCCCGTAGTGGTGACGGAGTTATTTCCTGTATTTGGCAGAGTTATTTCCCGTAGTGGTGACGAAGTTATTTTCCTGTATTTGGCAGAGTTATTTCCCGTAGTGGTGACGGAGTTATTTTCCTGTATTTGGCAGAGTTATTTCCCGTAGTGGTGACGAAGTTACTTTCCTGTATTTGGCAGGGTTATTTCCCGTAGTGGTGACGGAGTTATTTTCCTGTATTTGGCAGAGTTATTTCCCGTAGTGGTGACAGAGTTATTTCCTGTATTTGGCAGAGTTATTTCCCGTAGTGGTGACGAAGTTATTTTCCTGTATTTGGCAGTGTTATTTCCCGTAGTGGTGACGGAGTTATTTTCCTGTATTTGGCAGAGTTATTTCCCGTAGTGGTGACGAAGTTACTTTCCTGTATTTGGCAGAGTTATTTCCCGTAGTGGTGACGGAGTTATTTCCTGTATTTGGCAGAGTTATTTCCCGTAGTGGTGACGAAGTTACTTTCCTGTATTTGGCAGAGTTATTTCCCGTAGTGGTGATAGAGTTATTTTCCTATATTTGGCAGAGTTATTTCCCGTAGTGGTGACAGAGCTATTTTCCTGTATTTGGCAGAGTTATTTTCCCGTAGTGGTGACGAAGTTATTTTCCTGTATCAGACAGAGTTATTTCCCGTAGTGGTGACGGAGTTATTTTCCTGTATTATTGGCGGAGTTAGTTCCTGTGTTGTTGGCATAGTTCTTTCTTTTTTGTTGATAAAACTATTTCCTCAGTGGAAGTCGCCAAAGTTATTCCCTGTGTTGTTGGCAGAGTTGTTTCCCCAGTAAAAGCGTCAGAAAAGATTGTATTCTGTTAACAGAGATATTCATACCATTTGAGTGATGGAGTCATGTGATTAGAAAAAGATGTTTTGATTAGATAGAGATGCTGTATATAGTGAGTTTCCAGAATCAAGTACTGCTATGATAGGCAGAGAAGTTGTATTTTTTTATTGACAAACCCCATAGCAAAGATGGAGTATACTTTGGTGGATTTTGTTCTCTAAAAAGTTTGTGCAGTTCATGTCTGTAGTTAGCAAATTTCCGGGTTTCTTGGTATTCAACTGTCTTTTACCTCGATTTTTTGAAGGCCGTTCGCTCTTCACCCAGTCGGGTTCAAGCCGTTTGAATAGGGGCAGCTGTTGCACCCCAAAATTTGCTCAACATCTTTTTACCTGGTTTATGTTTCATTGCATTATCATTTGCATAGTTCTATCATTTGCATATCATGGCATATCATTCATCCAACAGGAGATCAAGTGTGATTATTATCAAGAGAAGCCTAGCAAGAAATCTTATCCAAGCTTGAGAAGTCATCTAAGTCATCAGGAGGTGGTGGGAGGTCTTGAGAAGTTTGAATGCATACATGTGGATTTTCTACTATCTTGAGGATCAGCTGAGGACCATCAATGGGATGTGAAGCATTGATTGTGAATAAAAGATGTGTATAGAGCTCATGGAGTGCCTAGAGGGCCATGTTGGAGCTAAATCAGGTCATTGTGTCAAATGCAAGAGCCATAGTTGAAGTGCAGACAATTAGGGTTTCATCTGGATCAACCCTAGGTCAATTATGCAATTGAAAAGCATTCAAGCCTACTTTGATGTCATGGAGTTCATGGATTGATGTGATAAGACATTTGTGGTGTTGTGCCAAGATTAAATCAAGAAGAATCAAGAATGTGGGAAGTTGCTAAATTAGGGTTTCAGTGCAAATTACCCTGTTTAGTGCCTAACTTCAAGGCTACATAAGTCAAGATACAAGTTTCAAATGGATCTTTGGCCAACATGGAACTTGTAGAGCATCTCAATACCTTTAATTGGAGTACTAGAAGTCCTTAGGGGAATTTGTAGAACTCAAGTTATGGTCCAGACAGGTTATAGGTCCTCAAATGCCACTGAAATTTGTCTGTGAAAATCATCTGACTTCAAGGCTATTTTTTAACTAGAAGGAAGCTTCACCTGAACTTTAGGTCAACATGAAAGTTGTTCCTCGTGATCTTAGCTTTCTAAATTGTACTAGAAGTCCTTCATCTGATTTGTAGAACTCAAGTTATGAGGTTTACAAGTCAGGGGTATTTTGGGAAAGTGAGATTATAGGTCATTTTCAATCATAGGTCCATATCTCCAACTTGCAAGCTTCAAATGGAGATTTATTCAACACGGAACCTGCTTAAAATGATGTTTTGAGTGCAACCAAGTGGTCATGAGAGTTTGGTGTGGCTCATATCAAAAAGTCACTTGAAATGGCTTGAAAATGAAGGAAATTCAAATATGGAAAGGAGGGAAAAATGTGATTTTGTGCTAGATGCCTCAAACCAAGAAAGTGGGTACATTTTCTGATTGGAAATCACATTTCAAACACTTTGGTTTTAACAGAATTTTGAGTTCAGTTCAAGTTTTGGAAGTTGCCATGTAGTTGCTTCACTTGTAAGTAACATTGCAAAATCAATGCACAAGGCAATTCAGACCAATCTCTCCATTCAAACTCATTCTAAATGACATGTGCAAGGTGTGAGAACCTTCTAGAACCAATGCAAAGCTTGCAATACACGACTGTCATAGTGAATTTGGATGAAAAACTAGAAATTTGGATCCAAAAGCCCATGAAATGATTCTATATATTCATTAGAGCAAGTTCAGATCAAGGTTGAACCTCATTTCGCACCAGAACCAGAGAGAGCATTTGAAATTTCACAACTACAACTGCAAATCAAATTCTGAGTTTGGAGCCAGTTCAAGCCAAATTGAGGTGTGCAATCTCTCCCTTGTGGATTATTGAAAGTTTCTGGAGCTTTTTGAAGCAAGCCACAAGTTCTAACTGCATCTATTTCAAGATCTATACCAGGTTAGCATCTCTCAAAATTCAGCAGGATTTAACATAATTTAGATAGCTTTAGACTTGTGGTTAGGATCTAGACATGACATAGATCGTTTTAGGCTTGATTTGGACTCAATTGGTGATGTTTGAAGATGACATAACAGATCTGTTTGGACTTGAATCTCTTGATTCATGAGTTTTTGTAGCAAGTTGTTTAGATCATGATGATCAGTACAACATGAGGAGGATTTCTATGTATTTAATTTAGCATTTCGTGAGAGTTGATTTGGATGACATCTCTGAATATTGCTTCGTGTTTGCTTACCTATTGAGAGTTAGATCATTTTGAATAAAGATTTGGAATCTACGCTGAAAACTGAGTGGAATTGGTGTAGAGATTGTTATTTTTGGTTGCCTGAACCTGGACCCTCGCCGGAGAAGACAACCGGAGTCTTCTCCGGCCACCATGAACCACCGTCTCTGATCTCACTCAGGCCATGTTGAATTTTGGAGAAGACGATTCCATAGCCATTGGATCATGCTCTGACCAAAGACTTTCCACCAGATCCTAGGGCTGTGTTTTAATATGAGGAGTGGACTTTTTCAATTCAAAACGCAGCGTTTAAATAATGCGCTGGCTTCATGTTGCGCGTCCAGATCCTTGACTGGTCTCCTGATCCAACCATCCATGTTTAATTCTGATTTTAATTTCTTTTTATTCATTTTCTTTTTATTTTATTTTCCTTTTGCTTCCAAAATTCATTTTAATTCCATTATTGATTAGAAAAATATTTTAAAAATATGTTCATGTTCTTCTTTTTATTTGTGATTTTCTGAAATTGTTAGATGGTATTTTCATGCATTTTTCAATTTAATTTGATTTTTCTTATTTTGTTAATTCTTTTAACTTTGCATATTTGACCATCTGTTTTGTGGAATTTTGTTCTTCCAATTGGTCATGAATTTGGCTTTGATTTTTTAGTATGTGTTAGGGTAGGCATGTATATTCCCTTAGAATTTTTGGTGGATTTTTAGAACAACATTAGGTTCTGTTTTAGGTATTGAGATTAGGACCCTCCCAAAATTGTGGATCCCCTTGACCTATTTCAATGTAGAAATTGTTTAGATAACTTAGAAGTTGATTTAGGCTTCAATCTTTTTACACTAGGTTGTACAAACATTCATGTTCCCCTAGGAAATTAATTAGAATTTTGCAACTTGGTTTTCTATTTTAGTTGTATTTTGCAAGTGGCTTGTATTTGTGGTTTCCTCTCTTGAGTGCTTTGGATTGTTTGGTTTGGTTGGTTGCTTTGAAGTGGGTTTAGGCTTGAGTTCTTATTGTTGGAGCTTCTGGATTCATTGAAGATTCTTAGGATTGAAGATTGGAGCTTGGAGTTGAAGGCTTTTCCTCTTGTGGAAGATTCTTAGGAGCTTAGGAAATTAGTGTTTTAGGAAGTGCCTTAGACCTAGTTTTGATTATTTCTTCAAACATAGAGTGCATTGTTTGCCTCTATTCTATCCAATTACATAAATTCCTCCTTGGGAAGATCCATCTCTCCTTAGGAGGGATGAGTGGTATGCCCAAGTGAGTAGAACTTTGAGGATATCCTTTCATTTGCAATGTTGAGTTTCTTAGTGATTTCCTTTGGTTGTCATTAAGTTCCTTAACATTATAGCTTGATCTTGATGATTAATCCTCCTCTTGGAGTGTGCTTGTTGGAGCTTGAAGATTAATGAAGCTTGAAGATAGAAGCTTGCTTGAGGATGAAGCCTTTGCTGTCAACTTTGTTGTCTATCCAACTTTGCTGTTTAGAGCTGCTGTTGTTGTTTGCTGTAGGAGTTTGGTACTGCTGCTTGGGCTGCCTCCTCTGTGTCTTTTGTTTTTTTCTCTGTATTGTTTGTTGGCTTGTGTTGCTTGCCCCATAGGTTTGAAGTGAAGTTGATTCACTTTGCATGTTGTTTTCCCAGGTTCGAGGTTGGGCAGGACTCCCTTGCCTCGCTTGTATTGCTGCATTGCATGCATTTTACTGTTCACTGTAATTGCTTGCTGTCTTTTGCTGTTTATTCCCTAGGATCTATGATTTCCTCTGTGCAAGATGAAATTATGACAGACATTAGGTTTTGACCCATGCATGATAACATTAGGTTAGTTTCCCTTTCAACCATAGGCTTTTTAGAGCGTCTTTCTCCTCTCATCTCAAAACAATTCAAAAACAACGTAATAAGGATAACGCGTGTTGTACTTATGAGCCTTAAGCTATTTGAGAAAAGGTTGCTGGAGGGCCATTCTTCAGTAATCTGGCTGCTTAGTATGGTACCCTTAGGGTGACATGCGACGTAGTCACTCTCAGATCACAAGTCTTTAGTGCAGTACAAGTTGCAAACAGACTAAAAAACATTTCTTTCGTAAAAAAATCAAACAAACATTCAAACTCTGCTTTTGTCCTCTTGGACCCTTAATCAGGAAAATCCTTTCTTAAGGACATAAAAAACTGTCAGACAAACTTGTGTCTTCCGTAGCCCGAACTACGTTTGCTCTGATCTTTCATGCCGTATGAAAGTACGTAGGCATAGGATGCAATATCCTAGCGAGCAACCTTCCCCTCCTTTCCCGTAGTAGGCGAACTATGTTGACTCTGATTTCTCGTTTCAGACGGGAATACGTAGGCATAAAGTGCGATACTTTGCCGAGTCATTTTCTTTTCTTTTTAACCCAGACCTGTAGAGTAGATAGAATAACACACCCTTAAATAGAAAACAAGCGTGGATCCCGTCGAGTACGACGGACGTGAGGGGTGCTAATACCTTCCCCTTGCGTAACCGACTCCCGAATCCAGGATTTGGTTGCGACGACCATTCCTTTCCCTCTTTGCGTTAGGTTTACTGTAAGCGTTTCCTTTCCCTCTTGTGGGATAAATAACGCACGACGGCGACTCTTCTATCATTGCCAGCGCCGATTTTCGTAGTAGCGACAATGTTGAGACTCCTAAAGTTGATAATTCCATGCCTACTTTGGTCATCCCTACTGCTGGAGGGAGTGGTAATGCTGTTGGTGCCGGTAATGCTGCAGGTTTCAACAACACTAGTTTTGGTAATGGTGGTAATGGTAATGGGAATGGTTATGGTCCTGACACCACTTGTGCTATACATGGTAATATCGATCACCTCTGGAATGAAGACATGCAAGAGGATGTGTTCTTGCCGACGGTTGTGGCTGCTGAGTTACCCTCCGAAGCTGATAAGAGGATTAAGATGATTGAAGAAAAAATGAAGTCCCTTGAAAGTCAAAACTCTATGGGTCTTGATATGGCTAACCTGGGACTGATCCCGGACCTGAGAGTACCGCCGAAGTTCAAAGTCCTAGACTTTGATAAATATAAGGGTACCACTTTCCCGAGAGTTCATTTGAGATCCTACTACCGTAAGATGTCTGCCTATTCAGACGATGAGAAATTGATCATGCATTTCTTTCAGGATAGTCTGTCTGGTCCTTCGTTGGAATGGTACATGAGTCTGGAACCCGTGAATGTCCATAGTTGGAGGGATTTCTCAGAGGCCTTTGTGAAACATTATCAATACAACAACGACCTTGCTCCTAACAGGGTCCAGCTTCACAATCTTTCACAAAGGAACAATGAATGTTTCAAGGAATATGCCCAAAGGTGTCGGGAGTTAGCAGCCAGGGTGCAGCCGCCTATGGTGGAACGTGAGCTCATTGATATGTTTGTCGCCACTTTGCCTGGCGTTTATTATGAGAAGCTCATTAGTATCATGTCGGGTAGTTTCTCTGACTTAATCATCACGGAAGAGAGGGTAGAAAATGGTATCGAGTTAGGAAAGATAATTGCTGGTGAAATGCCATCAGCTGGAGGAGGTAAGAAAGTATTTGGTAACAAAAAACGAGAAGGAGATACCAATTCCGTGTCCAGTTCACGTGGGAGAGGTAGAGGTCAGAATCGACAGCAACATCAGATTGCCAGTATTACAATTCCCGCAGTTCAACAACAACCACAACAACAACAATGTCAACAACAACGACAACATAATCAACAGGGGTATAAGAGATATCAAGATCGAGGTCGGGCGACAAATAGACAATTCGGTGCACCTCCCATGCCGTATTCTCAGCTATTGCAAGCTTTGTTACAACTACACCTTATTTAGAGGAGAACTTTAGCTCCATTGACTGGGCCTCCTCCACCCGGGTATGACGCAAACGCTCGCTGCGAATTTCATTAAGGTGCCCCAGGGCATAACATCAATAATTGTAAGGCCTTTAAGCATAAGGTGCAAGACATGATTGACAGTAAAGCAATTAACTTCTCCAATGATGTTCCTAATGTCGTACAAAATCCCATGCCGAATCATGGGCAAGCTAAGGTTAATGCAATTATCGAGGAGGATGTTTTGGATTTGGTATCAAATGTTAATGAGCTGAAAACACCTTTGAGCCTTGTGAAAGCTAGATTGTTAAAGGGGGGTGTTTTCCCAGGTTGTGCTGAAAATTGTGCTGAGTGTCTGAGCAATCCCGAGGGATGTGGGCAGTTGAAGAGACATTTTCAAGAGATGATGGATAATGGAGTCTTGCAATTTGACCGGTCTGTTGAAAGAGAGCCTGAAGAGTTGGTAGCTGAGGAAAGGGATGAGATTGCAACAATCTATATTCCATACAAGACTGTTACCATTTATGCGCCAAAACCACCAATAGTAACCATAACTAAAGCAGGTCCTGTACCGTTTGAAAGCACCAAGGCTATTCCGTGGAACTACGGAGCTGAAGTGTATTGCAACGGACAAAAACTAGATTTGAATGGTCCCCCTACGAATTCAGTAGATAATCTTGTGGGATCAGGAGGAATTACCCGTAGTGGCCGGGTCTTTTCGTCACCTGAAGTGGTTGTTGACAAGGTTTACAAGGGGAAGAGACCAGTGGTAGAGGGAACTTCTCAGGCTGGTGTTGCACCCCAAAATTTGCCCAACCTTTTACTTTAACTGACTTTTGTTTCACTGCATTCACATAGCATTAGCATTGCATTCATAACATTAACATTCGCATACCATCATCCATTCACAGGGGATCAAGAGGGTGTGATCATCAATAAGAGGTTATCAAGTTCTAAGCCTAATCGAGGGGTTATATTCAAGCTATGCAAGAGCTTATCACCATCAGAAAAGTCGAAGAGTTGTATGTGGTTCACCTCCTGTCTTAGGGGCCATGAAAAGATTACTGGATGATTTTAAGTCCATGGATATGGCTATGAAGCATTGTGGGAGCTCATAAGAGGTCTTGAGAGTCATCATGTAGCTTATTCAAGTCATTATGCAAAGTGCAAGAGGCCACAACCAAAGTTGGTACAACTAGGGTTTTCACCTGGTCAACCCTCAGTCAACTGTGAGTCTTGAGGAGATTAAGACTCAATTCCAAGAAACTATGATCATGGAATTTTGTGTTGAGACACCTAAGATATCATTTCAATATCAATTCATCAATATTCAGGAGTGTGAGAAGTTATTGGGCTTGGATTTCTAAGCTTAATAGTGTAAAATCCCCTATTTCAATGCATAACTTCAAGACCACATAACTCAAGATACAAGTTTCATCTCATATTGATATCCACATGAGACTTGTAGAGCATGTTCATACCTTTAATTTGAGTGTTAGAAGTCATTCATTAGATTTCTAGAACTCAAGTTCTGAGGCAGACAAGTTACAGGTCATCAGATGAATCTGATTTTGGTACTTGAAAGTCAACCAACTTCCAGGACATTTTTGAGCTAGAAGGATGTTTCTCCTTAACTCTTGTCAAACATGCATGTTGTTCCTCATGATCTTAGCTTTCCAGAGAGTACTAGAAGTCTTTCATCTGATTTGTAGAACTCAAGTTATGAGGGTTACAAGTAAGGGGTATTTTGGGAAAGTAAGATTACAGGTCATTTTGAATCATAAGTCAATTTCACCATCTCGCAAGCCTCAAATGGATTTTTGCTAAACATGAAAGTTGCTCAAAATGATGTTTTTAGCTTGTTTAAGTATCAAGTGTCCATTGATATGGATTATATCAAGCATTGGTGGAAGAAAGTTCATATAAAAGCCATTTTAATGAATTAAAAGGTGAAAATTCAAAATAATTGGAAATAACATGGTTTCAAGTCAAATTTGTGGTTAATTTGAATGGAATTGATATTCTAATGAGATTGGAATTATTACATTTTTGATTTTAAGTCCATAACATGACCATAACATTTTTGATCACTGAAAATTTCTGCACAACTTGGAAGAGAATTGAGGCTTGAATCCACTGCAATCCAAGTTCAAAGCCAGGTTTTAACTTCTTGAATTTTCTCTCTGGTTGTGTGTTTTTAATGAACTAGAAGCATGCGGTTAGGTTCCCCTATTGATCTAGATGGATTTTGGTTAGTTAATTTCAACTTTAGAGGCAATTTAGGGTTAACACCATTTTCGGTTGAGATTGATATCTCACGATCCTTGCGTTTTTAGAATGAATGAGTGGTTTGGCTCGATTCCTGGTGAGATTTAGGACAAGATTCATGTAGAGATCGTGGCGAATGGTTGAGCGTAGATGAAGTTAGGGTTGCGTGATGGTGGCCGGAAAAGCCACCGGCGATGTCTGGTTCGCGCGCGCAGGTTTGATTGTTTGCAGGTTTGAAAGGTAGGAGAGATAATCTTAGCCATCCACGCGTGTTGAAAGCTTTACCTGGTCCCTCAATCCAAGCTCACGTTGAGCCACGTACCCTTCCCCTTAAAACACAACGTTTTGTTTAGTGGGAACTTCAGGCTTGTGTGCTTCGCTGTGTACACCAAGAGAGAGCGATTTCGATACCTCGCGTGTACTCTTTTTATTTTTAGTTCTTGAACTGAATTGAACATGAGGAATTCATATGGCGTTGGGCTTCAGTGTTCGTATGCTATCCCCACCCCTCCATCCAGGCCCAATGTAGATTTACAAGGCAAAATTGGTTACTCAGTGCACCCCCTCCTGGCTTATTTTTCTTGGCTGAGTTGAAACTCAGATGGGCCTAGCGCCCAGTTGCTTCTAACACCCCCCATTTACTTGGGCCCAAGCGAGCTAGTTTTATTGTGTTGCTGGCTGCACCATCCCTTTATTTCTTTTATTTTTTTTAATTCTTGTTTGCTTATTGTTTGATTTTAATTCCCAAAAATATAGTAAAAACTGATATTAAATCTTGAGAAAAATTGTAGATACAATTTAGAATGTTTAGAATTTTGTCATGATTTTATTTATCATTTTTCATGCATTTTCATTTTATTGCATTTGTTTAGTTTAATATGTGCTTAATGGTGAAATATTGATGTTGTGATTTTGTCCAATTTCTTTCTCCCTCATGGTTCTGAATTTGATCTTGATTTTTTGTATGCTGTTTGACTACAAATTGATGTCGCCTTGTGATTTTTATCATGATTTTTAGATGATTGTAATTATGCTTTTAGTGTAGTTGTTTAGGAGTGATTTTCAATTAGTTCCCCATCTTACAAAGTAACTTCAGTTTAGGTCATCCAAACATAGAAAGTTTCATAGATTAACATTGTAAATAGCCATTAGATGATTCTAAATAATGTAGTCCTTTCTTGATATATGGGTAAGTAGGTAGAGATCCCTTTAGAACTTTGCCATAGCCTTGATAGAGCTTTTGATGCCCCTAGCTTAGGTGAATCTTGTAGCAAGTTTGTAAGGTTTCTCTAGAGTACTGTGTTGCCTCATGTCCCCTATGTGTTTTCCTGGGGCTTTGCCCTACATTCTTTATTCAAGTCTTGAAGAGGAACCCTCCTGGGAGAGCCTAATCCTTCCTTTGGTTGGATTCTGTGCATTCCTCGGGAGGTTGAGCCTTGAATTGACATTCATCTGTATAGTACATTCCTTTGGTCTGCACTATCTTTATCCTTCAAGTCTTGATGAGGAGCCCTCTTGGGAGAGCCTAATCCTTCCTTTGGTTGGATTTTATGCATTCGTCAGGAGGTTGAGCCTTGAATTGACATTCATCTGTATAGTACATTCCTTTGGTTTGTACTATCTTTCCCTTCAACGTCTTGATGAGGATCCCTCCTGGGAGAGCTTAATCCTTCCTTTAGTTGGATTCTGTGCATTCCTCAAGAGGTTGAGCCTTGGATTGACATTCCTGGCATGGTATATTCCCTTGGTTTATATACTGTCATCCATCTCAAAGTCCTTTTCTTAGGATCCCTCTTGGGAGAGCCTAATCCTTCCCTTGGTTGGATTCTGTGCATTCCTCAACAGGTTGAGCCTGAGATGGACATTCTGTGTTGATACACTTTAAATCAATTACCCTTAGATTGATATCTAGGACTAATACCCAGTCTTTTCTGTCCTATTGACATAGGACCCCTCTTGGGAGAGCCTAATCCTTCCCTTGGTTGGATTTTATGCATTCCTCAAGAGGTTGAGCCCATGATGGACTCTGGTGTTGACATACTCCAACCTAATGTAGCCTGGGATGACTTCCTTATTGCTCATTATGGTTTCTCTCCCTTGTTTGAATTGCTTGATGCATTAGAATATGATCATATTTAGATTACTTTAAGCTAGGAGCATGAATGCTTAGAGGTTGAGTGGGTCTCCCTCTGCTTGTTTGCATTAAGGGTTGAGTCTGTCTCCCCTTACTTGTGTGTTGTTTTTCTTTTTATCTGTGTATTAGTGATAGAGGTTGAGTCTATCTATCTCTGTTTGACTGTCTTCTTTTGCTTGATTGCTAAGAGGTTGAGTGAGTCTCCCTCTGCTTGTATTGCTGCATTGCATGTGCATCTTTACTGTTCTTTTCTGCTATCCGATTTTTCTTTGATTTTATTTTTGGCTGGCCGTGTGACATGATTCAATTGGAGAATGATTTTCGATATCATTTCTCTATCTTGTCTTTGACACGGATATTAATACGCTACCTCTTAGAGTTTGATTTATCGTATAAGTCAAATCATGACGGTTAGCGTTACATTAGTTCTGATTGAAAACGTCATCATCAAGGATCCAGAGAGGAGAAGATTGGAATGGAGCTTGCGCGCTTGTCGAGAGCCAACGGAGCCGCTTCGTTCGATATCATCTTTCTTATTCAAGTCTTCGTGCAACCGTCGAGTGTTGTAAGCTGTAGCGTTAGATACGTGGGAAATGACAATCGAGCGGTCTCCCCTCGATCGTTTAGGGTGTTTAGTATATGCCCTTTGGGTAATATACGACGCACTTGCTCCTACGCCTTAGGTTCTTGCGTGTGTGTCCCGAGTTCCTTCCCGTTTAGGCGTAGGCCTGCCTTCTCTTTGTTCTCGCCCCCGTGCGATCGAAACCCCTTTTCTCTCGCGTTCAGGCGATTGAGACCCTTCCTCTTGCCCCTGTGCAATCGAGACTTGTTTTCTGTAGTGTGCCGAACTACGTCTGCTCTGATCTCTCGTACCAGACGAGAGTATGTAGGCATAGGATGCAATATCCTAGCGAGCTCCCTTCTCCCTTTTCCCTATTTTGCTGTAGTTGGCTGAACTACAGCTGCTCTGATTTCTCGTACCAGACGGGAATATGTAGGCATAGGATGCAATATCCTAGCGAGCACACTAACAACTAACTTCTTTGTTCTCTCGCTGCCGTGCGATCGAGACCTTCCCGCTAACGACTGATGTTCCCTTTCTCTTGCCCGAGCGCAATTGAGACTAGACCGTAGTCCTAGTTCCCGTAGGTTCCCATACCTTTAAACCCGACATACTACGTCCGTTCTACCGCAAACAGGTAACACCTAAGTCTCCGTCGAGCGAGCAACATACACCTAACTGCTAGAATGCGTACACTGGTATTGTCAATCCTTTCTCTCACCCCCGTGTGATTGAGAACACCCTGTCTAGCCGTAGTTAGCCCGAACTACACAAGCTCTGATCTTTCACGCCGTGTGAAAGTACGTAGGCACGAGACGCGATGTCTCCGCGAGCAAACTTCCCCCGTAGTTTCCCGAACTACGTTGAATCTGACTTTCCCATTGCACGAGGGAATACGTAGGCATAGAGCGCGATGCTCTATCGAGTCAGTTTCGTTCCGTTTAGCTTTATCAGCCGTAGATAGATTGTTTTTCACCCGTATACAAACCAGCAAGCGTGGATCCCATCGAGTACAATGGACGTGAGGGGTGCTAATACCTTCCCCTTGCGTAACCGACTCCCGAACCTAGACAATGATTGCGATGACCTTGTCTTATACCTTTGCGTCAGGTTTTTCCCAATCGTTTCCTTTCCTGCTCTGAGGGATAAATAACGAAAGGTGGCGACTCTTCTGTTTTGTCGGCACCTTATTTTCGCGGTAGCGGCAACTGGCAACTCTGCTGGGGACTGCGATGGTTCCCTATGCGAGTCTCGTCTTGGGTTTTCTTCCTAGCTGTCTGGGCCCGTCCCCAGCAACTGGCGACTCTGCTGGGGACTTATAGCTGTTGGGGGACTTTTCCCATCCCCTATGCTGGGACCGTTTCCCATCCCCTATGAGAGTTAATCCTAGCGCTTGTTTGCTTGTCTGTGGGTGTTTATTTTTGTGTTGTATTTTGTATACTGATGTATTTTATTTTCAACATTATATTATATGATTATTTGCTATTGTGGGAGGGGCTGATTCTGATGAGTGAGAAGCCAAACCCAGGCTTGAGAGCATATACATAGCATTAGAGTGGATTAGTGGTGGACGTACTTGCTTTGCTTGCATCAGTTCCCATATAATCCACACTCAGATGAGGTTCTCTTTAATGACTTCCTATCGGTCCTTTGGACTCGAGGGGCTGTCGGATTTGAGGATTGTCGACTCTGGGAACCGATCATTTGGGATTCAGCTAAGTGAGGCCGCTTCAAGAGATGATGATGCCACACCTCCTGGGTATCGTATCATTATTTCTTGAAAGTCTGTGACGCTGATGACCGCATAGGATGCCGTACCGTTATCAGTGGATTAGGTCCATACCCGTGAGTGAGACTGGGGTTATGCAGGAAACATTTACCTTCAGACTACCTGGTTTTCTCTTGATAGTATGAATCAGTATCATTGGTATCAGTGGGTCCTAATTATTAGAGCAGTGCTATGTTCTTGTCAAGGCAGAACTTTGATTTCTTCTCAGTCAACAAGCAGCAGCAGCAGCCTTGATCCCTTGTGTGTGCATTAGCATTTTGCATTTTTGCATCGTATTGCATTTGTATTTCATTTTGCATATCCATCCTCAGCCGGAACAGGGAGCTCACCTATCTTTTGCCTACTTCGCCAGTTGGTTTCCCGACATTCGCCTTGGATTTGAATCAGCTTCAGGATCATGGGTTCAGAAGAGCAGAACTTGGTTGTTACCAGGGCAGAGTTTGAACTGTTGAAGGATCAGTTGAGTCAATTCATGGAAGCTGTGACAGTTATGACTAGAGATGAGGCCAATGACCAGAGGACTCCGATGAATGATGTTGCTCAAGCCCAGCCTGTGCAGATCCCTGTCAGGGATAAAGATGCATCTTCCCCCCATGACACAGATTATCAGCATTTCACTTTCCCTGTACCAGATCATCAGAGGGTTGTTCCGAAGGTTGATGTCGAGGACTCGAGGACTGTTGAATTCATGAGAAGATATCGTCTGTTGGAGGAAAAGATTGATGCCCTGATGAGTCATAATACTTTTGATTTGAATGCTGCGAGTATGTGTTTGGTGCCAGGCCTTGTGATGCCTCCAAAATTCAAGATACCAAATTTTTAGAAGTACAAAGGGGATAGTTGTTCGAAGCTACATTTGATAATATTCTACATGAAAATGACTTCGTATGTCGCCAATGATCAGCTTATGATTCACTGTTTTCAGGACAGTCTGAGTGGAGCATCGTTGAATTGGTATATGCGGTTGGAAAGTAGTTGCATCAGATTATGGTCAGATTTAGCCAATGCTTTCGTGAAGCAGTACGATTACAATCTTGACATGGCTCCTAGCCGCACGCAGTTGCGAGAATTGTCTCAGGCAGATAATGAATCCTTCAGAGGGTACACGTAGAGATGGAGAGAATTCGCTGCTCGTGTTTAACCCCCGCTTCTGGACAGAGAATTGGTTGATATATTCCTTGGTACCTTGAAAGTCCATTACTTTGACAAGTTGATCAGTGGTATAACGTCGAATTTTGCTGACTTGGTGATAGCAGGAGAACACGTTGAGAGCGGAATCAAGAACGGAAAGATTCAAGACATTCCTTATACTTCAGTTTCTGAAAGTAAATCAGTTGCCAGTTCTCATGAAGAATGGGAGAGAGAAAGTGATGTTACCCCAGAATCTCCAGTATCTCAGATTCAGTGTTCAGATACTTCGAGTATTCAGAGTCAGCAATCTGTTGGGTCTGTATGTCAGATATCTGTTCCCCGCCAGAGTCAACAGTCGTATCGTCGTCAGCCACGTCAGCATGCTAGACGAAGGCCAAGGAAGCCAGAAAGGCATTTTTCTCAGCTATCGGTATCATACAGTCAGTTATTTCTGGATTTGATCAGAAGTGGATTGGTTGTTCCGAAGAAGATTAATCCAGAGATTCCCCTGTATCCTCCAGGTTTTGACGTCAACGCCCGCTGTGAGTACCATGTTAGGGCACATAGGCACTCAACTAAGGAGTGTAACGTGCTTCGAAGCCAGGTTTAGACCCTGCTGGATTCCGACAGGATCTCGATCACGTCTCAGGGTGTTCAAATTAACGACCTTCCTTCGTCCATCCAGGTGGGTGTATCAATTCAGGTTATGGAAGAATTCACCGAGAGCATTTGATCTGAAGAGTATCAAACTGAAGAATCAGTTGAGGGCTGTTTTTCTGTGTAGCATTTGTTCATTACTGCATGTTGACCATCACCAGGCCTGTTGGTCGAGGTCACTTTGTTTGTACTCAGTTACTCTTGTATGATGCATAGTTGTGTGATGGCTATCCCTGTGCTTGAATCTAGGGTTCCTATTTGCCTTATTGCTATTTCCCCATTGCACTCATACGTGTTTGCATTCTGTATGACATTTTTTGCATAGCAGGTACTTCAGAACCGCTGATCTTATTCCCTGTGCTAACAAGTTTGTTGCAGGATATCCGATCAGGAAGTTTACAGAAATCCCCACAAGACTATGGAACAGGTACGAGCAGAGCTGAGTGTGATTCGAGGCCAGATGGGGCAGTTCATGAGGGAGATGCAGATGCTCAAAGAGGAAAACAATCAACTAAAGACCCAGGTGGGTCTGATTGCAGAAGTGCTGAGGAATGTGATCCGAAAAGAAGGTGATCAGGTACCCAAAGCTGCAGCAAAAGTGCGTGATCCACTTGTGTCTATGGAACCTATGCCAAGGAATGATAGGCCACCGAGACCCGCTACACAGTCTGAAGCTCAAAATGCTTCTCGTCAGCGGCCACGTCAGGTTTCTCAGGACAACCCTAGAAGATCTGGTCAAAAGACGAAACTATCTGACAGGATCCTAGATCCAGTCCTGATGGATTACGACCAGTTGGTGCAACTCTTGCTCAAACTTCAGTTGGTCAGACCCCGGCTCATGGTTCCATTGACTGAGGAACTACCACCCGGCTGGGACGTAAATGCCCATTGCGAATTCCATTCTGGATCACCGGGGCACGATGTGATGAACTATAAAGCTTTTAAGCATAGAGTTCAAGATTTGATTGATTCGAGAACAATTGAATTTGTGCCGGGCGGCATGAAGGCATCAGGCAAATTTGTTCCCATTCCCTCACCTGAAGTTAAGAAAGAACAGGAGTATATCCTGCAGTCTTTGAAGTCCGAATCGCCTTGCCCGCAATTTTTGCCGGTTCCTGGATCGAACTTAAGGATGAAAGCCCCTGAGCAAGGAGAATCCTCAATGATTCAAGCCTCGTTTCCCGATGTTTCTGCCGTTCAGAATCAGCATCGACAACCGCTCACTCCGTTGCAGCGAAGCTATCGGAGCCCGAATCAGAGTCGATCTCACAACAACCGCTCTTCTGATCAAGTCTGAAGACTTCAATGGGTCGCTCCCCTCAGCAGCAAACCAGTGTGAAAGCCCAGTTTCCCGAAGGCTGGCAATTTTCGTTTTATGCTGTAATTTCTTTGCATTTGTAGTTGCTTTCCTGTCTATATGCAGTTCGTTTGTAAAACTTGTTGTTTTCAATTGATATTGATAAATGAAATAAATATGCATGTTTTGAACTAATCCATTCGTGTTCACTCTATTGCTTTCTTTTATTTTCAAACGCTTGGTTAAGTGGAATCCGGGGAGGATGATGAAATCGAAAGAAGGAAGCTTCTGAATGTATGCTTTTGAATAAAAACATGTTGATGATGTACAGGCATTGTTTCAAATCCACGAACACCAGAGATATAAGGAAGGTAATTCCTTTTTAACCCATTTGAGCCAAGTAGTAGGAGTTTCTTTCTGAAAACGAAAAAAACCCTCAATATTAACACGAGGCAGGGTAGGTGTTAGCTAATTTGACCAAGCGTTCAAATTACAATGAGGAGTGTCCGTTCGAGGATCAAACACACCACTATAGGTTGTACCTAAAAAACCATGATGGTTAAACCTAGACGATCAGGAGTGAAACAGTCACAGTCTCTTAAACAAGTCAGACGAGCCGATGCCATACGATTTGTTCAAAAAAAAGAGAAGGAAAAAAATCGAAAGAAAAAGCCTGCTTAGTCGAATCTTGAAAGCAAGCGACTTAGGCAAAAATTAGGGCATCCCGCTGGACTTCAAAATCAAAGAAACTCAGAAGAGTTAGTCCAGGCAAAAGTTAGGGAACGAAAAAAAACGAAAAGACGAAAGCGATTACGAAAGAAAAATCCTCGAAAAGAATGAAATCGTGTGGCTACCGATGCCTAAACAAAGACGAAGAGTGAGTGACTATCACTTCGAAAAAGTGGGATATCCTGAACTGTCACTCCTGTCATATAACCTTTGAAAGGTGAACGCTAAGGTCGAATTAGCTGCATATAGGATGGAGAACATCACGGAGAATGGGTGGGTTAAAATGAATTTTGAGCCTATATCCTTTCTTTCTTAAACCGTGAACCTGACCTCGTTACAACCTTTAAAAGACCTAATTGAAATAGGTTTGTTTCGAAAGCATACTTCGGTAAAGATCGCATCGGAACTGACTCCCAATAAAGGATTCATCTTACAGTGTTGTATTAATGTTGACATGTTGATGAATGATTTCATACACTTTATGTCACAAATTTTTTCCAGTGAATAGATTGGAATTTCAAAACTGCCATATGCATTGCATTTGATATGTCTTTTATACAGAACAACTTGTTTTACCAACGAGTAAGCGCTTGATAGCGGGGAAGTTTCCACAGTGGAAAGTCTGATCAGAATAGAATGCAGAATGCCTGAATTCCGGTGAACCAGGGCAAGCTATGTTAAATGATCATAGCATGGGGGTCAGCCATCCAGAAGACAACTAATCTGAAGCAGTCAGGTCGAGATTCTGTGAATCTCTCGAGGACAACCGAGGTATTTCCCCACAGATTAGCCAATCCGAGGCAAAGTCATTGCGAGACAGGGGCAAGCCACCCTAAGAGAAAAGAAGGTATTTCTTGCCCATGGGGAAATTAATGTGAAGCACCTCTTCGAGGTTCAAAATGCTGAGGCAGATCAGGGTGCAGAGATTGCAGATTTCCTTTCAAGGAACATCCCCACAGAGATCCCACAGGCTGAAAAAAAAAACTGAAAGCGAAGGAGCCGTTCCTCTCCGTATTGGCAGAGATTGTCAGAAGTCATTATAGATTCTGGGGAAGGACATCGTGAGTTCGTTTCATGGCATGTTTTTCCAAGCAGGATGATTCCTTCTTCCCTAGCGAGTTCAGCAATGTTTCCCCACGTAGTCGGAACAGGGGACCGCTGTGAGCATTGATATGTCTCCCCGAGCGGAGATAGATTCTCCCCAACCAGATGTATTCTAGGAAGGATCATCATATCCCCAGCTGAGTCATGCGCAGAGGTGTATACTCATTCCCAACAGTGGGTCAACAGGAAGTTTTCTCGTAGAAGATTATCCGCAAGTGCTTAGCTCTCGACGGTTTAAACTAAAGTCTCCGGCAGAGTTGTTTGCCCAAGATGATTCTTGAAGTCCTCAGGGAATTTTGGTTGCCCAAGATGATTCTTGAAGTCCTCAGCGAAGTTGTTTGCTTAAGATGATTCTTAAAATCCCCAGTGAGGTCGCCAGAGTTATTTGTTCAAGATGATTCTTGAGGCCCCCGAAGAAGTTGTGTGTTCAGGATGACTCCTGAAATCTCCAGCAGAGTTATAGGTTCAAGATGATTCTTGAGATCCCCAGCAGAAGTCGGTCTCATCTTTCTAGCATTTATTTTTTTGGAATAATTCTGTGATATCCGGTTATCCCCAGCGGAGTTGGCTTCACTTTTCAACATTTATTTTGCTGGAATGGTCCTTCTGTGTACAGCTTCTCTCCAGCAGCCCGAGCCTGCATTTGCATCTTTGAATCTTTGCATATATCATCATATTTGCATCTTATTTGCATTTCATCCTCAAATGCGTAGCATTTCCACCGTGTGGAACATTACGCCATATAAAAATTCAAATATACGCACATGCATACGAAGCATAAGCCAGTTTGTTATTAGCTTCCCGTGGCAACGTGAATCACCCGACGGTCGATTCAGGGGCATTTATCCAACAGTCGTGTTCAGGCAGCTCATCAGCTTACCTTCTCTCGGGTTTCAGATCATACGACGGTTATGTTTTGTCCGGCAGTCCTCTGATGATGACATCCCCGAGCAAAATTCCTTTGTCCATCAGTCCTCTGATATCGACCGATTCTCTTACCGTTAATCTCTATTAACGATGTGTATCTTCGAGCAGATTATTTTACTGTTAATCTCTATTAATGATGTGTTTCCCCAACAAGTCTTCTTACCGTCTACTTTTAGACGACATGAGTTTTGAATACGATCTTCCGTGTTGGTTCAACATTCAATGATTTGGATTTTGGATATGGTTTTCTCTCCGTCTATCCTTAGATGATGTGAGTGTCGGATGTGGTTTTCTTTCAGTTTATCGGATGAGATGTTGTTCTAAGAAGGTTTTCGTGCCATCAATTCCTATTGATGTCGTGGCTCTCTGAAGGATGTTTGATTTCCTTGTTGTTGATTCCTATTGATGACATGGCTCTTTGAAGATGATTCTCTTACTGTCCATTCCTATCAACGGTATGGCCTTTTGGATATATTTCTTTTTCATCAATTCTTATGGACGAAAGAATTCAGAAGTTTGCTGAATAGTTGCGAAGCTCGTTGACGTAATCATTGATTTGATCTGTCTTCCCGTCTACCTTTAGACGATGTGGTGGAGTCTTTCCGTCTACTTTTAGACGATGTGAGTATCAGAGTTGATCCTGTTTACCCTCAGATGATGTGAGCGTGGTAACCTCCTTCCCGTCTACTTCTAGACGACGTGAGTAGTGGATATCTACCATCAGATGATATGAGCGTGGTGGCTTTCTTTCTGTCTATCCTTAGACGATGTGAACATATGGTGTCTTCCCGTCTACTTTTAGACGACGTGAGTATTATTTCACTTTCTGACGAAGGGAAAGGATCAAGTGCATGTTGATCCGGCCTGTGGGTTCAGTATCTGTGG
Organism: Lathyrus sativus; assembly: GCA_963859935.3. Classification (NCBI taxonomy): domain Eukaryota; kingdom Viridiplantae; phylum Streptophyta; class Magnoliopsida; order Fabales; family Fabaceae; genus Lathyrus; species Lathyrus sativus. The sequence goes on along the minus strand of OZ012737.1, from coordinate 377,745,891 downwards.
CGTTACACAGATGACTGACGATAAGGTTAGGCGTTCTGTATCTGATGAGCAGTCAGTTTGTTGTCGTGCAACTGTATTCAGTTTTCTGGATGTTCGTTCCCAATCGGTTTTGCAGTTTATTTCTGCAGGTTGGCAAATTTCTGGGTTTACTAGTATTCAACCGTCTTCTACCTTGATTTTTTGAGAGCCGTTCGCTTCTCACCCATTCAGGTCCAAGCCTTTTGAATAGGGGCAGCTGTTGCACCCTAAAATTTCCCCAACCTTTTTCTTTAACTGACTTTTGTTTCATTGCATTCACATAGCATCAGCATTGCATTCATAATATTAACATTCGCATACCATCATGCATTCACAGAGCATCAAGAGGGTGTGATCATAAATAAGATGTTATCAAGTTCTAAGCCTAATCGAGGGGTTATATTCAAGGTATGCAAGAGCATATCACCATCAAAAAAGTCGAAGAGTTGTATGTGGTTCATCTCCTGTCTTAAGGGCCATGAAAAGATTACCGGATGATTGTAAGTCCATGGATATGGCTATGAAGCATTGTGGGAGCTCATAAGAGGTCTTGAGAGTCATCATGGAGCTTATTCAAGTCATTATGCAAAGTGCAAGAGGCCACAGCCAAAGTTGGTACAACTGGGGTTTTCACCTGGTCAACCCTCAGTCAACTGTGAGTCTTGAGGAGATTAAGACTCAATTCCAAGAAACTATGATCATGGAATGTTGTGTTGAGACACCTAAGAGATCATTTCAATATCAATTCATCAATATTCAGGAGTGTGAGAAGTTATTTGGCTAGGATTTCTAAGCTTAACAGTGTAAAATCCCCTATTTCAATGCCTAACTTCAAGACCACATAACTCAAGATACAAGTTTCATCTCATCTTGATATCTACATGAGACTTGTATAGCATGTTCATACCTTCAATTTGAGTGTTAGAAGTCATTCCGTTGATTTCTAGAACTCAAGTTACGAGGCAGACAAGTTACAGGTCATCAGATGAATCTGATTTTGGTACTTGAAAGTCAACCAACTTCCAGGACATTTTTGAGCTAGAAGGATGTTTTTCCTTAACTCTTGGCCAACATGAATGTTGTTCCTCATGATCTTAGATTTCCAGAGAGTACTAGAAGTCTTTCATATGATTTGTAGAACTCAAGTTATGAGGGTTACAAGTCAGGGGTATTTTGGGAAAGTAAGATTACAGGTCATTTTGAATCATAAGTCAATTTCACCATCTTGCAAGCCTCAAATGGATTTTTGTTCAACATGAAAGTTGCTCAAAATAATGTTTTTAGCTTGTTTAAGTATCAAGTGTCCATTGATATGGATTATATCAAGCATTGGTGGAAGAAATTTCATATAAAAGCCATTTTAATGAATTAAAAGGTGAAAATTCAAAATAATTGGAAATAGCATGGTTTCAAGTCAAATTTGTGGTCAATTTGAATGGAATTGATATTCTAATGAGTTTGGAATATTACATTTTTGATTTGGAGTCCATAACATGGCCATCTGGAAGGTTACTTCACAAGTAAGAAACATATCCAACACATTCCATGGATTGAAATCAAGGGATGAGAACCACTTCATTACACTCCACAAGGGTTAAGTGAATCATTGGGGATGATTTTGAAGAGTAAATAAGGCTTGAATGCACATATCAACATTGAAAATTTTGAAGGAAAATGAAAATCCAAAATTCACAAATGGGCTTGGTTTGGGCCTCCAACTCACTGAAACAGAATATAAATATGATTTAGAACAACTTAGGAAGCTTCTAGTGCCAATTTTCGTGGAGAAGCCATTGGAGAGAAGTGAAGAAGAAAGCTTGAAATTGAAATTTCATTTTGGAGAATCAAGAGTTTTTAACAGGAATTGAGCATCAAGAAGCATTCACCATTAATCACTGAAAATTTCTGCACAACTTGGAAGAGAATTGAGGCTTGAATCCACTGCAATCCAAGTTCAAATCCAGGTTTTAACTTCTTGAATTTTCTCTCTGGTTGTGTGTTTTTAATGAACTAGAAGCATGCGGTTAGGTCCCCCTATTGATCTAGATGGATTTTGGTTAGTTAATTTCAACTTTAGAGGCAATTTAGGGTTAACACCATTTTCGGTTGAGATTGATATCTCACGATCCTTGCGTTTTTAGAATGAATGAGTGGTTTGGCTCGATTCCTGGTGAGATTTAGGACAAGATTCATGTAGAGATCGTGGCGAATGGTTGAGCGTAGATGAAGTTAGGGTTGCGTGATGGTGGCCGGAAAAGCCACCGGCGATGTCTGGTTCGCGCGCGCAGGTTTGATTGTTTGCAGGTTTGAAAGGTAGGAGAGATAATCTTAGCCATCCACGCGTGTTGAAAGCTTTACCTGGTCCCTCAATCCAAGCTCACGTTGAGCCACGTACCCTTCCCCTTAAAACACAACGTTTTGTTTAGTGGGAACTTCAGGCTTGTGTGCTTCGCTGTGTACACCAAGAGAGAGCGATTTCGATACCTCGCGTGTACTCTTTTTATTTTTAGTTCTTGAACTGAATTGAACATGAGGAATTCATATGGCGTTGGGCTTCAGTGTTCGTATGCTATCCCCACCCCTCCATCCAGGCCCAATGTAGATTTACAAGGCAAAATTGGTTACTCAGTGCACCCCCTCCTGGCTTATTTTTCTTGGCTGAGTTGAAACTCAGATGGGCCTAGCGCCCAGTTGCTTCTAACACCCCCCATTTACTTGGGCCCAAGCGAGCTAGTTTTATTGTGTTGCTGACTGCACCATCCCTTTATTTCTTTTATTTTTTTAATTCTTGTTTGCTTATTGTTTGATTTTAATTCCCAAAAATATAGTAAAAACTGATATTAAATCTTGAGAAAAATTGTAGATACAATTTAGAATGTTTAGAATTTTGTCATGATTTTATTTATCATTTTTCATGCATTTTCATTTTATTGCATTTGTTTAGTTTAATATGTGCTTAATGGTGAAATATTGATGTTGTGATTTTGTCCAATTTCTTTCTCCCTCATGGTTCTGAATTTGATCTTGATTTTTTGTATGCTGTTTGACTACAAATTGATGTCGCCTTGTGATTTTTATCATGATTTTTAGATGATTGTAATTATGCTTTTAGTGTAGTTGTTTAGGAGTGATTTTCAATTAGTTCCCCATCTTACAAAGTAACTTCAGTTTAGGTCATCCAAACATAGAAAGTTTCATAGATTAACATTGTAAATAGCCATTAGATGATTCTAAATAATGTAGTCCTTTCTTGATATATGGGTAAGTAGGTAGAGATCCCTTTAGAACTTTGCCATAGCCTTGATAGAGCTTTTGATGCCCCTAGCTTAGGTGAATCTTGTAGCAAGTTTGTAAGGTTTCTCTAGAGTACTGTGTTGCCTCATGTCCCCTATGTGTTTTCCTGGGGCTTTGCCCTACATTCTTTATTCAAGTCTTGAAGAGGAACCCTCCTGGGAGAGCCTAATCCTTCCTTTGGTTGGATTCTGTGCATTCCTCGGGAGGTTGAGCCTTGAATTGACATTCATCTGTATAGTACATTCCTTTGGTCTGCACTATCTTTATCCTTCAAGTCTTGATGAGGAGCCCTCTTGGGAGAGCCTAATCCTTCCTTTGGTTGGATTTTATGCATTCGTCAGGAGGTTGAGCCTTGAATTGACATTCATCTGTATAGTACATTCCTTTGGTTTGTACTATCTTTCCCTTCAACGTCTTGATGAGGATCCCTCCTGGGAGAGCTTAATCCTTCCTTTAGTTGGATTCTGTGCATTCCTCAAGAGGTTGAGCCTTGGATTGACATTCCTGGCATGGTATATTCCCTTGGTTTATATACTGTCATCCATCTCAAAGTCCTTTTCTTAGGATCCCTCTTGGGAGAGCCTAATCCTTCCCTTGGTTGGATTCTGTGCATTCCTCAACAGGTTGAGCCTGAGATGGACATTCTGTGTTGATACACTTTAAATCAATTACCCTTAGATTGATATCTAGGACTAATACCCAGTCTTTTCTGTCCTATTGACATAGGACCCCTCTTGGGAGAGCCTAATCCTTCCCTTGGTTGGATTTTATGCATTCCTCAAGAGGTTGAGCCCATGATGGACTCTGGTGTTGACATACTCCAACCTAATGTAGCCTGGGATGACTTCCTTGTTGCTCATTATGGTTTCTCTCCCTTGTTTGAATTGCTTGATGCATTAGAATATGATCATATTTAGATTACTTTAAGCTAGGAGCATGAATGCTTAGAGGTTGAGTGGGTCTCCCTCTGCTTGTTTGCATTAAGGGTTGAGTCTGTCTCCCCTTACTTGTGTGTTGTTTTTCTTTTTATCTGTGTATTAGTGATAGAGGTTGAGTCTATCTATCTCTGTTTGACTGTCTTCTTTTGCTTGATTGCTAAGAGGTTGAGTGAGTCTCCCTCTGCTTGTATTGCTGCATTGCATGTGCATCTTTACTGTTCTTTTCTGCTATCCGATTTTTCTTTGATTTTATTTTTGGCTGGCCGTGTGACATGATTCAATTGGAGAATGATTTTCGATATCATTTCTCTATCTTGTCTTTGACACAGATATTAATACGCTACCTCTTAGAGTTTATTTATCGTATAAGTCAAATCATGACGGTTAGCGTTACATTAGTTCTGATTCAAAACGTCATCATCAAGGATCCAGAGAGGAGAAGATTGGAATGGAGCTTGCGCGCATGTCGAGAGCCAACGGAGCCGCTTCGTTCGATATCATCTTTCTTATTCAAGTCTTCATGCAACCGTCGAGTGTTGTGAGCTGTAGCGTTAGATACGTGGGAAATGACAATCGAGCGGTCTCCCCTCGATCGTTTAGGGTGTTTAGTATATGTCCTTTGGGTAATATATGACACACTTTCTCCTACGCCTTAGGTTCTTGCGTGTATGTCCTGAGTTCCTTCTTGTTTAGGCGTAGGCCTGCCTTCTCTTTGTTCTCGCCCCTGTGCGATCGAAACCCCTTTTCTCTCGCGTTCAGGCGATTGAGACCCTTCCTCTTGCCCCTATGCAATCGAGACTTGATTTTTGTAGTGCGCCAAACTACGTCTGCTTCGATCTGTCGTACCAGACGAGAGTATGTAGGCATAGGATGCGATATCATAGCGAGCTCCCTTCTCCCTTTTCCTTGTTTTGCTATAGTTGGCTGAACTATAGCTGCTCTGATTTCTCGTACCAGACGGGAATATGTAGGCATAGGATGCGATATCCTAGCTAGTACACTAACAACTAACTTCTTTGTTCTCTCGCTGCCGTGCGATCGAGACCTTCCCGCTAACGACTGATGTTCCCTTTCTCTTGCCCGAGCGCAATTGAGACCAGACCGTAGTCCTAGTTCCCGTAGGTTCCCATACCTTTAAACCCGACATACTACGTTCGTTCTACCGCAAACAGGTAACGTCTAAGTCTCCGTCGAGCGAGCAGCATACACCTAACTGCTAGAATGCGTACGCTGGTATTGTCAATCCTTTCTCTCACCCCCGTGTGATTGAGAACACCCTGTCTAGCCGTAGTTAGCCCGAACTATGCAAGCTCTGATCTTTCACTACGTGTGAAAGTACGTAGGCACGAGACGCGACGTCTCAGCGAGCAAACTTCCCCCGTAGTTTCCCGAACTACGTTGACTCTGACTTTTCCATTGCACGAGGGAATACGTAGGCATAGAGCGTGATGCTCTATCGAGTTAGTTTCTTTCCGTTTAGCTTTAGTAGCCGTAGATAGATTGTTTTTCACCCGTATACAAACCAGCAAGCGCGGATCCCATCGAGTACGATGGACGTGAGGGGTGATAATACCGTTCCCTTGCGTAACCGACTCCCGAACCCAGACAATGGTTGCGATGACCTTGTCTTATACCTTTGCGTCAGGTTTTTCCCGATCGTTTCCTTTCCCGCTCTGAGGGATAAATAACAAAAGGTGGCAACTCTTCTGTTTTGTCGGAACCTTATTTTCACAGTAGCGACAGCTGAAGAGAAGGAATCTTTGTTAAAGGACGCGAAAGAGTTTATGAGGCTGATACGAAAGAGTGACTACAAGATAGTCGATCATTTGTAGCAAACTCCTTCTAAGATATCTATCTTGTCTTTGTTACTATGTTCTAAGGCGCATAGGAATGCACTGTTGAGAATACTGAATACTGCTTACGTGCCGCAATAAATTTTGGTTAATCAACTCGAAGGGGTTGTTGCACACGTAAATGCAGGGAACGACTTGGGGTTTACAGACCTGGATTTGACGCCAAGGGGCAGGAACCATAACTGTGCGTTACACATATCATTAGAATGTCGAGGGGCTGTTATGTCTCATGTACTAGTGGATACAGGATCATCCTTGAACGTACTTCTGAAGAAGCCCTAATGAACTTGGACATGCAAGGTCTGATTTGCACACCAAGTGATTTGGTGGTGCGTGTTTTGATGGTACCCAAAGGTCTGTGTTCGGAGAAGTGACATTGCCAATTCAGGTGTGACCGGAAGTATTTGATGCAGTGTTCTACATTATGGACATCCAACCTGCCTACAGTTGTTTACTAGGCCGTCCATGGATTCATTCAGCAGGAGCAGTGACCTCCACGCTGCATCAAAAGCTAAAGCATATGGTTGGCGGTGGTGTTGTTACAATGTGCGGGGAAGAGGATATAATGGTCAGTCACTTATCATCCTTCAAGTATGTCGAGGTGGACTGAGAGATACAAGAAACCCTTTGTCAGGCTTTTGAAATAGTCAAGATTAAAGATAAATCTCCTGTTGTGAGAAAAGTGCCGGAAGTGGCCATGTCTTCTTTTAAAGAGGCCCAAGCAGTAGTACAGGCTAGGGCAGTACAGGGTTGGGGACAGGTATTGGAGATTCCCCATAAGCAAGACAAGTTTGGTTTAGGGTACCGCCCGTCATTTTCTTCTCATTCAGCCTCGCAGAGTGCGCCGCGCTATAAAGGACCTGTGCAGTTCACTAAGGGAGGAGTTATCTTCGAAAGGATCAACGCGGTGTCAGACGAAGAGGGAGATATTGATTGTGATATGGATGCTTGGATCAAGCCTTGCACTCCAGGACAGAGCCTGCGCAACTGGTCTATTGAAGAATTCGTTCAAGTGACAACAAAACAGTAATGCTTTATTTTTTCCGATTATTGTACTACCCTATATTCTACCCGGAGCATAGCGGTATTTTGTTTCAGGGCCTTATTGTTTATGTTTGAACATTGCTTTATCAATTAATCAAAGGGCGTTTTTCTCATTCAAATTTTGTGATCCTTGTCTTCCTTATTTTTGTTTCTCACAATAAAATGGCAATGTGGTTTGTACTCGTTTGCATATCATTTGAAACATTTAACCATTTTTTATTGCAGGATTCCTATTGCAGATGACATCGATTCAGAACCTCCTATGAATCGGTTCGACTTTGATCAACCGATATATCAAGCTGAAGAAGAGATTGATGAAGATGAAGACTTGCCTGAAGAGCTAGCTAGACTCTTGAAACAAGAAGAGAAGATTATTCTGCCTTATCAGGAGGAAATCGAGGTTATCAATCTGGGTTCTGAAGAAGTTGTCAGAAATGCTCGGATAGGGGCTGCGCTGTAGAGTGACATCAAGCAAAGACTGATTGAGATGCTTCGAGAGTATAGTGACATCTTTGCTTGGTCGTACAAAGATATGCCCGGGCTTGACACTGATATAGTAGTTCATCGCTTGCCGTTGCGTGAGGAATGTCCGCCGGTCAAGCAGAAGCTTAGAAAGACAAGACCAGATATGGCTGTGAAAATCAAAGAAGTCCAAAAGCAGTTGGACACATGATTTTTAGCCGTAACAACTTACCCTCCGTGGGTCGCCAACATCGTGCTTGTACCTAAGAAGGATGGGAAGATACGGATGTGTGTAGATTACATGGATTTGAATAAGGCGAGCCCAAAGGATGACTTCCCGCTCCCTCACATTGACGTATTGGTTGACAATACTGCTCAATACTCCGTATTTTCCTTCATGGATGGTTTTTCCAATTATAATCAGATAAAGATGGCACCAGAAGATATGGAGAAAACGAAGTTCATTACGCCATGGGGAACTTTCTGTTACAAGGTAATGCCTTTTGGGTTGAAAAACGCAGGGGTAACTTACCAGCGGGCTATGGTCACTTTGTTTCATGATATGATTCATCATGAGATTGAAGTCTATGTTGATGACATGATAGTGTTGCAGTGAGAATCGTGATACCAAGCTATTGATTAACTTGAATCTTTAATTCATTGAATTCACAACCGGACTTTAATTTATCCAAAGGAAAGGTCTAAAGAAAGAAAGAACCTTTTGTGCGATGTAACAACAATGCTAAGAGATTCGGGGATCGGGGGTTGGTTATGCATAGGGTAGGTATTTCACATCCTAAACATCTGTAGTACTCTCCAGGAACCTTTTGTTTATTTGTAAGCTAAGTTTGCTAAATGTTTGCTATGGATTGGGTAAAAGGTGTAGGTTAAAACCTAAAGATATATACACTAAGTTGCTCTCAAAGACATCGCATCTTCTGCCTACGTATCCTAACTAGGATAGAATCAGAGCAATCATAGTTCACCTCACTAGGGATGAAGAACACTTGATTATGATCAAGGTTCAAAGGGGAACAAACATTACAATGCTTGTGTAGAGTTTAAGGAAACTCTCTAGATCTAAGTTGAACTCTCAAGAAAGGGAAGTAAGTAATCATCTCCATGATTCTTACATAGAGTTAACAAACTTTATCCTAAGTTCTAATTGAAAGAGCACTCCTAACAAGGGGTAGGCTTCTTAGACTTAAGCAAAGTCTAATGGACAGGTTCTAACTTAACTAATTGTATGGATGACTTAACAAAGTCAAGGGAGAGAGATGAGCTATCTATGACCCAAAGGTCAACAGAGAGACTTTCCTTTGGAAGAATAGAAGGGGAGACAACTTGGATGAGAACTAAAGAGTTCCATCACTTGGGGAAACTAAACTTAACAAAGCATGAATATCAAACAAACATGATGAGTACAAGAAACATGGTTACAACCAAGCATATATAAGCATATTACAATAAGCAAGTACGTCAAATAGGAGGAATGGTTACAACCAAAGCATGCAAGCGTATTACAATAGGCAAGCAAAGATGAGTTCTTACAAGACTCAATGAAAGATAAAGACTTAAGCATATCTTGACAAAGATGAAGGTAACGACCAATGCAAATAAGTCAACTTCATGGGGATATTACATGGAAATTAAATGAATCAAACATGATGCTCACAAGCAAAAAGTAATTACAATTACATACACAAAGGTTGACGAACATAGAACTCACATCACAACAACCAACTTAAGAAAAATAAATCAACAGTTTAAAATGATGAGGAGGGTAAAAACCCTAAAAGAAACATGAACGTTTTCAATGCAAAGTTGTTTTCACAAATGAGATTTTTAGAATATGAACGTACCACATGAAAATATGCACAAATACGAAGCTAATGCAAAAAGAACCAATCCAAAATTACAAAAAATGAAGGAGTTATGATTTTTAGAAATTTAATAACAATTAAATAAAAAAAAGGAATAAGCAATAAAAAGAAAGGGGAGGCGCTTGGTGGGTGTTGAACCCACCACCTCATGGCTGCCAGCTGAAAACTTTACCAAGTGGGCCAAGGCGTGCGCTTGTTTAAGTGAGAGGAAAGAATGAGTAAAACATGAAAAACATGGCAAATGAAAAAATAAATAAAAGGGTTGATCTCCACTATGGATCGAACCCAGGTTCAGGCAGTGCAAGGCGTATGAGAGGGTGAAGGTTTAACCACTGGGGTGGCGATACATCCGTGTATTTGCCACCCCTAAAACTTAAGTACTTAACAAAGTGGAAAAGCTGGGCAAGGCAAGATGCACAAAAAGCAAACCAAAACATGAAAATGGTAACCACGTAAATCATTCAAAACTTAACCAAATTTAACAAAATTTTAGCCTATCTCACATGAAATTTCACAAGGAGTTCAGTGGTAATCTCAATTTTTCAAAATAATGCACACAACTCAAAATTCGAAGGCCAATGCAAATTGAAGCTTATGCAATGCAAAAGAGTAGCTACAACTCATGACAGCAAGGTTTAATGATATGCAATGGTATGAACAAGTTATAAATACATTATTCATGGAATTTGGATGCAAGAATCATGCAAAGACGGCTTCAAACAAAAACTGGTGTGTGGACTGTCATGATGTGAACAAGAATTGCTTAAAATGTTGTTTTGGCAAAAGAGTGAAAGTTCAATGATGCAACCTACATTCTCAACTTCAAATATCACTCACAAAATGATTCATGCACATAAAACATCTTGCAAGAACTGAACAAAAATGATGGCACATGAAATGAAGCAAAAGATAGAAACATGACAGCAAAACAAATGGCAAGCAAAAGTAAAATTTCAAATAGACCACACATATGCAAATCTGTCATGCCCTTACAAAAGCAAACAACTTAAGAAATTTGTATCAGTTCAAACACATATGGTCCATCTTGACAGCTTTAGCAGTTAGGTGTTCATGACTAGCAATTAACAAATTGATCCAACATATAAAACCCAAATATACAACAGCAGCAAGTCGTCCTCAAAGTAAAATCATGCCAAGCATACCAAAATCTCATCAAGCTTTGAAAATGATGGTTACAACCATAGGAATAAAGACCTAGTCAAATTTCTAACAAGAAAATCAAAATTGGTAGGAAGCAGTAAAAGTGACAATCAACACCAACAGTGGCATGCTCTTGGTTTACAAACAAGTTACAAATGCAAAAAGTTTGATAGAGATAAGAAGTAATCAAAGCATCATGAATTTGACAAAGTTGGAAGAAAACAAAGTAGCATGGCAGCAAAACTTGACAAAGTTTGAGAAGAACAAAGCATCATGGTAGTGTAGACTTGACAAAGTTGAAAAAAGCAATCAAAACAGCATGGTGATGTTCATGAACTTAGGCAGTTGGCAGCAACATATGGCAATATCAAAGATCAAAGAAATATCCCTAGTTCTATATACACAAGTCATTTTGCAAGCACATGTCAATATGTTGGCTATAAAAGAAAAGGTGCTATGTCAATTTCAAATGGACCTATGCAGTTGGCAACAAACATGAATTTCACAAAGTTGGCACAAATCAACAAATCAGTCCTAATCCCTCTAATGCATACATCAGTTGCAAGTTTAACAAAATCATCATGGCAATTGATTCAATAGAAAGCACAAGGCACAAAGATACAAGTGAACAAAATTAAACAATTAGGCTGACTGGCAAGTTCAAAACAAATTCAAACCACATGCTGGCAATGTATCAGAACAGGGCATACAGGTTATCTCAGTTGGTAATGTAAAAACAATGTGAACAAAACATGGTTACCACCAAGACCATATCCTAGTGCCTAAGTAACAGTGGTGATGCGAGAGATGAAACCATGCCATGATTCAAAAGTATCAGATTTCATTTTAACACATATATACCACAAATGACAATGGTAGGCAGCAACGTTTAATGAAATATGAACATATCAAGCTGGAAATAGTCATGTCACATAAATCTAATGAAAACATCAGCTGATGCAAAATCATAGTGCCAAACATTCATGATTTCAAGGTAACAAGGCTCTTATGTTAACAAACACCAAGCAAAGATCAAAGTAATATGAGGACACACTTAACATATCAGATGGCAAGTATCAAGCACAAAGCCTATGTCATAGCAGTTACAATCATCAAAACATCAAAAATAGGCATTGGTCTTCATTATTCCAATGAGTCATTCCAAAAACCTTTGACAAGTTTAGTGAAGCAAAAAAACTCACAAGCATGTTCAAAATGTATTAAGGACCAGGTTTAAACACACACATGATCTTAAAAGATGGTGGAACTAAAAATGGCTTAATGGTTGAAAAATGTACATGATTTTGAGAAATGGTAAGAACAGAATTTTGCAGAACCAAAACCTAACCAGATTTCAACAGTGCAAACATCACATGGATCTAATATGCAAGGGTTTCCACATCAACATGTTAACAAACAGGTTCATGACATGAAGAGTGGTAATGCAACAGAAGCAAGTTGATATTCACAAATAGAACCAACACAAAACAACATTAGGGCAATGGATTTGAGCATGGCATATTATACATCTTGCAGCAAAAAGGCATAACAGAAATTGTTCCATGCTATATTCAAACAACAAAGATCAAACATATCAAGAGCAAGGTCATGCTGGACACAAACATATGATATTATCTAAAGCAAATCAACATCCTAACAGCAGCAACAACAAAATGTTCATGAAGGCAGCTCAACATCGAAATCCAATTTCAAGCTACAGTTATGAATTAAATGAAGGTGAGATAATACTTAGAAGGGGGGGTTGAATAAGTATGAAAGATTAAGACTCAAAAATAATAACACAATTATTTTTATCCTGGTTCGTTGAAATCAACTACTCCAGTCCACCCTTCCTAGAGTGATTTGCCTTTCTCAACAAGGACTTAATCCACTATTTAATCAAACAGATTACAATAGTAACACCTAAGAACAACTGTTCTTAGTCTTCTCAAGAGCTACTGATTCCAACTGAATCCTCTTAAGGAAAACCTTTACAATCAATGTAAATCAAATACAAGAGTATTAATGCTTCTATAAAGCTTTTATCACAACAGTGATTTTTCTCTTAAGTTTAAGTACAAGAAATTCTAAGAAGAATATGAAAGAATGAGAGCTTTGAATATTATGATTTCTTTTCAGCAAAATTATGTAACTGAAGAATTTGGTGGAGTCTTCCTTTTATAGGCAGCTGATCCAAGGATGTTGAGCGTTGAAAAGAGAGTCCCAAAAAGGTCTGAGCCTTTTTATCTTCACATCAAGTGACCTTTCCTAGAAGTAGAAAGCACAGAACAATCCTTTTTGTCTGTGTTCTTGTGTCTAGCACAAATGAGGAAAGAGACGTTTGATTTACTCCAACGGATATAATCTTTGAATATTTCTTCTTCAGTTTTCAGCAAGTACTTCAGAATCTGATTGAGTCAGAGTCTTCTAATGAAGTTCAGAACCTTGCTGTATCAGAGTCTTCTGCAGCATGTGTGCTTTCAGCGTGTTGATCATCAGAGCATATTTGACACAGAACTTCAGTACTTGGCAGCGTTAGTACTTTCAGAAACTTCTATAGGAACTATGCTTTGAGAAACTCTTCATACAATATTCTTCTTTGCTTCAGATGCTTCTGACTAGCTTCAGAATCTTCTGGAGCTTCTTGCTTCAGATGCTTCTGACTAGCTTTAGAATCTTCTGGAGCTTTTTGCTTTAGATCCTTCTGGAGACTACGCTTAGGATCTTCTGTAAACAACAATCAGAATCTTCTAATGAGTGCATCTGGCGCTTCAGAGTCTAGATATCTTCTTGTATACAATTCAGATTTGTTTCTAGAGAGTTAATTTCATTTCAATCTGTAGTAAAACCTACAAGCAAATTTTAGAGTATATAATTCTTAAATATAAAATTTCCTAACAGTTATCATCAAAACAAAGAGTTATTATTAAGAACCAATCTGTGTTCTAACAATCTCCCCCTTTTTGATGATGACAAAAAGTATCAGAAATTTTATTTAACTGAACATATAGAATTATAACTCCCCCTGAGTTAAATACAAAAAGGAATAGAAACTTCCCTTTTGTCTTGAGTAATCTTCAGAGTTAGATCTTGTTTGTTCTTATAACATTTGAAGGTTAGAATGTCTTGCAGATATAAGATTCAGAGTTTAATAAAAGACAAACGATCTGAGAGACTCAGAGTTTCTTTTATAGAATGTACTTATCAAATGTTCTGAAATAGTCAAATTAAATGTTAGATAGAATAGATATGTCTGAAGATTCATTCTGGTGAAGTTATATTAAACAGTTCAGATCTATATTTTCTCCCCCTTTTTTGTCATAAGCAAAAAGTAAAAACTTTTAAAGAGACAAATAAAAGGAAACAGTAAATAAGATAATTCAATGGAGAAAACTTTGATTCATTCAAAAAATCAGATCAAGAGTACATAGGCAAACATCAGAAGATATAGCAATAAAGTACAGATGCAAACAACAGATGCAAAAACATTAGAAAAAAAATCTAAGGGTGTTTGGACAAAAGCATCTTCAATAGATCTGTAATCTCAGAGGATGATTGCTCTTGCTTGGACATCCACTTAGTCATAGTTTCATTCTTTTCATCTTGCTTTGACATCCATTCTGTCATATCCTCAGACTTCTTATCCTGCTTAGCCATCCAGGATTTTATCTCTGACTGTCCAGCTTCCAGAGCAGCAATCTTATCTTCAAAATCTGGATGTTCTTTCTTTATCTCAGATGAAGAATTATGAGGAGGTTCTGTAGCCTGAACAGAGTCAATTTCCATTGGTTCTGTAGATCCTGGAGAAGGGTCTACCAGAGTCATAGCCAATGCATTATCAGTAGATTCTGTTGATGGTGGAGGAGCATCTAAACGAAGCAGAGGTTCAGTTTTGTTGACAGTCCAGAATAGAGTCCTTGCAGCTCTGAGCTTTGCATCATCAGAACAGACGTTCTTCAGATTTGAAGCTACAGTGTTGAATCTATTGATGAATCCATTCCAGATGATGTCAGATTCTTTGGCATCCATTGTTTCTGAGAATTTCTTCTGAACAGTACCTAAATACATCTGTATTTCTTGCAAAAAAGTTTGAAATAAATGATCAATATTAAGTCTGGGCTGTGGTCGTAACAAGGTTTCCAGATTTATAGGTTTAGGTTGGGGAGTTGGTGGAAAAAGTGATTTTTGGATGGAAATCAGAGGAGGAGGATAATATGGAATGAAGGGTATCTCAGGAGCTTTTTCTTTAGATCTGACTAAAGCATTAAGCAAATGAGGTTTTGGTCTTCTGTGAGGGGTAACTACATCAAAAGGTGCATTTGAGTAGGGTTTGAAAGCAGATTTTGGTGGTTCAACAGATGCAACAGTGTTATCAGATGCAATTTGCAGAGCTGAAACAACAACTTTATCAAATTTTGCAGAGTGTGATATGGTTGCTAAAGGTTCTACATCTGTCATAGATTTTAAGTAATCAATAATCACAGATGGAAAGATCATTGTGGATTTTGGTTTCAAAGGGTTGAGGGGTTCAAAAGGTTCAACTCTGTCATAAAAATCTTTCTGTTTGAAACCATAAGACAGATTATGAAAAAGAGAAGAAACTTGGGCACAAGATATAGAAGATGTTGGATTGGAATTGGGGATTAATATCTCAGATGATGGTGCAGGTGGAGGAATAGGAGTTTTAGAAGGTATGGTAGGTTCAGGTTGGTTTATCTCAGAGTATTTGTCAGATGGAGAGATTAGAAAATCTGGGTGGATTTCTGATTCTGAGGAGTTAGAGGATGTTGTTGGTGTACAAGAGGTAGAAGATACTTGAAACACCGTTTTTAGTGGTGTGACATCAAGAACTTCTGTCTCAGGGATGTGATGTTCAGAAGTATTGGTAGGTTCTGAAGGAATTTCAGATGGTTTGGATGGTGGTTCTGATGAAACAGGAGCAGAAGTTACTCTTGTAGGTTCAGAAGTAACAGGTGCAATGGGTTCAGAAGGTGGATTATTTGATGGTGGATTGTCAGAGGCTTTTTCTGGTTGAGAGTCTTTTGGTTGGTTCTCTGGATGTTCAGATGATTGTTGTTGATCTGAAGGTTGTTGTTCTGATGGTTGTTGTTCTGATGGTTGTTGTTCTGATGGTTGTTGTTCTGGTGGTTGTTGTTCTGATGGTTGAGGTCGTGGAACAAAGTGTTTGATATGAATTTTGGGTTGAGATGGTTTTGGTACAGAAACTGTTGGTGTTGTTGTTTGTGTTGTTGTTTGAGTTGGAACAGGTGTTTGTTTTTGTGGAGAAACAGAACTGGGAGCAGTAACATAAATGGTTTGTGTAGAAGGTGGTTCTGGAACAAACTTAACATTAGAATCATTAATAACAAGTTTTGCAGAAGATACAGAAGATTTAGTACCTTTTACTTTGATCCTCTTGGCAGGTACAGAAGCAGCTTCTTCAGAATTTTTTCTCTTCAAGAGCTTCTTGGGCTTCTCAGCAATCTTGACCTTCTTCTGAACAGGTGCAGATTCTTCTACAGGCTGAGTCCTTTTCCTCTGGAGTTGTGCTTCTTCTTCTCCTGCATCTGGTAGTGGTTGTCTAGCTAGCTGAATCACATTAGCAGGAACAGGTTTTTCTTCCTTCTTGCATTCATCAATATACATAACCACTATATGTCTGGGCTCTTCAGCAAAGAATAAAGGAAAGTCATCTACAGGAACCCTCTTATTCAATTCTGACATATTTAGCTTCTTGGGAGCTGTTGTAAGTTCATCAACAATTTTGAGTCTCAGAAGACTTTTAGCATTCAGAGGCTTTCCCATTATAAATTCTAATTCCTCTGTAACTCCAGCAGCGTACAGAGCAGTTACCAAACCATTCTCAGTAAGAAGATCTGAGATCAACCTTCCAAAAGGGATCCAAGTTCTGATCTTCTGTCCTTTCTCTTTCACATATTCTCTAGATGCATTGATATGGTTCCACAGATGCATAAACAGAATGTATGGAAGATCTACCTTGGTGCTCTGACTAAGGCAATACATGAAATAAAGCTGTTCATTATTGACATAGTCTGGAGAATTGGTTGGCTTCTTGTGGTGGATGCATCCCATGAAGATCTTGTCCCAGATCTTGTAATCAGGCTTCAGATCTTTGAATTTGTTAGAAGCTTGACCAACAGTCATTACTTCTTCATAAACCTCATCCATGTCCACACGCCCAGCTGGCAAGTGGGAAACACCATCTGTTTCTTCATATCCTATTAATTTTCTTATCAGATCTTCTATGATAATAATTTCTTTTCCCAGCACAGAAGATAAGATGAACTTGGGATAAACTGATGCATGGATCCAAAATTCTTTCACAAGGAGAGGGTAAACTGGTCCAAAGAGCCTATAAAAATACTTAACCCATCCTTGAGCTCCAATGATGGAACGAAACTCAAACCCATTTTCTTCCAGAGAATCAAACTCAACCATAGATTCACATAGAACTTCCAATTTATCAACAGGCGTTAGAAGTGTTCTTTTGGGAGGAGAATAGGGAGCAACACCCAAGTTTTCTGAAGTTACAGCAGCCATAGAAGATTGGAACTGAGCAGCTGTTGATGATGAAGTTGCCATTGAAGGATGCTTTGTCAAACGCTTAGGTATAAGGTTTTTATGCAGAGAAAAGAGGAGATGAAAACACATGTAATTTTTGAGAGTGTGAAAAGTGTGAAAGTGAATACAAGTCAAGTATATATACTAAAACACTTTGGCAAATCAACAGTCAGAAATATGCACGTTTGACCAAGCATTAAATGAAGAAAATAATAATCATTTCAAAACATTAATTGCTTCGGACAATTTGGGGGGAAAACCAAGATTCTCACTATTCAAACTTCACCTCAAACGTCTCTTCAGTTATGTACACGCCACCTCTTCAGATTTGGTGTGACACGTGTTTACTTGCATGTTGTTCTGAATTCTCTTAAGAAATGAAACGTTAGGCAACATTCAGATCTTCTAAAGATTGTTAGTTCAGAGTTTCACAAAAGAAATATTGATCAGAATAAAATAAGCAATCAGAAGAAATACTTCAGAGCATTAAGCATTTTTGCATCTATAAAAATTTGCTTCTAATAAATATCATTCTGGACAAAAATCCATACCAATATTTTTCAGAATAAAATTGAATCTATCTTCAACAAGGGGTTTTGTAAAAATATCTGCCCATTGATGATCTGTATCAACAAAGGCTAAATTTATGATTCCCTTCTGAACATAGTCTCTGATGAAATGATGCTTAATTTCTATATGTTTTGCCTTAGAATGTAAAATGGGATTCTTGGACAAACATATAGCAGATGTATTATCACAAAATATAGAAATGTTACTTTCAAAAATTTGATAATCTTCTAGTTGACTCTTCAT
Organism: Lathyrus sativus; assembly: GCA_963859935.3. Lineage (NCBI taxonomy): Eukaryota > Viridiplantae > Streptophyta > Magnoliopsida > Fabales > Fabaceae > Lathyrus > Lathyrus sativus. Next base: position 377,727,843 of record OZ012737.1, on the reverse strand, counting down.
CCAGAGCATCTGCGTGCTACATCCAACAGCAACAATGTATTCAACCTTTGTGGTTGAAAGTGCAATTGTGGGTTGCTTCTTGCTGTACCAGGAGATTAGATTTCTTCCTAGAAATTGACAACTTCCAGAAGTACTTTTTCTTTCCACTCTGTCTCCAGCGTAGTCAGCATCACAGAATCCAACTAATTTGAAATCATCAGATTTTCTGTAACACAAACCCACATTAGAAGTACCTTTCAGATACCTTAGAATCCTCTTGACAGCTGTCAAGTGTGATTCTCTAGGATCTGATTGGAATCTAGCACACAGACAAACATTGAATAATATGTCAGGTCTAGAAGCAGTAAGATAAAGAAGAGAGCCAATCATACCTCTGTAGAGCTTCTGGTCTACTTTCTTACTTACCTCTTCCTTGCCAAGTGAGCTAGTAGGATGAATTGGAGTCTTTGCCAGCTTACTGTCAGACATGTTGAATTTCTTCAGAAGTTCTTTAACATACTTTGTCTGATGTATGTAGGTGCACTCTGGAGTTTGATTAACTTGGATTCCTAGAAAGAATCTGAGTTCTCCCATCATGCTCATTTCAAATTCTGCCTGCATACATGTAGCAAACTCCTTTCCAAGCATAATATTTGTTGATCCAAAAATAATATCATCTACATAAATTTGGCAAATTAGAAGATCTTTCTTAATTGTTTTACAGAATAGTGTTGTATCCACTTTGCCTCTGATGAAATTCTTCTCCAGAAGAAAGTTGCTCAATCTCTCATACCAAGCTCTGGGAGCTTGTTTTAAACCATATAGAGATTTCTTTAATTTGAAAACATGATCCGGAAATTTTTCATTTTCAAAACCAGGAGGTTGGTGGACATAAACTTCTTCTTCTATAATACCATTAAAAAAGGCACTTTTAACATCCATATGATACAAAGTGATGTTATTTTGTGCAGCAAATGAAATAAGAAGGTGTATAGATTCTAACCTTGCCACTGGAGCATATGTCTCAGTGTAATCAATATCTTCTTGCTGACTGTACCCTTGAGCAACCAGCCTTGCCTTATTCCTCTCAACTTCTCCTTTCTCATTTAGCTTATTTCTGAAGACCCATTTTGTACCAATAATATTGAATCCTTGAGGTCTTTGAACTAGATCCCATACATCATTTCTGCTGAATTGATTTAGCTCTTCTTGCATGGCAATAATCCAATCATTGTCTTGCAGAGCTTCTTCTACAGAAGATGGTTCAATTTCTGACACTAGTCCAAATAGTGATGCTTCAGATGATCTTAGAAAAGATCTTGTTCTGATGGGATCATCCTTCTTTCCAATAATGACATCCTCTGGATGAGAAGCTTTAATTCTGGATGATGATCCTGTAATAGTTGACTCTTCAGAAATGTTTAGATTATTCATCTGAGAAGTTAAAGGAGTAGCATCTGGAGTTGCTTCTGGTTCCTTCACTTGAATTTTGTCTGCTTCTGGAACTTCAGAGTCAATAAAGACTACATCCCTATCTGCAGAGTTATCAACCTACTTTGGCTTTTCAGAGCCAAGCTTATCATCAAATCTGACATGAATGGATTCTTCCACAATCTGTGTCTCAGTGTTGTATACTCTGTAGCCTTTAGAGCGTTCAGAATATCCAAGCATGAAACACTTCTGTGCTTTGGAATCAAACTTGCTCAGATTTTCCTTAGTGTTTAACATATAGCAAATACATCCAAAAGGATGAAAATATGAAATGTTGGGCTTTTTGTTCTTCCACAGTTCATAAGGAGTCTTCTTCAGAAGAGGTCTAATAGACACTCTGTTCTGAATGTAACAAGCTGTGTTGATTGCTTCTGCCCAAAAATGTTTTGCCAGATTTGTCTCATTGATCATGGTTCTGGCCATTTCTTGCAAAGTTCTGTTTTTCCTCTCTACAACCCCATTCTGTTGTGGAGTTCTAGGACAGGAAAAATCATGAGCAATGCCATTTTCAGAAAAATATTTTTCAAAATATTTATTTTCAAATTCACCACCATGATCACTTCTGACTTTTATAATTTTGAAATTCTTTTCATTCTGGACTTGCTTGCAGAAGTCAAAGAACACAAAATGTGAGTCATCCTTGTTTTTTAAGAACTTTACCCATGTCCATCTACTAATGTCATCAACAATGACTAATCCATACTTCTTGCCTCTGATGGATGTAGTTTTCACTGGTCCAAACAGATCAATATGAAGTAATTCTAGTGGTTTAGAAGTAGAAACAACATTTTTTGATTTGAAAGATGTTTTTGAAAACTTCCCTTTCTGGCATGCTTCACAAAGAGCATCTAAAGTGAACCTCAAATTAGGGAGTCCTCTGACAAGATTAAGTTTATTAATCTGAGATATACGTCTCATATTAATATGGCCCAATCTTCTGTGCCAGACCCATTGCTCTTCATTAACAGACAAGAGGCATTTAACATTTTGAACTTTAAGTTCTGAAAGATTTATTTTATAAATTTTGTTTTTCCTCTTACCACTAAATAGGATAGAGCCATCCTTTTGACTAATAGCTTTACAACATTTTTGATTAAAGGTAATATCATAACCATTGTCACTTAATTGACTTATGGACAATAAGTTATGCTTTAACCCTTCAACAAGTAAAACATTAGTAATAGAGGGAAGTTTACCATTTCCAATAGTGCCAAATCCAATGATCTTGCCCTTCTGGTTCCCTCCAAACTTCACGTCACCTCCAGATCTAAGTTCCAGGCTTTGGAACATAGACTTTTCTCCTGTCATGTGTCGTGAGCATCCAGAGTCCAGGTACCATGATTGGTGTCCTGACCTTGCTGCTAAGAACATCTGCAACAGGAATTATTTTGTTTTTAGGTACCCAGATCTTCTTGGGTCCTTTGGGGTTAGTTGGTTTGTAGGTTTGTCTAAACTTCTGTTTTTCAACATAATGTTTATTCTGACTTGCCTTAGGTTTAAACACATAAGTATTCTTCTCAGAGCTTGTGTGTTTAATGTCATTTAAGTGACCAAATTTAAATTGAGAATACAGAGGTGTCTTCTTGATGAAAAGTTTGTCAACAGGTTTTGGATTGCTTTCAAATGAAGATTCATATCCAATACCTCTTCTGTTGTTTCCACTAACACCATAGATCATGGAAGCCATCTTGCTTCTGTCTATGCTCTTAGTAAGAAATCTCTGAAAGCTAGAGTCATATTTTTCTAAAATGTTTTCACATGACTTAGTCTCAGATTCAGATTCTTGTTAAGTTATTTCAAAGTCATTTTTGATTTGCAGATTAATTTCTTTTTGCTCAACAAGTTCTGTCTTCAGAAGATCAATCTCAAATTCAAGATTGCTTTTCAGCTTCTTGTATTTGAGTTTGATATTGTTATAACTTTTAAGAACTTCTGTTAAAACTTTTATAAGTTCTTCTTTGGTAAGTTTAGCCATTACCTCTTCTGCGTCATCATCAGATTCAGAATCTGATTCATATCCTGAGGTACCTTCCTCTTGATCCTCTGTGCTGGCCATCAGTGCAACATTGGCACATTCTTCTTCTGATTCAGAAGATGATTCAGATTCATCTGAGTCATCCCATGTTGCCATCAGAACCTTCTTCTTTTTGTTAAACTTCTTCTTGGGTTTTTCTTTCTGAATTTTGGGGCAATCATTCTTGTAGTTCCCAGGTTCTTTGCACTAATGGCACACAACTTCTTTCTTGCCAGATCTTCTGTGTCCAGAAGATTCCTTTCTATTATCAGATCTTCTGAAGTTGTTGAACTTCTTTCCCTTGTGCTTCCAGAGTCTGTTGATCCTTCTGGATAGCATGGATAACTCATCTTCTTCTTCAGAAGAAGATTCTTCAGAGCTTTCTTGAATGACCTACAAAGCTTTAGCAGTTTTGTTAGATTTTAATGCAACAGATTTACCTTTTTCTTTCTTCTGAGGTTCATCTTCCTCAAGCTCAATCTCATGGCTCCTCAGTGAACTGATGAGTTCTTCTAGAGATTTCTTGTTCAGATCTTTAGCCATCTTCAAGGCTGTCACCATTGGTCTCCATCTGGTAGGCAGACTTCTGATGATTTTCTTTACATGATCTGATGTAGAGTATCCCTTATCCAGAACTTTCAGCCCAACTGTGGGTATCTGAAATATGGAGAACATGGCTTCAACAGATTCAGAGTCTTCCATTTTGAAGGCCTCATACTTCTGGATCAGAGCCAAAGCTTTTGTCTCCTTAACTTGAGAATTTCCCTCATGAGTCATTTTTAGGGATTCAAACATATCAAAAGCTGTTTCCCTGTTTGTAATTTTTTCATACTCAGTATGTGAAATTGCATTCAATAATATAGTCCTGGCTTTGTGATGATTTCTAAAATCTTTCTTCTGAGCATCTGTCATAGATTTTCTGTCAATCTTCTTGCCATTCCCATCTGTGGGATGGACATATCCATCTATGACTAGATCCCATAGATCAGCATCATATCCTAGAAAAAAAATCTCAATTCTGTCTTTCCAGTAGTCAAATTTCTCCCCATCAAACATAGGGGGTTTGGTGCTGATCTTGTCCCTTTCTTCATATTTATTGTTAATATTGGATATTGAATTATCAGCCATTGTAACAAATAAATATATATCAAAGTATTTCTCTCTGGATCTTTACTGACACTGTTAAGTGGTAGCACACACAGAACCGGAGCTCTGATGCCAACTGAAGGTGAGATAATACTTAGAAGGGGGGGGGGGGGGGGGGTTGAATAAGTATGAAAGATTAAGACTTAAAAATAATAACACAATTATTTTTATCCTGGTTCGTTGAAATCAACTACTCCAGTCCACCCTTCCTAGAGTGATTTGCCTTTCTCAACAAGGACTTAATCCACTATTTAATCAAACAGATTACAATAGTAACACCTAAGAACAACTGTTCTTAGTCTTCTCAAGAGCTACTGATTCCAACTGAATCCTCTTAAGGAAAACCTTTACAATCAATGTAAATCAAATACAAGAGTATTAATGCTTCTATAAAGCTTTTATCACAACTGTGATTTTTCTCTTAAGTTTAAGTACAAGAAATTCTAAGAAGAATATGAAAGAATGAGAGCTTTGAATATTATGATTTCTTTTCAGCAAAATTGTGTAACTGAAGAATTTGGTGGAGTCTTCCTTTTATAGGCAGCTGATCCAAGGATGCTGAGCGTTGAAAAGAGAGTCCCAAAAAGGTCTGAGCCTTTTTGTCTTCACATCAAGTGACTTTTCCTAGAAGTAGAAAGCACAGAACAATCCTTTTTGTCTGTGTTCTTGTGTCTAGCACAAATGAGGAAAGAGACGTTTGATTTACTCCAACGGATATAATCTTTGAATATTTCTTCTTCAGTTTTTAGCAAGTTCTTCAGAATCTGATTGAGTCAGAGTCTTCTAATGAAGTTCAGAACCTTGTTGTATCAGAGTCTTCTGCAGCATGTGTGCTTTCAGCGTGTTGATCATCAGAGCATATTTGACACAGAACTTCAGTACTTGGCAGCGTTAGTACTTTCAGAAACTTCTGTAGGAACTATGCTTTGAGAAACTCTTCATACAATATTCTTCTTTGCTTCAGATGCTTCTGACTAGCTTCAGAATCTTCTGGAGCTTCTTGCTTCAGATGCTTCTGACTAGCTTCAGAATCTTCTGGAGCTTTTTGCTTTAGATCCTTCTGGAGACTACGCTTAGGATCTTCTGTAAACAGCAATCAGAATCTTCTAATGAGTGCATCTGGCGCTTCAGAGTCTAGATAACGTCTTGTATACAATTCAGATTTGCTTCTAGAGAGTTAATTTCATTTAAATCTGCAGTAAAACTTACAAGAAAATTTTAGAGTATATAATTCTTAAATATAAAATTTCCTAACAGTTATCATCAAAACAAAGAGTTATTATTAAGAACCAATATGTGTTCTAACATTAAAGAACCCCTAGAGTTCACACATGACTTAGGTACAATAATACATCATGAAATGGCCAATAAACACTTAAACAAGATATGACCAAGGCAGATACAAATACTGGCAGATTTGCACATAAGCTACATTTTGCATTCAAATACCAATCATGTCAAGTTTGTTTATGACAGAAATAAAAAGGATAGTAACCACTAACCTCTTGTAGACCTCCAAGCAAGCTTGTTGCAATATGGAATTCCTTGAGAAAACTCCAGCTGCTGTTCAACTCTGCTTTGATGAAAACAACCCTTGTTTGCACTTGAAGGAACTTGTGACAAATCTCAAAATAAATGAGGATGAGGTTATTTTATGTTATGGACAGTTGGGACATCATATATTAAAGGTGTGTGGAGGGTTAGAATGATCAAAGCAGGCCTGAATAGAGGTTTCTTTGATTTTGTGTGTGAGGTCAAACTTTACTTGGTTGAAAGTTGACTTTTGGAAAATGGAGTTTTTGAGTGGTTTAAGAGTATGAACACCTTCTACATATCATTTGTGGATTATGCAGATGGTTTTTGAAGGATTGGAGTGTGTGGAAATGGATTTGGGAAGCCAACTACCCAAGGCAGATTTTGATGAAACTTAGAAATTTGAAAACGAGGCAAGCAAGAAGGGAAGGAGAGCTATGGATTTCTCTTGGTTCTAAGAGTGCTCTAGTGTGTCTCTCAACATAGAGGAAACCTCTATTTATAAGCAAGGCAAGGCTTGGGGCATATTGCTAACTTGGCACTTTTGGTGGGAGTTTTGAAAAAAGATCTTGCTTGATATTTTGATGCAGCTGCAAGTTGAAATATTTGGCTCAAGGTGATGCATTACTAAAGTGGAATGAATGACATAATAGTGATTGAAGTGGCTAGGCAGTAGGAGGGCTGTTTGCTGCAAGTGTGCCATAAAGTTTCTCTTTCTTCCTTTTATGATTAAAATAATCCCACTTGCCTAAAACTTGCAAGACTTACCAAACCTTCTCATTTTTTGCATTTCTTCTCCTCATATCCTCTAAATATCATATAGAAATATGATCCAAGGGCTGAGAATAGCTCAAGTGATCAAAAGGTGAGTTTATGAAAGACTGAAAGTGTTGGACTCAAGTGTTGAAACCTCATCTTGTTGAATTCATAACACTCAGCTCATAAGGGCTATAAAGGAGTTCTAATACATTTTGGAAAGCCCTCATGTAGCTCTACAACTTTCATGTTTTCATGAGTTTCAGATTCCTAGAGGAACATGGCCAAAAAACCTCTCAAAGTTGCTGAGAAAAATGCCTAAAAAGTGATATAACTTAGAATTTTTCTAAGTCATTTTTCCCTCTTGTAATGAATTTGGTCATAACTCCAAATCTATGCATTTTCTGATCATGGACCATTGTGGGACTTTTGTAGATCTTATCAAGAGCTTTCCAATGAGCTTTGAACCAACTCCATTGGATGTGTGGTTAAGGAGTTATGGTCTTGCCCCTTTCAAAACCCTAATTCCCGATTTTTGCGATTACTCCCCAATCCTTGATCCAATGGTCATGAAACTTCATGGGTAGGTGCAATATGTCATTAGGAACATTTTTAATTCCCACCTTGAGGTCAAATTCCTTATGAGTGAAGAGTTGACTTTTCGTTCAACAGAACGATCGATCGGTGACTACCGAGTCGACTGTTGATGCTCCGGGTCTTTTGAGGTCTTGAAACTTCTTGAGTAGAATTTACTAAGCCATATGAACTTTATGGACCATGATCCCTGTAACACCCTTCTAAACCCCACGGAAAATATATGCATAATCAGAGTAAAATTAACATGCATTCAAATAAAAAGGGCGTCACACAAAACTTTCAAACATCCAAAAACCATCTGTCATGCTCATTAATATTTCAATAAATAATCATGCTTTACAAAATTTCACTTTGCATGTAGCAGCAGATTCATTTTGTAACAAATTCATAAAAGCAATATTTGCGTTCATCACATATATTATCATCACTTGGGCACTAAGGCCAACATCTTATTATTCAAATATGAAAGCATCACTTAGATTACACAATGTAATCCTAAAACATAAAACAATAGATCCCAGTGTTACACGACCAGAGCATGACTCGACCCAACATAATTAAACCACTAGACAGTTACACCGATGGCGATCTCGAAACTACAAGCAGCTCTACTCTTGATACCTGCACGATGTCATATAGGACATCATTCCAGCAGAAGGGTGAGAAATATTATCATAATAATCAATGCATAAGATTATATATACATACACCATCATAGCATACACATATTCCACATTTCACACCACATATCCTTATAGCTCATCACATACTTCCCAATTTACATATTCATATAAACAAACATGGGTAATTTTACCAAGTGTATTCATCATTTCTCTATTACACATTCACATCTCTTATAACAACAATTCATGCTAATAAGCATACTCCCATGCCAAAATTATATTTCACATTTTGCAATTACACAAGTAAGGCACATACTTTACGAAGCGTACACATATAAACAAGTATGGACAATCATCAAGCATTTTTCATCATGCGCACATCCATAGTCCTCATCATTCCACATCACATACACATAAGCATATTAGCATACAACAATCGTATATCCACACTCCCAAATCAACAAGCCATGCACACACGCATGCTTCATACAACAATCACGAACATGTCATGTGACTCAACAACTCAATGCAACTCATGCAATGCGGTACCGACTCTCGTTATCATTTTTCGGTTTTTACATTAAACCGGGTCCACTCTTCTAGACCGATAACCCGTTATCATTTTTCGGTTTTTACATTAAACCGGGTCCACTCTTCTAGACCGATAACAACAAAGGCCCGTCCTCTAAGCCTTCAAACCCACTCTTCTAGGTTTGGGACAAGCCACTAGTTTCCACGAAACTAACAGACATTGCCTCTTGACTAAATGATGCATATGCAATCAACCACAACAATGCACTTAAGACCGTTCTCGCATCTTAATCTCATGCATTTAATAATTCATCTCTTCAAGAATTACACAATGATTGCACATACAACATATATCGCAACAATCAAGGTATTCACATCACAATACCAATATTACAATTACAAGCTATGCACACATATCCACAATGTTCTCATGCATACTTATCACATAATTGTACACAACATCATCAATGTATTCATAATTCAATACTATCACTACATTAGCACACAATGCACACATATCCACGATATGTTCTCATGCATTATTCACATTTATTCACATACACACAATATGCATTTACAACACCTATCAAACAATGCACACATGTCCACGACATGTTCTCATGCATTCTCAAGTAGTCCATCATACAAGATTTTCATCATGCTTACACGCATAACACATTTACCACACCATGCACATATACTCATAATATATTCTCATGCATTATTATTCGATTTAAACAATGCATTACGTTATCAATTACATTCTATAATCTAGGATTCACGCCTTACGGCTACCCACAACATATCTCATTTCAATAGTACACATACTATTCGATTCATATGAGTATTAACCTATTCGAACCAAGCAACCACTCATCGGATGAAAATCACAGAACGAAAACAACACTGTCTGATTCGCCACCATTCGCCCGGGGAAGCCTCATGGTGAATGCTCGCTGGACCTTCGCCCGACGAACTCCCTAGCGAGCAAAGTCAGTAGCTACTGACTTGGTTCGCTGCCCTTCGCTGAAGGATTCGCCCGGCGAACCTTCGCTACCTATCCTTCGCCTGGCGAACTTGCCAGCGAAGACCACTGGGATTTAATTTGAATTATTTGCTAGCAATCGCTGAGCTTCGCCCGACGAAGCTTCACCTTCATTCGCCTGGCGAGAGCCAACGAATCTGCGAAGACAGAACCCTCAATCTGTCCCCAACTTCCAATCCACCAATAATCGACCGATTCTTCATCAAATTAGTACCAGCAACTTAACCACACATCACCCGACTATTCTACGGCATTATTTCTAGTTTCTAACCGATTAATCTACGATTCTCCGATTAAATCATTTTTGCCCTAAATGGGGAAATGGTGGAAACTCACAATAAACCCAACCCACACATACATAATCATACACATGGATTAAATAACAATGTTTCTCACCCCTACCTTGATTTAATCGAAGCTTGAATCAGATCTTGATGATTCTTCAAGCTTTCCCTCTTTTCCTCCTCATTTCTCTTCTTCCTCTTTCTTTCTCTCCTCTTTCTCTTATGTTTTCTTTTTTCCATCTATTTTCCTTCCACTTTCCTTTATATACTTTTCATTTGATTTTCTTTCTATTATATTTCTTTCCATCATAATTCTTTTCTCATAAAATATCTCATCTTGACATTAATTAGAAGCAAATCCACTTTATTCTACCAAATAGAATAAACCAGTCAAATCCATTAACTCAGATAATTTAAATAAATCCAATGATTCTTTTAAATCAAATAAACCACTTAAACCAATTAATTATTACCAATAATTAATTACTAAAAATTGGGCTGTTACAACCCTCCCCCACTTTAGGAATTTTCGTCCTCGAAAATGTTACCCGACTCAAACAACTCTGGATACGACCCTCGTATCCCAATCTCCCAAATCCAACTCTCTCTCATCTACCTTCACTAAAGGAATCCCTTTACCTCGAAGTTACCTCTCTTTCATCAACCTGAACTGGCAACGCCTCAGAAAATCAAATTCTCCCTCTCACTTGTATATCATCCATCAGAATCGATGTACCTCCTCAGCTTAGACACATGAACATATCATGCATTCTCCACAAGTGACAGCGGTAGAACAATCTATCATGCTATTTTTCCCACGTTTCCGCTGCGCCACTCTGATATGGATTCACCAAACACAGTATATACTTCCGAGACCTCAAGCTCCACCAACACCAGTCACTATCGTAACTCTTAAAACACGTCCTTTCTTGGATCCTTTTGATCTTTTCAGTCGTCTCTTGCACAATCTTCGGCCCGAGTACAACACTCTCGCTGAACACACATCTATCCAAAGAGTCCTACACCTCTTACCAAACCAAGTCTCATATGATGCTATTCCGATACTATAATAATAGCAATTATTGTAGGTAAACTCAAACAACGACAAGTAACAATCCCCCTGATCCAACTTGATCCAACACATAAGCTCTCAGCAAATTCTCTACATGCTGGATAATCCTCTTTGTCTATCCGTAACCACTCAAATTGAATCATACCCCTTCGAATTCTTCGGAAACCTGACACAAAATCCATGGAAATACTATTCCATCCCACCCAGAAATATTCAACAGTTGCATCCGTCCCAATGGTCTCTGACATTTATTCCTCGACATTCTGATAAATCTAATCCAGCCTATACAAACCCAACCATTTCTCTCTTCATCTGTGGCTATCAAAATAATTCCTCAATTTCGGTCACCTCTTCCTAGCACCTACATGAATAATCCATCTATCTCTATATCCTTCTCCCAGAGTACCCTTATCCAACTCACACTATTCAGAACACAACCATCCCGTCATCTCATGTCACCATTTCCATAAATCTGAAAATCACCCCTTCAAACCTATCCATTACATTCAACCAATCTATCAACTCCAATTAAATTCCAATCTCCTTGAACCTCATCGAGAACACCAATAATTAGTCTCATCATACAAAACTCAACTCCATAAGAAGTCTTCTCATACAGACCAACTCACATCCCGAATTACTCAATCAGTCCTAACTTCATCACCATCATCATCGGCATACACAGAAATTTCCAGTGCAATAACTCAGTTACCACTTGGTTTCACTCGAATGGTAACTCAACCAAAACCATACCCTTTATAAAGTCCCGATAATTTCCTCTGCATCATATTCGATTTTCTCAAATCAAACAAATACCTTAAGCTCTTAAGATCATTGACCATCTCAAATCTCAACTAACAATTAAGGCTTCCAAACTCCGGTACAACACACAACGACAACCAACTCTAAATCACTAGTCTGATAATTCCCTTATGTACTTTAAGTTGCCTCAAAGCATAGCCAAACATTGCTGATGTTGCATTTAACATACATATCCTAATCATATCAACAAAGCATTACAACACAACGAATAGTTCCGTCGGATTCGGCAAAACCAACACACGAGTTGTTGACATCTTCCCAAAACCCTCTGAACCTTCTTCACAGTGGCATATCACTACTTCTCCTCCAACACTGATAACTCCAATTCCCGACGCTCAACATGATCCTTTATACTCATCGACACACCCGAACACCATCGATCACAAAACCACCACTCACTTAATCGAGAATGGAGAACCCCATGTCCAAGGGACACTCAGTTGTGAACTTATGGCGAAAACAGAAACCACCCTCTTCGCGCTTACCACAACATCCAAACATAGTCCGCCAATAAATACTTAATCCCATGTTACTACTTTCCCATCCCATAGAGCACTGTAATATCTTCCAACGCTTCTAATCTTGCGTCATTCCGAATTACGGTTTTCCGTGACGACAAAATCACAAAAACAACCTTGTATTCCACATTTTACTTTCCTTAATAATCACCGAAAGTCATTATCCATTCTTATACTCGACCTCACCCTTTGCTATCGTAGCATACACACCAAACACAAGCCTCAACACAATCTAATCAATCTTAATTCCTTGGCCACTCAAATAAACATATAATATGGAGCTTCCAATATCTGATTAGTCCCCGCAACTAAGTCGATCACAACTCAACTCCACGTCTTGGCTGTTTATCACTTATTTTGTCAGGATAACTCTCAGACTACCACAATCAAACGGTAAACCGACAACTTCTCCACTTCCATCAATACTCAATATTTCCATCGAAATCAAACATCTCATCACTGTCCTGCACCGACTCATCAAAACAATTCTCAAGTGCTCAGCTTTACTCAAAACAATTCACTGCACCACGCCATCTAAGCTTGCAAGACACATCTATCCCATCCAACACAATCCCAACTACTATCAACAAGAGATTAAGGGTGATCAGTTCCTCAATTTGTCAATAGGCAACCGAAATCATAATGGGGCATAGACCATCTTTACCAAACTATAATGGCGTTTAACTACACACTGAGCTACAACTCCACACTTGCAGCCTTCTGAGGAATCACAAGCTTCTCCCCCACTTTGATCATTCCCACTTCTGCAAACAAGATTAAACAACAAACATGTATCGACAGTGTTTTCACACACATGTCGCATACAAGGGAACAAATAACATTAGACAACATGGCCGGACGGACCGACCTGCTCTGATACCACTAATGTAACACCCTTCTAAACCCCACGGAAAATATATGCATAATCAGAGTAAAATTAACATGCATTCAAATAAAAAGGGCGTCACACAAAACTTTCAAACATCCAAAAACCATCTGTCATGCTCATTAATATTTCAATACATAATCATGCTTTACAAAATTTCACTTTGCATGTAGCAGCGGATTCATTTTGTAACAAATTCATAAAAGCAATATTTGCGTTCATCACATATATTATCATCACTTGGGCACTAAGGCCAACATCTTATTATTCAAATATGAAAGCATCACTTAGATTACACAATGTAATCCTAAAACATAAAACAATCGATCCCAGTGTTACACGACCAGAGCATGACTCGACCCAACATAATTAAACCACTAGACAGTTACACCGATGGCGATCTCGAAACTACAAGCAGCTCTACTCTTGATACCTGCACGATGTCATATAGGACATCATTCCAGCAGAAGGGTGAGAAATATTATCATAATAATCAATGCATAAGATTATATATACATACACCATCATAGCATACACATATTCCACATTTCACACCACATATCCTTATAGCTCATCACATACTTCCCAATTTACGTATTCATATAAACAAACATGGGTAATTTTACCAAGTGTATTCATCATTTCTCTATTACACATTCACATCTCTTATAACAACAATTCATGCTAATAAGCATACTCCCATGCCAAAATTATATTTCACATTTCGCAATTACACAAGTAAGGCACATACTTTACGAAGCGTACACATATAAACAAGTATGGACAATCATCAAGCATTTTTCATCATGCGCACATCCATAGTCCTCATCATTCCACATCACATACACATAAGCATATTAGCATACAACAATCATATATCCACACTCCCAAATCAACAAGCCATGCACACACGCATGCTTCATACAACAATCACGAACATGTCATGTGACTCAACAACTCAATGCAACTCATGCAATGAGGTACCGACTCTCGTTATCATTTTTCGGTTTTTACATTAAACCGGGTCCACTCTTCTAGACCGATAACCCGTTATCATTTTTCGGTTTTTACATTAAACCGGGTCCACTCTTCTAGACCGATAACAACAAAGGCCCGTCCTCTAAGCCTTCAAACCCACTCTTCTAGGTTTGGGACAAGCCACTAGTTTCCACGAAACTAACAGACATTGCCTCTTGACTAAATGATGCATATGCAATCAACCACAACAATGCACTTAAGACCGTTCTCGCATCTTAATCTCATGCATTTAATAATTCATCTCTTCAAGAATTACACAATGATTGCACATACAACATATATCGCAACAATCAAGGTATTCACATCACAATACCAATATTACAATTACAAGCTATGCACACATATCCACAATGTTCTCATGCATACTTATCACATAATTGTACACAACATCATCAATGTATTCATAATTCAATACTATCACTACATTAGCACACAATGCACACATATCCACGATATGTTCTCATGCATTATTCACATTTATTCACATACACACAATATGCATTTACAGCACCTATCAAACAATGCACACATGTCCACGACATGTTCTCATGCATTCTCAAGTAGTCCATCATACAAGATTTTCATCATGCTTACACGCATAACACATTTACCACACCATGCACATATACTCATAATATATTCTCATGCATTATTATTCGATTTAAACAATGCATTACATTATCAATTACATTCTATAATCTAGGATTCACGCCTTACGGCTATCCACAACATATCTCATTTCAATAGTACACATACTATTCTATTCATATGAGTATTAACCTATTCGAACCAAGCAACCACTCATCGGATGAAAATCACAGAACGAAAACAACACTGTCTGATTCGCCACCATTCGCCCGGCGAAGCCTCATGGCGAATGCTCGCTGGACCTTCGCCCGGCGAACTCCCTAGCGAGCAAAGTCAGTAGCTACTGACTTGGTTCGCTGCCCTTCGCTGAAGGATTCGCCCGGCGAACCTTCGCTACCTATCCTTCGCCTGGCGAACTTGCCAGCGAAGACCACTGGGATTTAATTTGAATTATTCGCTAGCAATCGCTGAGTTTCGCCCGGCGAAGCTTCGCCTTCATTCGCCTGGCGAGAGCCAGCGAATCTGCGAAGACAGAACCCTCAATCTATCCCCAACTTCTAATCCACCAATAATCTACCGATTCTTCATCAAATTAGTACCAACAACTTAACCACACATCACCCGACTATTCTACGGCATTATTTCTAGTTTCTAACCGATTAAACTACGATTCTCCGATTAAATCACTTTTGCCCTAAATGGGGAAATGGTGGAAACTCACAATAAACCCAACCCACACATACATAATCATACACATGGATTAAATAATAATGTTTCTCACCCTTACCTTGATTTAATCGAAGCTTGAATCAGATCTTGATGATTCTTCAAGCTTTCCCTCTTTTCCTCCTCATTTCTCTTCTTCCTCTTTCTTTCTCTCCTCTTTCTCTTATGTTTTCTTTTTTGCATCTATTTTCCTTGCACTTTCCTTTATATACTTTTCATTTGATTTTCTTTCTATTATATTTCTTTCCATCATAATTCTTTTCTCATAAAATATCTCATCTTGACATTAATTAGAAGCAAATCCACTTTATTCTACCAAATAGAATAAACCAGTTAAATCCATTAACTCAGATAATTTAAATAAATCCAATGATTCTTTTAAATCAAATAAACCACTTAAACCAATTAATTAGTACCAATAATTAATTACTGAAAATTGGGCTGTTACAATCCCACCATTGTAACCCCTTTTAAATCAAAAGTCAAACCACAGTTGACTTTTCCTGCTCGAAAACCCTAATCGGGTATCCTGAACTGCACTGTTCTCAATCTTTGGGTGACAACCTCAAATTGAATTCATACTTGACCCTATTTAGTATCTTTGATCTTGTTTCATGGAGAATCCATCCAAGACATTGACTGATCAAACCTTTGAAACCTCGATTCTTGACCGTACGAAACCCTAGTTCACTTGTATCTTGACAAAGACAAACTTGAAATGGGTTAAGGTTAGCTAATCAAATGAGTATGATCCTAAAATGATGATGAAGATCTAAGGGGTCAAAATTTGGGGTATGACAGATAGAAAAGTCACAAGCGGAGGAAGAGCATCTGGTCAACTTGTTGAAGCTGTTTGAGAGGCTCAGGAAGTTCAGATTGAGGTTGAATCCAAATAAGTGCACTTTTGGAGTTCGGTCCGGAAAGTTATTGGGGTTCATTTTCAGTGAAAAAGGAATCGAGGTCGATCCTGTAAAAATAAAAGCTATACAAGATATGCCAGCGCCAAAAACAAAAAAGGAGGTCCGTGGTTTCTTGGGAAGATTGAACTACATTGCTCGGTTCATATCTCATCTCACAGCCACATGTGAACCAATGTTTAAATTGCTAAAGAAAGATCAGGCGGTCGTCTGGAATGAAAATTGTCAAAAAGCATTTGATAAGATAAAAGAATACTTGCAGGAGCCTCCAATATTGATACCCCCAGTAGCTGGAAGGCCTTTAATCATGTACTTAACGGTTCTTGAGAACAGTATGGGTTGTGTTCTCGGTCAACACGGCGAGACTAGAAGAAAAGAGCATGCGATCTATTATCTGAGTAAAAAGTTCACAGACTGTGAGTCCCGTTACTCAATGCTCGAGAAAACGTGTTACGCACTCGCTTGGGCTGCTAAACGTTTGAGACAATATATGCTTAATCACACAACCATGCTGATTTCGAAGATGGATCCGATCAAGTATGTCTTTGAGAAGTAAGCGCTCTCAGGAAGAATTGCCAGGTGGCAGATGGTACTGACAGAGTACGATATACAATATGTTTCCCAGAAAGCCATCAAGGGAAATGTTCTGTTAGAGTACCTTGCTGAACAGCCGATCGAAGACTATCAACCGATGAAGTTTGATATTCCTGACGAAGACATTATGTTTCTTAAAGTGAAGGACTGTGAAGAGCCATTACCTGACGAAGGTCCAGAGAAAGGTTCTTAGTGGCAGATGATATTCGACGGAGCTGTCAACTCCTATGGTAGTGGAATTGGGGCAATCATTACAACTCCTCATGGCACTCATATTCCATTCACTTCCAGGTTGACATTCCCTTGCACTAATAATGAAGCCGAGTATGAAGCGTGCATCATGGGTCTGGAAGAGGCTATTGATTTGAGAATCAAGAATTTGGATGTATATGGCGATTCAACGCTAATGGTTAATCAGATCATGGAAGACTGGGAAACTCGCAGCCAAATCTAATTCCTTACAAAGATTATGCAAGGAGGTTGTTACCCTTCCTTGACAGGGTAGAGTTTCACCATGTGCTGCGAGCAGAGAATCAGATGGAAGATGCTTTGGCAACACTACCTTCGATGTATAAAGTGAATTTTTGGAATGATGCTCCAAGAATAGTCATCTCTCGCCTTGATAGGACCGCTTTCGTATTCGCCATTGAGGGGGCTGCTGATGGCTAGCCGTGGTTTTATGATATACAGAACTTCCTCAAGAAGCAGGAGTTTTTGCCAGGGGCTTCGGCTCAGGATAAGAAGACACTGAGGAGGTTGTTTGGTAACTTTTATCTGAACCCAGATGGTGTGCTTTACAGAAGAAACCATGATTTGGTTTTATTGAGATGCGTGGATGAAAAGGAAGCAACGTTGCTTATGGAAGAAGTCCACGAAGGTACTTTTGGTACACATGTCGGCGGGCATGCCATGTCTCGGAAGTTATTGCGAGCAGGGTATTATTGGCTAACCATAGAGTCAGATTGTTTCAAATTTGTGAAGAAATGCCATAAATTCCAAATTTATGCAGACAAAATTCATGTACCGCCGTGCCCATTGAATGTTATGGCGTCCCCGTGGCCTTTCTCCATGTGGGGCATTGACATGATTGGCAAGATTGAGCCAACCGCATCCAATGGTCATCAATTCATCTTGGTCGCCATTGATTATTTCACCAAATGGGTCGAAGCAGCCTCGTATGCCAATGTCATAAAGCAAGTCGTAGCCCGATTCATAAAGAAAGACATCATCTGCAGATATGGAATACCCAAGCGGATCATTTCTGACAATGGTTCAAATTTGAACAACAAGATGATGAAGGAATTGTGCCAGAATTTCAAAATCGAGCATTACAACTCATCTCCCCATCGTCCGAAGATGAATGGCGCTGTTGAAGCGGCCAACAAGAATATCAAGAAGATAGTGCAAAAGATGGTTGTTACTTATAAGGATTGGCATGAGATGTTTCCCTTTGCTTTACACGGTTATCGTATGACGGTACGCACATCAACCGAGGCAACTCCTTTCTCGCTGGTATATGGTATGGAAGTTGTCGTACCATTAGAGGTCGAGATTCCTTCTTTAAGAGTTCTGGTCGATGTCAAGCTCGATGAGGCAGAATGGATAAAGAACATATTGAATCAGCTCAACCTGATGGATGATAAAAGGCTAGCGTCTATCGCATACGGTCGATTGTATCAGAGCCGGATGAAGAAAGCTTTCGACAAGAAGGTGTGCCCTTGAAGCTTTTAGACGGGTGATCTTGTGCTGAAAAAGATTCTCCCACCACAATCGGATCACAGGGGTCAATGGACTCCCAACTATGAAGGTCCATATGTCGTTAGAAAGGTCTTCTCCAGAGGAGCCTTGTTGTTATCCACCATGGATGGTGAGGATTTTACATCCCCTGTAAACACATAAGCAGTTAAAAAATACTTTGCTTAAAGAGACCCGCTGGAAAGAAAAAGAATATCCAGGCAAAAATGGGGCATCCTGGCGAACCATAAAAAATAATTGGATTCGGGCAAAAATTAGGGATAAAATGAAAAGATGTAAACCCGCAAAGTCGAAAACCTGAAAAGGCGACTTTGGAAAAAATGGGTATCCTAGTGAATCAAAAACCCGAAAGGGTGGTTCAGGCAAAAGATAGGGATTGAAAAGCAAATGACTGCGGTCTGAGTTTGAACTTCATAGCTTAGTGGATTGGGAGAACCTGAGGGCCGTTTATTCGAATCAATCTCTTCTGAAGACAAAGCCTTGGGAAATTATCAAGGTCAGGCGAGTCATAGAGGGATCAGCTCATGGTGTTCGTCTGTGCCACATTGCCGACATTTTTGTACACTTTTGTAGATTTCTGTGCATATCTGTATTGTTTTTGCGCAACTTTCTCTTTTCAGGGGTTGCATCTGTTGTAAAACTTTGCCTATTTACAGGCCATTTATCAATAAACATATACTATTCAGTATCTTGTTTGCTTTGTTTTAACTTTTACTGTTTTGTTTGTAAAAAACGTCTGATGTTTTTGATAAACTTCCACATACATAAACTTGCAGGCCTTGGCCAGTAATTGTTAAAACTTTGAATTAATTGAACAACGTCACGAATGATGACTGAGATAGTTCCATTTGCGTATGATATCTTGTCTGTTTGTTCAGTTTTTCAAGGTCGTTACCCTTGGTAATAACCAACTCAGAGTACTAAGAACAAATGGACTTTCGAACAACGCCAGTAACTACCGAACTTGCACGGGGAATTGGTGACAACCAAAACGAAAGATAACAATTGGATTTAACCGATGCTAGTAACCACTTGACTTACAAAGATTGGTGACAACCAAATCAAGGGTACCAATGACAATTGGGTTTGAAGCAATGCCAGTGACCACTAGACTTACCAAATAAAGCCGGTGGCGACCAGATCTTATAGCCGAGCATTAGTAACAACTAATCATCTTGGTAACCGTAAGATTGTATCAGATATATCTAGTCACAACTAGCCTCCTGGGATAAAAACATCTATCACAAAGTTGGGGTACAAATTGGAAGCAAGCCCGTGGCAAACAAGACGAAACAAAAAGGGTGGTAATGACCAAAGGATCTGAATGGAAAAATCCAGACAAACAGAAACCAAAGCAATGAAACCAAATGCATATGCTAATGATATGATGAAAATGCAAAAACGAACCGAACAACAAGGGAGGAGGAAAAACCAAAGAAAGTAACACAAAGAGGAAACCCATCACACTGAGTCCCGACGTCACAATCTTGGATGAAGCTCTTTTCCGGAGGAAAATGAACCCTCGGAAGTAATCAATGCTCTTGCAAACCTGCAGAAGGGGAATCTTGGTTTAGTAGCGGGGTAACTGTCGGGCGCGTCCTTGGTCGGAGACGGCACCAAGCTTTTTACTGCTCTGAGAGTAGTGTAATACTATCATATTACCTCTAGAGTTTTGACGTGTTTTGTTAAATTAGTTTCCTTAAACCAACATTTTTCATTTTCAAAACACTTTGCTTTTCAAAAATCATTGTTAACGAATAAGTGAAATTTGCATAACAAAAACAAGGTCATAACAATGATTGGTCCAAAATTTGATATCATTAAAATATGAGAACTTTACAAATGGTAAAGTCTCAGGAACAAATACAATTTTTGTTTTTGAAAAAATGACGAACAAAAAGGGTTACAAAATCCATGATGATCCGATCCTACTAACTAGCATTCCATATACTTTGCTGCTTCTGACGAGAACAGTAGTCAGTGATTTTCTTCAACACTTTTGACGAGACTTTGCCCCTGCATTTGCCTGTATTGTTCTTTCAGACGGCTGCGGCGTTTTTTGCTTGAGTCACCTTTCTGGGTTTCTTTATTCAAGCGTAATACTTCCTTACTGCGTCTGAATTGATGGGGTACTTGAATTGGAATTAGGGTTTTGGAATTGCAAAATTGATATAAAAGGGAATGATACTGTTCATCTTTCGAAGGAAATCCCCAATCTAATAACCTAGCCGCCCAAACCTTTTTCATCTCCTACACGGCCGCTGCGAAAAACAAATCTCCTTCCTTCGCAAAACCCTTTCCGCCATCTTCCTTAATCCACCGTTATCAAACCCACACCAACAAATCACTTTGTTCCTCAAACCAAAACCGGCTCCCTCCGCCATGACCTTCATCTGTTTCCCTCATTAACCATTCCCAACATTTTGACATACCTCAAACCGTCATGAAATATGCAACTCGACCTACCACGTGAACCAAGCTGTGACCGTAGCTCAGTTTGGGGAATTGCTCATGATACCACAACAAAACCCCACTACAATTTATGGTCGGCCAATCTCGTTTCTCCGGCGAAACAGAAACCATTGCACACCTAAGCTTCAAGTTTGAGTCTATCGTGACGAGTCGAGAGACGTGATTTCACCCTCAACGTTAACAGCACAAAGGGCAAAGTTGCTCATTCACATCAAAGCTACACGTACCTCACAACAGTTTTGCAACAACAACTGAAGGCATTGACATTTGATGGCGACAACTTCAAACATTGCTTGGACATTTCAGAAATGGAGTGGGCATTTTTCTTGTACTGTTTTGTTGATTTGTAGGTTTTTGAGCATCATGATGAAAAAACAACCATGTACAGCCGTAAAAAACTGACGAAGTTGCCTTCAAATACATCACTGTTATAGCTTCGGTGACGTTTTCATCGACCACTTTTGTTTCCCGTTGACGGTGCGGCAACTCTGTTGACTTTGAGGCAGATTACGACATCATTTCGGTTACGCGACAAGAGTTTGAAGTAACAGCAGCATTACGACCTTTCTCCGACAACAACACCGAGCAATCCGGCAAATCCGAACAACTCAAAGATTTCACTTACTCGACTCTGCAGCAGCATTGACATTAAGTTCAGCTTAACACCAAACAGCGATTTGTTTACGATAACGGTTCGAAATTAAACTTCTGTGGTATACTGTTTGTTATTCAAATTTGTGTTTCATAATTAATTCGATTATTGCTCGTGTAATATTACTTAAATTGATTACACTGTTTCGGTTTCGGTTTTGCAGAATTTAATTTCATATTTTGTTGACTGTGTTTTGTTACTCATCTTGTATGGATGTTCAAAAGAATTACTAGGTACAGATGCCATTACTTCATGGCTGATAAACATGGCACATCATATTTGAATGGTTTGTTTTAATGCTAAACTGTTGTTATTATTTGGTGATATAATTTTGACGGTGTCTCGATGTGTTTACGGTGAATTGTTGGCATATTGTTTAAATGGTTCTAGACTGCTATTTGCTTTAAATATATTATGTTCAGTATACAAGTAACGAGCTGGTCATATAAATGATGGGTATAGCATTGAGTAAACACTACATATCACTATTATTATCTATTTGGGCTTATTTTACTTTTTTTTAGTGAAAAATATTTGACTTGTTTTACTGTTAGTTTTTAAAGTAGAATATTGATCTTTATTTTTAGAATTTGGTTTATTTTAATAAAGACATTATATGGTTATGTAGTTGTTAAAAATGGTTTGTATTTTCTAATGATATAATGTATTAACTCTAATTTTATTTTATTTTCTAATTAATTATTGAAAGTAGTGGGTTTTTGGGGTCTAGCATCCCTTGAATTCTTAAACAACCGTTCTCGAGGCGCATGCCCTTGAGTTGTGGTTGTTTCGTCTTTCGGTTTCCAAAACGTTTTTTACTTAAATTAATTGAAATTTCTAAAATATATTTTAAAGCAATTTTTATTAATTAAATATTTTTATAAGGAATTCTAATTATTCTTTCTTTTAAAAAATATATTTCAAAATTATTACCAAATAATATTTTAAATATTAAACTTAAACAAAACTACTTTATTAATAAAGTTAAAATATTTTTCTAAGATATTAAACTTTTTTTTTCAAAACAATTAGTTATGATTAGGTTTTCTCAAAACCTTTTTATAAGCAATTGATTAATTTATTTTATATATGAAAATTAAACTATTTTTCTTAATCAAATTTCAAAACAATTGAATTCTTGGATCTCGCCTTCCTTGAATTTTCAAGGGACTACTCTCGAGGCGTACGCCTTGAGTTGCGGTTGTTTCGTTGTTCATTTTTAAAATGTTCAATTCTTTTCAAAACCTTTAAATCCTTTTCAAAAATAAATTTTACGATTTAGTTGAGCCATTCTCTACCTTTGATCACCATACACAATATTTTAAAGCTTAATCCTGGGCTTCCTTAGTGTGACACCTATTTGATCAATTATTTCTAGTTGGTCACTTAGAAGACTAGCCCACTTTGCTAGTGCACACGTTTAAAATTAAATTAAATCCTCGAATTACCTCGAGTATTTTTCCTCAAAACTATTCTTTTCGATTAAACAATGTAGATATCGAGCTCTTGAGGTCTAGCACTTCTTGGGTTCTCGAAATACTGCTCTTAAGGTGCACGCCTTGGGTTGTGATCCTTTCGATCTTACATTTTTAGAATACCAATACGCGACCTTCTATAGTTTGACTTCCCTCATAAGTCGAGCTACGACGGTTTAGTGTCGCATTGGGCCCGATTCCATTCACTTTGACCCTTTTGAGCCGTATTTCAAAATATCATCACCAAGGATCAAAGAGGAAAAGATTGGAATGGAGCTTGCACGCAATTTCAAGGGTCAACGGAACCACTCCGTTCGGTAACTTTCCTTACTTTCAATCTTATATTTCTAGAATACCTAGCGCGCCTAATCCGAACACGCAAACCTTTTCAAATCATTTTTCTAATTAAATTACGAAAGTATCGAGTTCTTGGAGTCGCGCATTCCTTGAATTCGAGAGCGACAAATATTGAGGTGTACGCCTTGGTTAGAGTGTCATTCAAACTTTCGTTTCTAAAACACTTCCTCTAATTATTTGGACAAGTACATTCACTGTCCAACAAACATATTTCATAATTAATGGATTGAAAAAGGTGTCGTTGGGATCTAACATTCCAATGATATCCCGACTAATCGGTTACGAGGCCGACATCTTGGTTATCGAATAGTCATCATTCCTCCTAAATATACAACCCGTCTAACCTCGTTTCTCACCCTCGTGTGATTGAATCTAAATCTCTTTGAATTCAAACTCTTTCGCGTCAAAATCGTCCATTAAACATATTTCGAATGAAAAAGGTATCGTTGGAATCTAGCATTCCAATAATATCCCGATTAATTGATTGCAAGACCGACGTCCCGTTTATCGAATAGTCGTCATTCTCCATTAAAATATCCAACCATTCCAACTCTTTTCTCGCCCCTGTGCGATTGAAACCTTAAACCTATTCAACCCACCTCTCTTTTCTCGCCCCGTGCGATTGAAACTTTCTCAAACACTAAATTCCTCGCCCTCCCGCGATCCCTACAACTCAAACAACTCTTCTCAAAGAACATTGTTTAGTCCTTTCTTCCGCGCATATGAACTCGTGCTTCAGCCTCCCCTAGCGAGCAATCAAGCCAATGTTTAGCAGTAAGAATGCGATATAAACTCTCGTTTGACTCAAATACACCTTTTACCAAGAACATTGTTTAGTCCTTTCTTCCGCGCATATGAACTCGTGCTTTAGCCTCCCCTAGCGAGCAGACAAGCCAATGTTTAGCAGTTAGAATGCGACCTAAACTCTCATTCATTCCAAACACAAACCTTTTACCATAGTTAGCCGAACTACGAATGCTCTGATTTCTCATTCCCTAATGAGAATACGTAGGCAAAAGATTGCAATGATCTTGGCGAGCACAATCCCCCTTTTTTTTCCGCAGTCCCACGAACTACGAATGCTCTGATTTTCCACTTCTCACAAGTGAAGATACGTAGGCACAAGGGCCCCAATCCTTGGCGAGCACCCTATCTTATAACCATCCATTTCCCCTTTAGGAGAATCCTTAGAAGAAAACAAACAAGTGTAGATAACTTTACTCTCGAATCGATCAAGAGGTTCCCGTTGAGTACAACGGACATGAGGGGTGCTAATACCTCCCCCTCATGTAATCGACTCCCGAACCTAGAATGTGGTTGCGATGACCATGTTCTTATCTCCTTAAAGGTTTTATCGATATTTTCCTATTCCATCCTTGGAATAAATAAAGTTCGGTGGCGACTCTGTTTGGAACGTATTTTCTGCGTCCATCGCGAGGATCGTATTTTTCGAGGTACGACACATACGATGCTACTTCTACCCACTTGGTGAAGTAATTGATTGCGACGAGGATGAACCGATGGCCATTGGAAGCTTTTGGCTCTATTTCCCCAATCATATCTATGCCCCACATTACGAATGGCCATGGTGATGTTATTACATTGAAAGGTTGTGGAGGAACATGCACTTTGTCGGCATAGACTTGACATTTGTGGCATTTTTGAGCAAAGAGGATACAGTCCGTTTCTAAGGTCAACCAAAAATATCCAGCCTTTAAAATCTTTTTTGCCATGGCATGGCCACTGACATGAGTGTCGAATGTCCCTTCGTGCACTTCAGTCATTAGCAGATCTGCTTCTTTTTTGTCAACACATCTGAGCAGAACCATGTCATGGTTCCTCTTGTATAGGATGCCATTGCTGATGAAATATTTGGATGAGAACCTTCGTATGGATATTTTATTGATTCTGGATGCGTCGGCCAGATGTTCCTGATTTTGAAGAAAATTCTTAATGTCGTGAAACCAAGATTTCTGATCAGACTCTTTTTCTACCACCATGACATGTACGGGTATAGTCCTCTTTTCAATGCATATCAAAGGCGCCTCGTTAACAAACTGGACCTTCCACATTGATGCTAACATGGCTAAAGCATCGACAATGTGATTTTCTGCTCTCGGCACATGTTTGAAAGTTATTTCATCGAAGTATTCAATCATTTCCAGGATGTGATCTTTGTAAGGGATCAATTTTTCATCTCGAGTCTCTCACTCCTCTCTGAGTTAGTAGATTACCAAAGCAGAATCACCGATCACTTCCAAGATTTTGATACGGAGATCAATAGAAGCTTCTAATCCCAAGATGCAAGCTTCATACTCGGCTATGTTGTTGGTACAAGAGAAGCACAGTCTGGCAGTGACAGCAGTATACCCTCCAGTTGGATTTTTCAAGATAGCTCAGATACCGTGTCCATTCTTGTTAGATGCCCCATCAATCATCATTTCCCAATGGGACTCCGGTTTAGGACCTTCTTCAGGACCAAGTTCTAGTTTCTGACGTTGTATGTACATTACATCTTCATCTGGGAACTTAAACTTGAGCGGTTGATAATCATCTACCGGATGCTCGGCAAGGCGTTCTAACAAGACACTGTCTTTGACGGCTTTTTGAGCGACGTATTGAATATCATACTCTAACAAGAGCATGTGCCGCCTGGCTAACCTTCTGGCTTGAGCTGGCTTTTCGAAGATGTACTTTATTGGATCAATCTTGGAGATGAGCAGCGTAGTATGGCAAATCATATATTGTCTCAGACGTTTGGCCGCCCAGGCTAGGGCACATCAGGCTTTCTCTAGAGGGGAGTAGAAACTCTCGCAATCTATGAATTCCTTGCTCAGATAATAGATTGCATGCTCTTTCTTTCCAATATTGTCATGTACATGAACAAAGGCTTTCCCGGTACCAGAGGAATCAACACTGGAGGCTCTTGTAGATACTTCTTGATTTTCTCAAATGCTGACTGGCAATTCTTGTTCCATACCACCATTTGATCTTTTCATAAGGACTTAAAGATTGGTGTGCAAGTAGGCGTCAGGTCGGAAATGAACCTGGAGATTTAGTTTAGCAATCCAAGGAAACCTTTGACTTGCTTCTCTGTTTGAGGAGCAGGCATTTCTTGAATTGCTCTGACTTTTTCAGGATCTACTTCAAAACTGGTCGTGTTATCCACCAGGGTGTCAATATGTGGGAGAGGGAAATCGTCCTTCGGACTAGCTTTGGTCAGATCCCTGTAGTCTACACACATTCTGACTTTTCCATCTTTCTTTGGGACAGGCACGATGTTAGCCACCACTCTGGATATTTTGACACTGCTAAAAAGCCTGCATCAATTTGCTTCTTGACTTTGTCTCAAATTCTGAGAGCCATGTCTGGTCTAGATCTTCGAAGCTTTTGCTTGAGTAAAGGAAAATTTGGCTTCAAAGGAAGCTTGTGCATAACAATATTGGTGTCCAACCCTGGCATATCTTGATAAGACCAGGCGAATATATCGACATAATCTTTAAGGAGTGCTATCATCCTGCTCTTGACTTCTTGCCCCAACGATGCTCCAATCTTGACTTCTCTCTTTTCTTCTTCAGAGCCCAAGTTGGCAATGCTGATCTGTTCCTCGTATGGATAAAGATAGGCATCTCGGTACTCAGTCATCCTCCTCAATTCTTCAGGGACCTCTGATTCTTCATCGCTCTCTTCTTCGTCTTGAAAGACAAATGGACCACTACCAGAAGGAACCGAATGATCAAAAGATCCTGTGGGTGATGGAGGCGTTCTACATGGTTTTACAGGTTTGAGAATAATCAGACACACACACACACAGACATGCATATGATGGGTTAATTTTAATTTTTCCAAAAAGAATCGCCATTTTTCCTTTTAACAAAAAGAGTGAAAATAATAAGTAGAAAACAAAACAAGAGTTTTAACAAAACACTTTTTCATTCATAGATCTTTTCAAATTGCAAAGTGGCCCATACAAAATGATTCATTGGCCTTGGGCAAGACCAATAATTTTAAGAAAACAAAGCTAACAAGCAAATGAATTACTCTAAAGGTAAAAAGACAGGGATTTCCACAGTTTTCCAGTTGCGCAAAGCTGCTCCGCCTCGGATCACCAGGCTGTCGAGGTCACCTTCTTCTTCTTCAGCTATGAAGGTGTTCACTTGCATTCCACCACTCGTGAATATCTCCCCCAAGGTCTTATTTTTCATGACGCTTTCTTCGGGTGCATCTTCTAGATTTATCTTGTAACGCAACCCTTGTATATCGTTTTTTGCACGAGCATTAACTTCTATGACTTCGCCCCATCCCAAGGGGAGTCCTGTCTTCATTGTAGTCTTTATACTCTGAACGGAAGCAAACGATGGACCACGGGTTATTGCTGACTCGTCAACCAATACAACATGGGCAATTTCCAGGGCTTGGAAAGTAGTTTCCAGCGCATCTTCATCAGCTTCTATGTGTCAAAACTACGAAAAAGGGGCCGACAAACAGACAGAAGAGTCGCCACCGAAAGTTATTTATCCCAAAAGAGAGGGAAAGGAAACGATCGAAGAAAACCTAAGAGAAAGGGAAAGACAAGGTTATCTCAACCAAATCTTGGGTTCGGGAGTCGGTTACGCAAGGGGAAGGTATGAGCACCCCTCACGTCTGTTGTACTCAACGGGATCCACGCTTGTTGTCTAATCTATGGGTGAAATCTACCTAGAAGCTACTGCTAACGGGGGTGAAAAGAAAGAACAGACTCGATAGGACATCACCTCCCTATGCCTACGTATTCCCTCGTGCAATGGGAAAGTTAGAGTCAACGTAGTTCGGGAAACTACGGGTGATGGGGGGAGGTTGCTCGCCAATACATCTCCGTCTTGTGCCTACGTATCCTCATATAGTATGAGAAATCAGAGCAAACGTAGTTCAGGAAAACTAGACCACTGTTGTTTGAGTGTTTTATGAGCAATGTTAAATCTCCGTTCTAGCAGTTAGGGACGATGCCTATTTGCGGTAGAACAGAAACGTAACATGCTCTTTCTGAAAATGAAGTTTGAAAACAATCCCGAAGGATGAAAAGTTTTGAATTTGGTTTGTGTTTTTCTAGAGGAAGTGAATTGAGTTAGTTTGAAACTCATGTTGCACTAAAGATTATGACATAAGGGCAAATGCGTCGCATATCGCCCAAAGAGTATACGCTAAACACTCTAGATAATGTGAAGAGAGACCTTCCCACTTATCATTCCTCATGTACTTAAAGCTCGTAGCATACAACACTTGTTATCCTTTATTAGGTGTTTTGAAAGAGTTTTGAGATGAGAAGAGAAGACACAAGGACTCTAAAGGGAATTAAGAAACCCTAATGTTATCATGCAAAGGATTGAAAGCCTAGTGTCTCTCCTACTCCCATCTTAAACAGAGGGAGTAGGAATCTTAAGGGGTCATGTGAACAAGTACAAGTAAACACAATGCATAATCAATCACAAATGAAACAAAAGGGAAGGCTTAAACAAGTCTATGCAAGATGAAAAGAAATATGCAAAAGCAAAAAAAATATGCCATCATGAAGCATACACAAATGGCACTCACAAGTCAACAAAAGGGAAGACTTAAACAAGTCAAGAAAGATAAGAGGAAATGAGAGAAGCAAGCTCCTACAATCAAATGCCATCAATCATCAGAAAAAGAAAGGTGCTAAACAAAGAAGCACAATCAAAGAAGTGAGGGGAGAGGTAGAGTGGGGCTGCAACCACATCATGAACATCTCAATCCCACATTCACTCATGATCAAGTAAAGAAAAACACTTAAACAACTCAAGAGAAGTGCAAGTGTTCATAAACAACCTCAAAGTGAGATAAACATCACCAAAGAATCAAGAACATGAACATAACCATCTAGGTCAGAAGTGTACTTAAGAGAGATGCCTCAAATTCAAAATCAAGTCATCAAGCCAACACAAGAATGATCGAATCAATTTGAGGGACCAAAGTCAATACAACATCTCACACTTCAAACTTAAGTGGAAAGACATGATCAAATAAGACTTGTGGCACAAGGTATACATCTAATGGACCTTTAACCATGCAAGGCATCATCTGAAGCATGTGAACAAAAGCTAACAAGGCTTAACAGGTCCTCAAGGGATCACACAAGATCATATTCCAAAACCAGGTCAAAGATTGCAAGCATACACATAGTTAAAATACCTTTGAATTTGAAGCATCCACAAAAAATAGAAGCAAGCTAAAAAAAATCTAAATAAATTGGAAAATTCAAGTTGAATCAATCATAAATTGGAGTGCAAAAGGTCATTGCAAGAAATGAATTAAGGCATCACCAATCATATCAATCAAGGCAATGTGTTTAACTTGTCGAGCAAGCATCGAGGGACAAAGAGGAGCCAATAAAAAAACAAACAATGAATGATAATCAAGACCTCAAACCAGCCCTCAAATAAGCCTCAATCAATCACCTAAGTGTGAGAGGAAAATTGGTCAAATGGGGTGTATGATCAAGGTCAAAGATCAAGCTTCAATTCCAAATATCAACCATAAAACCACTTATCAAATTAAATCAATTAAAAATACTAAAAATAAATGAAAAATAAAATAAAAATATTGAAAAATATCCTAACATCCTAAAATGTCAGAATCATATTTTTTGGGATTTTTAATATGCTCAAAACTATTTTAAAATGATTTAAATTGGAAATGAAATAAAAAGAAAATAAAATAAAATAGAAATGGAAGAGTGGTGCAGAAGTAAAGTGGACTTGAACTAGGATCACGTTCAGCATGTTTGGGCCCCAAAACAAGGGGGTGTGTATATTAATATGACAAAGCCTAAAGCAAAGCAAATCACCATATTGAGCAAAACGCTTCGTTTCACTAAACAAGCTGGCTACCATGTAGGAGTCAACACAAGCCACACATGCAAGATCAAGCAAAGTTAATGCCACATCAAAAGACACCTCAGCATAACCTCAGACGCCGGAGCCCTAGCTCCGGTGGTCTTTCTCGGTGAGCTTAACCGGGGGAAACTGTAAATCAACAAAAAAATTAAAACCCGTGTGTTGTACCCGAAAATTTGCCCAACCTTTTCTTTATTTGGTTTATGTTTCATTTCATTGTTCTAGCATATTGAATTGCATAGCATTTTGCATTTTATAGGGGATCAAGAGTTGTGTGTGTAACAAGAAGAATTTTACAAGGATTCTAAACCTGATCAAGAGGTTGTATTCAAGTCAACAGGGGTGTTATCATCACCAAAGACAAGGCAAAGCCCTTTGGATAGGCAGATAAGTGTATGTGGTTCACCTCCTGTCTAGGAGGCCATTTGAAGGTCATCTGAGGATCACAAACCCATGGTTATGGAGGGAGATGATCATATAAGCTCATTGGAGGCCTTGAGGTTCATTGTGGGGTTCATTCAAGTGTTTATACCAAGTGTGAAGAGCTACAGTTGAAGATGGTGCAATTAGGGTTTTCATCTGGTCAACCCTGAGGCAACTGTGAAATCAAAGGAGATTAAGACTCAATTCCAAGTCCTTATGGTCATGGAATGTTGTGTTAAGATACATGGGATATCATTTCAAGATCAATTCATCAAGAAGCAAGAGTGTGAGAAGTTACTGAATTAGGGTTCTCGGTGTAAAATCCCCTATTCAGTGCCTAACTTCAAGACCACCTATCTCAAGATACAAGTCTCATCTCATCTTGAACCTAACATGAAACTTGTAGAGCATGTTCTTTTATTTCTTTTGAGTACTAGAAGTCCTTGATTAGATTTATAGAACTCAAGTTATGAAACAGACAAGTTACAGGTCCTCAGATGAATGTGATTTCGGTCAACAAAAGTCAACCAACTTCCAAGAAATGTTTGACCTAGAAGGATGTTTTTCCTCAACTTTTGATGAACATGAAAGTTGTTCCTCATGATCTTATATTTCCAAAGAGTACTAGAAGTCCTTCATCTAATTTGTATAACTCAAGTTATGAGGCTTGCAAGGCAGGGGTAGTTTGGGAAAGCAGGATTACAGGTCATTTTCATTATAGGTCCATTTCACCACTTTGCACACTTCAAATGAAAATCTTTCCAACTTGAAACTTGCTCCAAATGGGTTCATTTTCTCAACCAAACATCAAGGCATCAAAGGTTTGGCTTGGATTGATGAATCCCTAATGAAATTTCCATGAAAAAGGCCTTAAAAGGAGAAAATCAAATTAAAATCATTTGGAATCATTTTGTACTAACCTTGTGCATTTTTTGAGTGCCAAGCACCACAATGCCATCTTTGGATTTGATATTTGAGTGCATTTTGGTGGCTATTTTCAAGATTTCTTCAAGATTAAGTATCACATCAAAAACATGCCATAAGATGAAATCAAGGAACCATTCTCAGCCCTTTGATCAACCTACCTCAAATGCAAACAAGCTGAGTCCTTTTTACAGCTGAGCAAGGTGAATTTCGTGCACTATTCAAATGGCCATGAAGTGAAAAAGTGAAAATCCAATTGGGCCCAAAGAGAACAGAATTGGGCTTTCTTTCCATCTGAATCCATCATACATAATCTCAGCTTCATTCACAAGTCTTCAGAACTGGTTTTTGGTGAGTGTTTGAGTGAGGACACATTGAGAAAAAGAGAGGAAAAAGTCAAAATCTTTTTCCAACTTTCACTGAGTTTCAATCCAAATAAAAGATTTCAGAACATTCCTTGAGCCTCATTGAACGTTTCTGGGTGATTTATTCCAAGCTTTGCTAACAAACTGAGCACTGTGGAAGCTTGTTTTTAGGTTTCTTTCCTTTC
This sequence comes from Lathyrus sativus, assembly GCA_963859935.3. Taxonomy (NCBI): domain Eukaryota; kingdom Viridiplantae; phylum Streptophyta; class Magnoliopsida; order Fabales; family Fabaceae; genus Lathyrus; species Lathyrus sativus. The sequence continues at coordinate 377,695,182 of OZ012737.1, read as the reverse complement.
AAAATATCTCATTGTTTATGCATTGATATCATGCCATTTTCATATATTTGCAAACCTCTTGATGTGTAGTTGGATTCTGGATTGATTTCATGGTTGTTTGAGAACTTTTTTCATTTGAGCTCATTTCTATTTCTTTTTGTTTTGTGTTATTTAAGCCTGATCAATGAAAATGGCTAGTGGATTCATGATCCACATAACCTGGAGATCACTTTTGGCTTTTATTTTTCTCATTTTGGTTAAGTTTGAGGTGCCTGGGTTTTTGGCCGTGATTGGTGTCTGGGATGTCGCTGGAGAAGACGACCGGAACAGTGGTTCCGGCCGTCTGGTGTCCCTCAAAGGTTTTAAACCTCGCTCGAGCCACATGGATAGGTTCACAACCTCTTGATGCGCTTACTTTTCATTTTAACGCTCCAGATTAAGACACACCATGGTCCATTGTTTGACTTGCCACACGTGATCACCAGCAAAACTCACCGTTTCACTAAAACCCTGGCTTGATCCACATGTTTTGTTTTTGTCCCTTGGATATGATTACCATTTGATCCAATGGCCTTTGTTTGCTTTCCACCATGGACCTTGGTTGCGATGACCTGTCTTTTCCCTTTTTCGTAGGTTTTCTCTGATCGTTTCCTTTCCCTCTCTTTGGGATAAATAACAAACAGTGGAGACTCTTTTGTCTTTGTCGGCCCCTTTTTCGTAGCGATACGACAGCTGGCGACTCTATTGGGGATCACTCCCGTCCCCTATACGAGTCAACCCTAGCGCTTGTGTGTTTCTATCTGTGGGTGTGTATATGTGTATATGTGTTGCATTTGTACTTTATTGCAGTTTGCATTTTACTTTCCGCATATTATTATCATATTGTTGTGCTGTTGGGTGGGATTGTTCCATTGTGTGATAAGCCAAAACCCAGGCTTGAGTATAACCTTAGCATTAGAAGTGGAAAGTAGTGATGGACCTGCATGTTTGGCATGCACTAATCCTCATGAAATTCACGCTCATATGAGATTCTCTTTTATGACTACCTTTCCAGTCTGTTTCGGACACTTGAGAGGATGTTGGATCTGAGGATTGTCGACTCTGGGGACCCTTAACTTGGGAGTCAGCTAAGTGAGACCGTTTTGTTTGACTATGATGCCAAACCAGAAATGGTGAATGTATCATCGTTTCTTGAAAGTTTGTGACACTGACGACCGTATAGGATGCCAGACCTTGTCAGAGATAGGTTCATACTTGTGAGTGGGGAGGGTTATGTAGGGAACTTTGACCTTCAACCTACCCAGTTTTCTCGTCAGTGTGAACTTTTAATCCTTGATACAATGGGGTTCCTTATATCAGTGCTGTGTTATTTTCTCGCCAAAGCGAAGCATTGGTTCATCTCAGTCAACAGCACAATAATCTTGATCCCCTGTTGCATTTGCATTTTAACATTGACATGTATTTGTGTTTCAGGTGCATATTTTCTTCTTGATTCTAGTAATCTAATCCACTGTCAACATAAAGCCCAGTTTGAAGAGAACAGTAGTGTACAAGTTTCCAACACCAGATATAGGGTCCTTGCTCAGTCTGATTTCTGCAGCTGATCACAGTGTGATAGAGGATTTCAAGAAAGATTACAGGAAAATTCTGAGTTATGTCTACAAAGCTTCAATGTTTGAGTTAGGAGGTCTGCATAGATTGCTACAGTTTTATGTGAAGGTGAGAAAAACACTTAGAGGGGGGGGGGGGGGGGTTGAATAAGAGTTTTAAGAAATATGGCAATAAAAACAACTCAAGATTTTTATCCTGGTTCGTTGAACTCAACTACTCCAGTCCACCTTATCAAAGATGATTTGCCTTTCTCCACAAGGACTTAATCCATTATTGATCAACTGACTACAATAGAAAGCACTAAGAGCAAATGTCTTAGTCTTTTCAAGAACTACTGACCACACTTGGTCTTCTTAAGGAACTTCTTACAAATTAATGTAAACTAACAAGTGTTTGAATGCTTCTAATAAGCTGTATCACAACTGTGATGTTTACACTTAAAGATTAAGTACAACAAAAACTACATGATTTTATGAGAGAGCAAAATAATAATATCTTGTGAGATTTTCTCTTTGGAAGAAGCAAACGTGTATTTCTTTCTGAGTGAAATTGCAATGAGCCAATGGTGAGTAGTGAATTAGCAACCTCAAAATGTTGAAGTAGTTCTCCTTTTATAGCTTTTTTCAAATGCTTTGAGTGATGTGCAGCTGAATATAATATTTGATTGTATGACTTTTCATCACCAAAAGTATGGGCAGAGATATGCTTTCTGCAGAAAGGTATGGTTGTAGAAGCCTTGGGATTTGCACCACGTCACTTCTTTGGACAAATTAGTCGTTGGTTACTTTGGAAGTAGCACCACGTCTAATCAAATTTACAGCTTCTTCAACAAGCTTCCTTCAAGATGAAGTTTTCATAATCTGCACTTCAGAATATGTAACAAGTTTAAAGGTATGAAATACTTTAAGATGTTCAGAGCTAGAATGAATGAGATGATCAGGATTTTGATAGATGATCAGATCTTTATCAGAGTCTCAGTCTTGATCAGATCTTTAATATATCAGAGTCTCAGTCTTGATCAGAGTCTTTATCAGAGTGTGCAGCAGTATGTGCTTTGAGCGTGAATATTAATGATAAGAGTCTGGTTATCAAAGCCTCTGTGTTTGCAGTGAAAAGAACTTCAGAGTCTGTTAAGATCAGAGCTTTTAGCTTTTGTATACTTCTTTCATTAACACTTCAGATTATTCTGTAGCTTCTGCTTCAGATCCTTTTGGCAGCGCTTTAGAATCTTCTGATAGTCTTGCATCTGATGCTTCAGAGCCTTGCATAGTTTCTTGTACTTATGTATTTTTATTCTTGAAGAGTATTTAATTTTATACCTGCAACAATAATACTTGAACAAATTTTAGAGTGTATATTTTCTTAATACAAAATTCCATTAAAGTTATCATCAAAACGTAGAGATATAAGAAACACCAATCTGTGTTCTAACATTATAATCCTCAGCTGCGATGTTTTATCTTCCCGGGATATGTATTGATGCCTACTTTGGAAGATTTTGCCATGCTGCTAGGGGTTCCAGTTCTAGAACAAATGCCTTTCTACCATTCTGAAGCAGAGCCCCACTTGATAAAGTTAGCAAATTCTCTTCAATTGGATGGAAAGATGATTTGGAGGAATAGGGTACCTGGTTTCCCATTACCCTTCTTGGTGGTTAAAGCTCAGCATTTTGCAAAAGAAGGATGTTGGATTGTCTTCAATGCTATCTTGGCTCTTTGTATCTATGGCATAATATTGTTTCCTAACATCCCGTATCATGTTGACTTGGATGCCTTTCATATCTTCTCCTCCAAGAATCCTGTGCCAACACTCCTAGGAGATGTTTATCATTTTGTCCACTATAAGAATGAGAACATGAGAAGGAAGAGTGTCTCCTACTGTGTGCCTCTCCTGAACAGATGGTTTATTTCGTATCTACCTAAGTATGGTCCTTTTGTTGACATCTCTGACACTGCTGATTGGTCAGAAAGGCTCGTGGGTTTAACTTCTGAGAATATTGTATGGTTCAACAAGGACCTTTTGGGTGTGGAGATTGTTTACAGCTGTGGTAATTTCCCCAATGTTCCATTGATCGGGAGAAAGGGGGGAATTAATTATAACCCTGCTCTCGCAGTCAGACAGTTTGGTGACACTCTGAGAACCTCCAAAGGAAGAAGAAATACAGGAATCTCTGTATTTCACCGATTTAATTGACAATGAGACCTTAATCAGATTGGAAAAGGCTTGGGGTAAAATTCACCGTAAAGGAAAATCTTCATTGGGCAGGAGTGATTGCAGAGTTGAGAGACTGTAAAATTCACCATACGTGGAATAGATCCAGGAAAGAGTTGAGAGACTGTTGCTACCCTTTCCGGTCAGAGAACCTTTGTACCCCTTGGTAGTTGAAGAACCAACGACAGTTGATGTTCCGAGATACAATCAACTGTGGGCTGAAAAGGAAGAACTACACAAGGAAAACGAAGAGTTGGAGAAGGAAATCAGTCAGCGTAGAAGGGAAAAGAATCAGGCCACCCACTCATTCAAGAAGCAAACAGAGATAGTGAACAAGATAGGTAGAGAGTTAACATAAGAGATTCGCGCCCGAGAGCGAGTGGGTCGAGACTTGAAAAGCGTCAGTGATGTTCTCAAAGAAAAGAAGAAGGGGCTAGAGAGAGCATATTTAGAGATATCAAAGTTCAACGCTCAATGGAATGCTATCTTAACTAACAACAAAGAAAGAGAAGATGGACTTCGTCAACAGATTGTCAAATTGAAGATTCAACTCCATGTAAAAAGTGAGGTAGATCTTGGTGAACCCTCTCGTCGATACGAAAACGACCGCAAGTTACGCGAAGCTCTTGTAACGTTGGAAGAGTTTAAGTTGAGAGCAGATCTGAAGAGGCCTAAGCTTGAAGTTGCATTTGGGGAAGGCGCCTAGGAAGATTATGCTCAAGGCTTGCAAGCTACCGTCAGCAGGAGGGAATTGCTTATCTAAGGACTGATTTCTAGGCCTGATCATCCTGATACGAAGGAGTTATTGGAAGAATTCCAGACTCGCTGTCGTACTTGATACATTTTCTCTTTTGTATTTGTTGTTTTGTAATCCGACCATCACCATGATTTTTGGATGAGGCCGTGCTGATCCAATTGTATTTCCTTGGTGATGTGTTGTGTGTTGATACTCTGTTTCTCATTGTATTTATGAGAGAGGTTTTGTGGCTCTATCTTTGGGCTCTTCATTCTCCTATTGTTCCCGTGGAACTAGAGTTAAGGGGAAGATTTCCCTGAACCATATTTACATGTCTGCATTTTGCATCATTTTTCATATTGCATTACAGGTGTTCTGGTTCCGTTTACCTTACTTCTTTATGAGGTTTTCTCAGCATTGTTTCAGGATTGAAGACCGCACAATTCACCGCTACTCAACTAGGGGAAATCAACAAAAGGCAATGGATCAGATTCAACTTGAGTTGCAAGAGTTCTGGGACCGCATGGTGCAATTCATGGATCTTATGCAGGGGGTCGCTAACAGCCAAGAGCATTTGAGAACACTTGTTCAACCTCTAATTGCTAGGGTTGATAGAGGTGGAGTTCTGCATGGTGGGACTGTTGCAGTTCCTCCTCCAATTAATAATGGCACCCCCAGCTAATCAGAATGGAGTCCATGTTCCAGGGGCAACATGCACTGTACATGGAAATGCTGGTCCTCAGTGGGAGGAGGACGAACAAGATGATATTTTCTCCATGGGAGATCTGGGAGCATGTTTGTAGTCTGATGCGGACAAGAGGTTCAAATTGATAGAAGAGAAGATGAGGAACTTGGAGAATCAGAATTCTCTTGGTCTGGATATGTCAAACTTGGGGCTGATCCCAGGTCTAAGGATTCCACCGAAGTTCAAGGTACCTGACTTTGACAAGTATAAGGGGACAGCCTGTCCCAGGGTACACCTCAGGTCATACTACAGAAAAATGTCTGCATATTCTAATGACGAGAAGCTGCTGATGCACTTCTTTCAAGACAGTCTGTCTGGATCATCCTTGGAGTGGTACATGGGTTTGGAGCCAACCAATATTAGAAGCTGGAGAGACCTGGCGGAGGCCTTCGTCCAATACTATCAATACAATAGTGATTTGGCGCCCAACCGTGTACAGTTGCAAAATCTATCGCAGCAAAGTAATGAAGGATTTAAAGAATACGCGCAGAGATGGCGTGAGTTGGCTGCAAGGGTTCAACCTCCTATGGTGGAGAGGGAACTCATTGATCTGTTCGTAGCTACATTTCCTGGGCCGTACTATGAAAAGTTGATAAGGAATATGTCTGGTAGCTTCTGAGATTTAATTATCACTGGCGATAGAGTCGAGAATGGTATTAAATTGGGAAATATCCAAGCGGGAAAGGGATCCTCATCTGAAGGACGAAGGAAGAACTTCGGTAACAAGAAGAAGGAAGGAGAAAAAATGCGGTTTCAGGATACAGGAATAATTAGTAGGAATAAAAATAGAAATTAACAATATCATCAGCAACAGCCTTAGGTTGCGAGTATTGTTATTCCAGCAGTACAACCTCAACAACAACCATGTCCACAACAACAACAACAGCAGAATTACGCACCGCAACAGTTCCAAGACCGTAGAAGGAGAATGAATAGACATTTTGACGCACCACCAATGCCGTACTCTCAATTGTTACAACATTTGATGCATCTGCAGTTGATTCAGAAGAGGACGTTGGCACCTCTGACTGGCGTGCCACCCCCAGAGTATGACACAAACGCCAAATGCTACTTTCACTCAGGCGCTCCCAGCCATCATATAGACAACTGTAAAGCTTTCAAGCATAAGTTACAGGACCCTATTGATAGTAAAGCCATCAATTTTACGTATGATGCACCCAATGTTGTCCAAAATCCTATGCCCAACCATTGAGCGGCTGAGGTAAATGCTATTGTGGAGGAAGAGAATTTGAATTTGGTGACCAACGTTGAAGAGTTGAGAACTCCTTTGAGTTTTGTCAAGAGTAGGCAGTTGAAGGGTGGAGTGTTTCCAGGCTGTATTGAAAACTGTGAAGGTTGTTTGGCTCATCCTAAGGGATGTGAGGACTTGAAAAATCATGTGTAGAGATTAATGAATGAAGGCATGCTACAATTTGACAGAATTGGTGAAGAGAAAGATGAGAAGGTGATTGGTCAAGAGTAGGATGAGGTTGCCACAATCTCAATTCCTTTTAGAACCATTAACATATATGCGCCGCCGAGGCCACCTACCATTATAATCACCAAGGTAGGACATGTGCCTTATGAAAGCACTAAAGCGATCCCATGGAATTATGGGGCTGAATTCTTTTGTAATGGCCAAAAACAAGAGCTGAAGGGAACGGCGTTTGATTCTGCGGATAATTTGGTGGGAACAGGCAGAATGACAAGAAGTGGAAGGGTATTTGCACCTCCAGAGGCTAATGTTGAAAGACCGGATAAAGGAAAGGGGAAGGCTGTTTTTGAGAAAAGTTCTCAACGGGGCGAGAAGGATGCTTTATTGAAAGACACTGAGGAATTCATGTGTCTGATTAGAAAAAGTGACTACAAGATTGTGGACCATCTATAACAAACCCCGTCAAAAATATCAATCTTATCATCATTATTGTGCTCTGAGGCACATCAGAATGCCCTTCTAAAGATTCAAAACACTGCGTATGTGCCACAAGAGATATTAGTGAACCAACTTGAAGGAGTGGTGGCGCATGTGAACGCTGGAAATGGATTGGGAGTTACTGATCTGGACCTGACACCTAAAGGAAGAAACCACAATCACGCCCTGCACATTTCCATTGATTGTAGAGGAGTTGTATTATCTCATGTTCTGGTGGATACTGGGTCTTCACTTAATGTGTTTCCCAAAAAGGATTTGATGAAGCTTGACACCCAAGGAGTAATATGCACTCCTAGTGATCTAATTGTGCGAGCGTTCGATGGAACGAAGAGGTCTGTGGTTGGAGAAGTGACTCTTCCTATCCAAGTTGGCCCAGAGGTTTTTGACGCTGTCTTTTATATAATGGATATCCAACCAGCATACAATTGCTTGTTAGATCGGCCCTGGATTCACTCGGTAGGGGCAGTAATGTCGACTCTACATCAGAAGCTAAAGTATATGGTGGGTGGAAAAATTGTCACCGTCTGTGGTGAAGAAGACATCATGATTAGCCAACTGTCCTTGTTCAAGTATGTGGAAGTTGATGGGGAGATTCATGAGACCCTGGGTCAAGCATTTGAGGCAATCCAGGTTAGAGAGATGGCACCAGTTTTAGGCAGAGTTCCTGAGGTTGCTATGGCTTCATTCAAAGAAGCGCAAGCTGTGGTAAAGTTTTGATCATCTCAAGGTTGGGGGCAGGTGTTGAGTATCCCCAATAAGCAAGATAAGTTTGGATTAGGGTATAACCCGTCTTCTTCTTCTTTACAGAGTGCTCCACGCTATAGAGGACCAGTCCAGTTTACAAGTGGTGGAGTGATATTTGACCGAATCAACGTTGTGTCCAAGGATGAGGATGATAGTGATTGTGCTATGGATGCATGGATCCAACCATGTGTTCCCGGCCAAATCTTGAGCAACTGGACTATTGAAGAAGTTGTCCAAGTGACCCGTGCAGAGTAATTATCTTGTTTTCTAATTATGTGTAGCCATATGCTCTACCCGGAGCATAGTGGTCTTTGTCTGTAGGGCCTTATCCTTGTTTATGTTTTAGACAATTGTTTTATCATTAATCAAAGGGAGTTTTTGCATTCAAATATTGCGATCCTTGTTTTTCTTGTTTTTGTTTTTAACAATAAAATGACAATGTGGTTTGTGTTGTTTGAATATCATTTTAAGCATCAAATCATCATCATTGCAGGTTTCACATAACAGATGCCACTGATTCAGACTCTTCTATGACTCGGTATGACTTTGATAATCCAATCTTTCAAGCTGAAGAAGAGATTGAAGAAGATGAAGAGCGACTTGAAGAGCTCGCCAGGCTGCTGAGACAAGAGGAGAAGGTTATTCTGCCTCATCAAGAAGAGATTGAATTCGTCAACCTGGGTACAGAGTGTTGCACCCCAAATTTTGACCCCTTACATATTAATCATCATTCTAGGATCATTTTCATTTTTTTATCTAACCATAACCTATTTCAAGTTGTCTTTGTCAAGATACAGGTGAGTTAGGGTTCCGTACAGTCAGGAATCGAAGTCTCGGCAGTTCAATCAGTCAATGTATTGGATTGATTCTCCATGAAACAAGTTTCCACATCATCAAAGATACTCCATTGGGTCAAGTATGAATCCAATTTGAGGTTGTCACCTAAAGATCAAGAACAATGCAGTGCAGGATCCCCGTTTAGGGTTTCTGATTAGGAAAAGTCAACTATAGTTTGACTTTTGATTTAAAAGGTGTTCCAATGATGGAATTATGGTCCATGGAGTTCATATGGATTAGTGAAGTCCACTCAAGGAGTTTCAAGGCCTCAGAAGACCCGAAACGTCAATAGTCGACTCGGTAGTCATCGATCGATTGTTTCGTTGACCAAAAAGTCAACTCCTTGACCATAAGGAATTTGACCTTAAAGTGTGAAACAAAAATGTTCCTAGTAACATATTACAACTATCCATGAAGTTTCATGACCATTGCATCAAGGATTGAGGAGTAATCGAGAAATCGGAAAATTAGGGTTTTGAAAAGGGTAAGACCATAACTCCCTAACCACACACCCAAATGAGTTGGTTCAAAGCTTTTTGGAAAGGTCTTGAAAAGTACTACAAAAATGTCACTACTCACATCTCATTACTAGCTTGATTTTGAAGGCTAAACCCCTTGCAAGCAAGCAAAGCCTGCTGAACCAAAACCACTACATGGATCTTATGAGATTTTCACTAAAAATCTCCCTCCAAGGCAAAAAACCAAATCTGCCCCAATGCCTCTCTTGGACTATAAATAGAGACTTCATACCACTCTTCAAAACACACCAGAGCACTCTAAACCCCAGAGAAAACATAGCTCTCATTCTATCTTGCCTTGCTTGAAAGTAAAGAAATCCTCCAAAACCACTAAAAAACTGCCTTGTGCAAAGTTCATACCAGCATCCTTTCCAATCATTCAACCACCATAAAAATCATCCGCACAACCTCAAAATCATTATTAGAAGTTGTTCCAACCATTAGTTTCACCAAAAACATCACAAAACCAAAAGTCAACTTCTCACACCCTTTGGTTCGACTTTTATGCATAATATGGAGGAACTCACAACCTAGATCAGTTTGAACCACTTGGACACTTTGAACACCTTCCATTTATGTTATATCAACTGTCTAAAACCTTAAAAAGAAACTGAAACCTCATTTGCTAGATTTGTCCCAAAAGATCACTTGTCCTTCCAAAAGGAAGAAAACTCAAGGCTTGCTTCAAAGGTGGGATATCCAGCAGCTAGCTTAGTTTGGAAAGTCTACAAGAGGTATGTGATTCTATACTGTAAGTGCTCTTGATTGGCTGCATTTTGTGGAAAAATATAAGTACATATATGAATGTCATGCTTGATGTTATTACATTCATAATATGGACTATGCAGGTTAAGTTAACTAAGCTAACTATAAGTTAAGCTGGATGTCATACTCAATGGTATGACACAGGTCGTATGACATCAAGCGGAAGTTTGTTTTTCTTGTAGCTATAACTCAAGAAACAACTAAGAAGCTCATGCTAGAATGCAGGAGACATTTTAGACGCCCTAGGGGAACTAAAATGTACATGATTAAAGAGGCAAGCGTGCAGAATACATAAGTGAGGTTTTATGATGGATAAAACCTAATGTATGCGCCCAGGCCCAAGAACTGATATGTTGGTACAAATACCAGGACAGGAAATCCTAGAAGGCAGCTGTTGAAGATAGAGAAGCAGAGAAATCACCATAGTTGTTTAGAAGTGAAGAGGGTGTTCTTCACGTTTGTGTCTTAGGAATACGTGTAACCCAAGCAACTGGTGTATGCATTGTTTAGGTAGTTTCTAGACTGTGTTACACTCAAAGCTGTTAAGCAAGAGTGCATGTTCCTTGATCAAAGCTTTGAAGCAAAGATCAAGGTGTGTGTGTGTAGGTGAAGTTTTTCTTCAATCTACAGTTTATATTGTAATGTGTTATTATCACTGGTGTGTGATTGTAGGGAGTGAGTGGGTATACTCAGGTCTAGAGTGTCTCTAGGTTAAATTGTCATTGGGTAGTGATTAAGTGAAGAGTGCAAACTGGAGGTTTGACTCTGAATTGATACTGCTGATAGTGAAATTTCTCCTTGGCTTGGTAGCCCCTAGATGTAAGTGTGTTGCACTGAACTGGGTCAACAACTAACTGTGTTATTTACTGCTGTGTTATTACTACATAATAGTAGATCTGTAGTGAATGTCACGGTAGATGTTATAACCTCTGTTAGAACATCCATCGTGGGCAGGCCAGAATTTTCAATTGGCATTAGAGCAGGCACCCTGCCTGTTTATTACTGGGTGAGATCTAAGGAAACAAAATTCTGGTACTATGGATAAAGGTATTGGATTCACCAATATAACTCCAATCCTGGATGGTTTAAATTATGACTATTGGAAGCCTAGGATGATGGCCTTCCTAAGGTCCTTACACAACAAGGCTTGGAGAGCTGCAAGCTCTGGCTGGGAACATCCTGTGAAGACTGACAAGGATGGAGTGTCTGTGCAAATTCCTGAAGAGGAATGGACCAAAGAGAAAGAGGCATTGGCTCTTGGAAACTCTAAAGCATTGAATGCACTCTTCAATGGTATAGACAAAAACATCTTTAGACTGGTCCACCATTGTGAACTAGCAAAGGATGTTGGGGACACTCTCAGAACCACTCATGAAGGAACTTCCAAGGTTAAAATGTCAAGACTTTAAATGTTGACCACAAATTTGAAAGTATAAGAATAAAGGAAGATGAGACCATTCATGACTTCTACATGAATGTTCTTGAACTTGCCAACACCTCAGGAGCCTTGGGAGAGAAGATGGCTGAAGAAAAGCTTGTAAGGAAGATACAAAGGTCAGTACCTAAAATATTTACAATGAAGGTAACAGCCATTGAAGAAGCTCAAGACATATGCCTAATGAAAGTGGATGAACTCATTGGATCTCTTCAAACTTTTGAAATGGGGATGTATGATCAGGCTGTGGAGAAAAAGAGCAAGAGTATAGCTCTTGTCTCAAACACTACTGAGACTTCAGAGCATGAAAGGGAGGAAGATCTATCAGAGGCAATAGCCATGCTTGGGAAACAGTTCAACAAACTGGTCAAATGGATAGATACTAAGTCTACGCCCTATTTCAAAATGGTGTCTGCTGACAAAGAAAAAACTGAAGATAAAGCCAACGAAAGCAGAGGAGTATAGTGCCATGAATGTGAGGGATATGGACATGTTAGGAAGGAATGTCCCACATACCTCAAAAATAAGGGAAAAGGTCTAACAGTCACTTGGTCTGATGAAGATTCTGACAGTGGATCAGAAGGGGAATCATCCAAACATGTAATTGTTCTCAACAGTGTGTGTGTATCTGATGGAAACTCAAGTGAAGAGGAGCTAACTTATGATGAACTAGTTGAATCATATAAGAAGTTATCCATCCAAAGCACAACACTGTACCAGCAAGGAGAGCATCTGAAGAAGCTCATCAAAGAGCTAGAAGCTGAAAAGAGAGAGCATCTAGACACTATAAACTCACTCCAAGGAGAGGTAAAGGAGTTGAAAGGAGAAAAAGAGCAAATGAAAAATCCATAAGGATGCTCAACTCTGGATCTGACATGCTAGAGGAGATTCTTCAGAGTGGTCATTCTGCAGGAAATAGGTCTGGTCTAGGATTTGTTGAAAAACTAAATCCGGTCTTGAAACTCAAGAGGTTGCAGCCTGACATCCAAAAGTTACAAAGGATGTCACAACCAAAGTTACAACATCCTCCCCATGGAAATTGGAATCAATTCAAGAGACAGTTCCAAAGGCATAGATGCTACCACTGTGAAAAGCTTGGACACATTCGTGTTGTGTGCTTCTGGTTGCATGGATTTCCACGGCAAAGAAGTGATAATTAGGGTAAGCAGGGAAAAAGACAGCATCATGGACAAAGGAATCATCATGCCCACCAGAGCTGGAGACAGCATCAAGCCAAATCCATAAAGAAGGAAGTGCCTAAGATGCAAGAACAATGGGCTGTCGAGACTGTAGCTCTAACAACCAACATTTCCCTAAGAATGCCAACCAATAAGGATTGGTATTTTGACAGTGGCTGCTCCAGGCATATGACTGGAATTGAGGATCTGTTGATCAAACTCAAGCCTCATTCATCTAGTCATGTAACATTTGGGGATGGAGTTAGAGGAGAAATCACAGGTGCTGGACAACTTGACAGTCCTAAAGCTCCAGAATTGAGAGATGTCTTGCTAGTTAAAGGACTTACTATCAATCTAATAAGCATAAGTCAGCTATGTGATCAAGGTTTAAAAGTACACTTCTCCAAACACAAATATATGGTGACCAATGAAGAGGGTAAGGAAGAAATGAGGGGATCTAGATCAAAGAACAATTGTTGCATATGGGAGCCCAGAAGTAACATAAATGGACTGGTAAATGAAGAAAAGGATCACCTAGGACTAGAGAAAAGAACCAGGCCCAAATCATCAAAAAAAGGAGTCTCAAAATATGCCTCAGAAAGAAGGGTTGGGTGTAAGAAAAGTCAGGTAGGAAGGCTAGACAACAAGGGATACCCTAAGATTGGCCATCAGATAAAGCTAGATATGCTATATTGGAACCTAATGGAGTCCATGGAGGACACTCTTCATAAAAGAAGCAATGTCATTCCCAATGTCATGACTTTGTTCTGTAACATTAAGGGCACCACTCTAACAAAACCTACTGAGGTCAAGAGAGACATGCCTGAGGGTAACGTGTGGAAAGGGCACAAAGCATGTGCAACACCGAGTGGTCATATCCTAAATATTGCGGATGAGAAGTCAAGAAACATCAAGGAACCTCAATATAAGAAATTAAGTTCCTCTAATAATGATGAGTTATAGCAATTAAGGGAAATGGAGAATTACATTTTGATACTACCTCACTATCACGTACATAACTCACTCTCTCTATTCTTGGTGCCTTTAGAAACGCTCCAACTTCCAGACCATCTCAAACACGAAAAAAAGGGTTCCCTCATCGTCTTCAATGACAACGACTATGGCTGAACCAACCTCCAGAATGAACATCAGTCCAGGTAAAGCGAACCCTAATGAGGCTCTAGAGACTGCTCCACTACAGATGATGACTCCTGAAGGAGTGCTGGTAAAGAAACCTAACAAGAAGCATGCAAAACAAGTAAAAACCCTAGGCTCAAGGCAAGATACTCCCATGACTACTTATGGTGACCTAAATACTGAAGAAGCAAGACGAACGCACCTTGAAATTGTTGCAATGGTTGCTAGTACCCTCAACATTCCCATTAAGGGGATTGAACCTAAGCAAGGTGATCAAAGTAATGTCCCACACAATGTCAAAGCATTGGAAAACAACCACCCAGAAGAGAAGAATATGGATGAAGGGTCTGATAAAAGGGATGATGATTTGCATGAAGCCAAAGATGTAGAGGTAGGCAACTTAGACGAGTACTCAGACAATGACCTAATAGCAACGATCAATCCAAACATTGCCAAAAGATTGATGAAGAGGAAAGGGAAAAAGACAGTCAACCAAAGCTCACCCAAGAAATGTGATGCTGAAAAGACTACTGAGCAAGGAGATGCCACCAAGAAGATTGGAACAAAAAGTACTCAGGTTGGACCCTTCAAAGGGTGGAGCAAGGTGACCATCATGAAGAGAAAGATTGAATCGAGACCAGAACAAGAAACAAATTCAGATGTTGATATGGATGTCACTGACCTCCCAGCAAAGAGGAAACCGACTTCAAGCAAGCTGGCTGCAAATGTTCCTGAAGTGCCCCTTGACAACATCTCCTTCCACTATCCCTCAGGTGTCATCAGATGGAAGTATGTATACCAAAAGAGGTTGGCCCTAGAGAGAGAGCTTGCTCAAAATGCTCTGGATAACAAGAAGATTGTGAACCTTATATGTGAAGCTGGCTTGATGAAAACTGTCACTCAGTTCTCCCAATGCTATGAAATTCTGGTCAAAGAATTCATAGTTAACTTATCTGATAAATGCGCTGATAGAAAATCATCTGAGTTTGGGAAATTTTTTTTCAGGGGAAATGGTGTTGTCTTCACTCCCACCATCATCAATAACTTCCTTGAGAGAACAAATGAGGCTGTTGTTGCACCCCAAAATTTGCCCAACTTTTCTTTACCTAGCTTATGTTTCATTTCATTCACATTAGCATTATCATTTGCATTTCATTGACATGTATGCAGGAGATCAAGAGGTATGATTACCAATCAAGGGCTATACAAGACTATGAAGCTAGTTAAGAAGGTTATTCAGATGTTCAAGGGTTGATATCCTTGTTAGAGAAGTTAAAGGATCCTCAGAGGGAATGGTTGAAACCAAGTGTGCAGGTCTCCCAACTTGAGAGTTGTGGGAAGCCATCAGATGATTCTGAAGCCATAAAGTTAGATTTGAGATCTTGAAAGAGCTCATGAGAAGTGTTGAAGATCACTTTGAGGCCTAGACAGGTCATTGTGCAAGATTAAAAAGGCTCAGCCATGAATGGTGCAATTAGGGTTTGATTGGGTCAACCCTAAGTCAACTGATGATTTGGAGAAGGTTGAGACCTAACTCAAAGGCCATGTGGTCATGGATTTATGAATTGAGATGTTATAAGGATGATTCCAAGGTCAACTCATCATGATTGAAGAGTTTGAGAAGTTTCAAGCTAGGGTTTCTAAGGCTTGACAGTGTAAAATCCCCTAGTTTGACCCCTATCTTCAAGGCAGTTTAGCTCAAGATGTGATTGTCATCTCATATTTCCCCCAACATGATTGTTGTAGGGCATGGTCTTAGCTTTAATTTGAGTGCTAGAAGTCCTTTATAGTATTTGTAGAACTCAAGTTATGACTTTGACAAGTTACAGGTCATCTGAGGTATGTGAATTTGGAGCTTGAAAGTTGTCCAACTTGCATGAAACCTTTTCCCTAGAAGGATGATTCCTATGAACTTTTGGTCAACATAAATGTTGTTCGTTATCCTCTTAGCTTTCTATAGAGTACTATAAGTCCTTGATAGGATTTGTAGAACTCAAGTTATGGCTTTGACAAGTCAAGGGTATTTAGGTCATTTGGAGATTATAGGTCATTTCAAGCATAAGGCCATAACTCCTATTTCCAAGCTTCAAATGGGAAAATGTTCAACATCAAACTTGTTCAAAATGATGTTTTAAGGCTATTCAAGAGGTCATGAGATGTTGGAAGTACTTGTAGCTCAAAGTTGCAAAAATGACCTAAAATAAGGGTATAAGTTAAATGAACCAAAGTTGGAAATTGATATTTTTGATCTACATGTCCAAACCAAGGCATGTAATATATCATTTTGATTCTAAAACACACTTTAAGAACATTTGTTTAGCCAGATTTTTGAATTGAAGTGTAATTTGTGGACTTGCTTTGAAAAGTAGTTACTTACATCTTAAGTAACATTTGCAAAACCTAGAATGAAGGCATAACCAAGGTCCCTTGCAAGCCAAACACTTCCAAAATGTCATGAGGGGAGAAATTGGAAGGAATTGAGAATGATTTCGAGCTTTTTGCAGAATGGAGCATACCATGGCATGTAAGTGAACTTCTCATGTCATGAGAGATTGAATTTCTCATTAGAAGGATCTAGAGGTTTCTAGATCATCCACACAGGTTCTATATATGATAATGAGTTGATCCAAGGCCAAGGTTGGTGAGGATTGAGAGAGAAAACTGAGCTTGCACTTTGAACTTTCTCATTGCAAATCAAAATCGGTTACAAGGTTAGAGGCCATTTCAGTCCAAGAAATTGATCTCAATAGCTTTCTCTGAGGTTGGTGATCAATTCCAAATCAAATCCAAGGCACTGTGGTGGAAGAATCGTGAAGTATCCATTGGAGAGTGAAGCTTGCAACTCAGAATCGAATTTGATAATTCAAGAAGATTCAGCTCTTTTCTTTGCATACAGAAGATTGATTGTGATTCAGTGAAGGATTCTGCAAGTTCTTGAAGGCTGATTTGAAGATTCAACCCTTCTGTTTGCTCAAGTTTACCAGGTATGCAACTCTTGTGCCATGGATTAAATTAGGTGGAATTAAGATGAATTGTTATGGTAGATGCGTAGTAGAATGGTGTAGGAAGATTTCTGGATCATCAATTTGAGAATTAGTGACCAATTAGGGATGTTGCCATTTTCGATTGAGAATTGGTTCTTGCGAATCTTGAGGATTTAGGTTGAATTAAGGGCATGAATGAATTCGTGAGGAAATTTGGGACATGTTTCATTAAGGGATCGTGGCCTATGGTGGACTCTATGTTGAACTAGGGTTGTGGAATGGTGACCGGAGAAAGTCACCGGCGGTGGTTTTGGGCGCGCAGGTGACCTGGGTTGCAGGGATTCAAAAGGAAGAAGATGACTCGATAGCCATCAGATCAAGGTTGGACTTTGACTAGGAACCTCATCCAACGGCCACGCGTGCTCCTCAATTTGTGAAGAGTCTGAACTTTAATGAAACGCATCGTTTCATTTAGTTGCTGATTTTGGGCTTAATGCATTAGTTGATACCTGCACCCCCCTCATGGCCCAATCCATAGAATGAACTGCTTTTCATTACTATCTGCACCCCGCGCTTGGTTATTTTATTTTGATTTTCTTTATTTTTTTCATTTTATTCATGGTTCTTGATAAAATCATGAAAAATGGAAAAATAATTCAATTGATCCCATTATTTTTGCATTCTATTCATGATTGAATCTAGTTTTTTTAAGATAAAAAATATTTTTATTTCATACATTTTCTGATTTTATGGGAATTTTTACATTTTAATTGATATTAAAATAGTCATGCTTGATGCTTGATGTTGTGGAGTTTTGTGTGATTAATTGGTGATGATTCTTGTCTTGAATTTTTGTGAGTTGTTAGCATAGATATGAATGCTCCCCATAGATTTTTCTCACATTTTTGTGATTAACATAGGTGGTAGTTTAGGTTGAAACCTTTAGAAGCTCCATTTTTAGGGTTTATGGTTGATACCTTTGGATTTAAGACTTAATTTTAGGACTTAATAGATGATTTATTCCCTGGTTTTTGTATGAGGCATTCTTAATTAAATTAGGATCCCTTAGGAATTTGTGTAGGAATTTATAATATAGTTTACTATTTTTGATATATTTTAGTTTAGGTGCTAGTTTTAGATGATTCTAAGGCACTAATTCAACTAGATTAACTTCTTTAGTTCCCCTAGATTAGGGTTTTGCTTTGCTTGCTCTTGGATGATGGTGAAGGCAAGTTGAAGATGCATTGGATTGCTTGAGGAGGCTTGGATTTGAAGATCTTCCCTTCTTTTGGTGTAGTTTTGATTAGGTATAAGATTAGGGTTTTTGTAGGCAGAGCTTCTAGATAGATCCTCTTTCTTCATAAACATGGAATATGTTGATCAATTCCATTCTTCCCTATGATGCAAGGTCCCTTTGTAAAGGCCTCATCCCTCCTTTGGTAGGATGTGTGGCTCTTTACAAGTTGGTAGAACCTTTGAGGGTCCCTTTCTCTGATGATAGGATGCTTAGTGGTGACCTTTGGCCTTCACTCTGCTACCAATCATCCAAACTTTGCTCTTGATAGATGCATCTTTCTCCCTTGATTAGAGGATGGAGTTCCTTGCTTGAAGAAGATTGAAGGATGAAGTTGATACTTCCATGTGATTGAAGATTACTCTGAGAAGCTGAAGCTTGAGGAGCAGGTTGACACTTATGAAGAGGATTCAATTGAGATTGAGTGAAGAGCTGAGGCTTGAGGAATAAAGGGTGAGTTGATACTTATGTTGATGCACTGAGTCCCTGAAAGAACAAGTTGAGGCTTGTAGTTAGGAGTGGAGCCTGAAGGTGGAATTGACTGAAGAGCTGAGGCTTAGGGAAGAGAGAATAAGTTAATACCTATGTTTAGTGTATTGAAAACTTGGAGAAGCAAGTTGATACTTGCTATGGAAGATGATAGCCTTGAAGGGTAGGTGAGGTCTGAAGACTGAATTATTGAAGAGCTGAAGCTTGAAGCTGTGGAAGCTGTTGATCTGTTTTCTTCTCTGTATTGGTGTGACTTGTTTGATTTGCTTGATGCATTAGAATAAGTTCATGTTTAGACTGATGTAAGCTAGGAGCATGATTGCACTAGAGGTTGAGTTGCTCCCTCTGCTTGTATTTTTACTGTATGGCTTTGCTTGCGGGTATTCGGTAGAGCCCTGCTCCCTTGCCTATGTGGTTTGAGTTTGCTTGGTAGCATTTCATTTCTTCTGTATGATTACAGTCACTTCTATTTTGCTTGATAGCATGTTATTTTCTCTGTATGATTACTGTTATTCATATCTGGCTTGAGGTTGAGATGAGCTTGTGGAGGCTGATGTGCCACACACATTTCCTCCCTCACTTGCATTGCATGCATTTTACAGTCGTTTACTGTTTACTGCTAAGCTGATGCTTTATCTGTTTTTGTTTATCATTGACATGATCCCCTAGGAATCTCACTTCCTTTGATAAGGAAGTGATGATAAGAACTTTAGGTTGAAACCTATGCTCGATAACTTCTAGGAGTTCCCTGTTTCAAACCTCAACCATAGGATGAATCCTTGGCATGAAAACATTAGGACTTGATAGTCTCCCCTTAGTTGAGCCTGTTCTCTTCTCATCTCAAACAACATCAAAATACAGTAATAAAGGTTAATTGACGTCGTACGTTACGAGCCTTAAGCTATCTGAGAAAGGATTGTTGGAGAGTTTCTTTTCAATAGTCTGGATGTTTAGTATGGCACCCTTTGGGTGACATGCGACACATTCACTCTCAGGTCATAGTCTCTAGTGCGATATTGGTTGCAAACATCCATAAGAGTGTCGTTAACTCTCAGCTCTACCGCAAACGGTAACGCACAAGCCTCTGACGAGCAAGCTGCATACGCCAAACTGCTGGAACTGTTTGTTAACCCTACTCGATAAAACAGATGAATCTGAATTCTCGTAATCCGTATTATCCCGAACTACGTAAGCTCTGATCTCTAAAACCCGTTGAGAGTACGTAGGCACAATACTGACGTATTGGCGAGCCACCTTCCCCGTAACCCGTAGTTGGTCGAACTACGTTGACTCTGATTTCTCATTCTCTGATGAGAATATGTAGGCATAAAGTGCGACGCTTTGCCGAGTCATTTTCTTTTCTTTTTAAGCCAGCCTTGATAGGTAGATAGTAAACCAACTCGTCCAGTAAACACAACAAGCGTGGATCTCATCGAGTACGATGGACGTGAGGGGTGCTAATACCTTCCCCTTGCGTAACCGACTCTCGAACCCAGACAATGGTTGCGATGACCTTGTCTTATACCTTTTCGTCAGGTTTTTCCGATCGTTTCCTTTCCCGTTCTGAGGGATAAATAACGAAAGGTGGCGACTCTTCTGTTTTTCCGGCACCTTATTTTCGCGGAAGCGACAGCTGTGCCTGAGTCAACCATCTCTAACAACAGAATATGTCAAGTGATAACTGGAAATCAAGTCAGGAAATGGCCCTCAAAAGGGAAGCTTGCTGCTAGTAAGCTGAGCATGAAATATGCCTTACTTCACAAGATTGGTGCTGCAAACTGGGTGCCAACCAATCACAAATCATCAGTAGCCATCATCCTGGGGAAGGTCATCTATGCTAGGGGAACCAGGACCAAAATGGATTATGGCACATACATCTTTGATCAAACAATGAAGCATGCTGGCAGTTATAGCATAAAAGGGCCTATAGCATTCCCTTCCCTCATCTGTGGAATAAGGTTAGTACAGTTTCCGAACATCCTCAAGACCAGTGATGTAGCAAGCAAAAGAGAAACTCCCTTAGCCTTTCATCACAAACTGTTTCAAGGAACCCATGTTTCAAACATTGCCATGACATCCACTGAGACATCAAAAAGGGGTTCCAAAGCCAAAAAGGATGAAGTGATAACCATCATTAAAGAAACATGCAAGGAATTGGATGCAAGAAAGCAAACACTTGAAAAACTGCTGCAATCCCTTGAGCTAGATGATGATACTGACAGCTCAGAGGATGCAACAAGGGATGAAGGTGCCACAAAGGAAGATGATGGTACTAGGGAAGTGGAAAGTCAGGAAGCAGACTCGGAAGATACTGCTGAGGAAGAAGGCTCTAGAGAGAATGAGGAAGACAAGTCCAGCTCAGTTGCAGAAGAAGACTAATGCCTTATTGCTCAAGCCACTGCTGGCTGAGGTGGTACAGGAAGCTGGATTGTTGTTGTGTTGGTGTGATTTGTTTTATTAGTCTGGTGTGAGAACTGTTAAGGCAATTTGTTTAGTTATACTCTATCTGAGCAGTTTTTTTAACCCCAAACACATGTACTGGTACAATTTATGATCTATAATATGGTTAGTTGGAGTTCAATTTGTGGCTAAAAAGGGGGAGAGAGAGTGGTAGATAAATAACAGCAGGTACAGGTACAACAGATGCATATGAATTGGTGGATTGGTGGATAACCAATATGAGAAGTAACAAATGCAGGTTATGTGGTAGTAACAGATGCATGTGGAAGAACAAGACTGCCATGAGAAGTAATTGTGATATGCATATGCACCATAGTGCTTATGATATCAGTGTGCAGGTGGTGCTGATGAGATTTGTGTGTCATAACAGCTAGTTGGGCTGTTATTGATATGATATGTGTGTCGTGTATGTTAGAACTAGGACTGACATGCTGTAGGTACTAACATGAGTGATCCTAACATGATGCTTAGGAATTCTGTGCAGAGAACAGAATGCATCCCTGCAGGGGGAGTAGCACAAATGTATGACATCAGAAAGTCATGTTGAATGTTATAGCATCCAGCTCAGACTGGATATTGCGCAGCTGATAAGTGCATCAGTTGAGGGGGAGTAACTCTGTTACTCAAACAAGCCAAGAGTGACATCTGTAGTAGAAGTCTACAGAGTGTTAACAAAGTGAGTGCTAACAGGGCTGAAAGCCAACTGTGAGGATTCTGAGAGCTTAAGAAGCAAGTGACTTACCTGCATGACAAGACCATTATTAAGTCTTCTGCTATGTAGGAAATCTCTGATGTAAGTACAGAGTGTTTTAGCCAAAAATTTGCCAAAGGGGGAGTTTGTAAGTGCTCTTGATTGGCTGCATTTTGTGGCAAAATACAAGTACATTTATGAATGTCATGCTTGATGTTATTACATTAATAATATGGAATGTGCAGGTTAAGTTAACTAAACTAACTATAAGTTAAGCTGGATGTCATACTCAATGGTATGACATAGGTCGTATGACATCAAGCGGAAGTTTGTTTTTCTGGTAGCTATAACTCAGGAAACAACTCAGAAGCTCATGCTGGAATGCAAGAGACATTTTAGACGCCCTAGGGGAACTAAAATGTACCTGATTAAAGAGGCAAGCTTGCAGAATACATAAGTGAGGTTTTATGATGGATAAAACTTAATGTAGGCGCCCAGGCCTAAGAACTAAATTGCAGGTACAAATACCAGGAGAGGCAATCCTAGAAGTCAGCTGTTGAAGATAGAGAAGCAGAGAAATCACCATAGTGGTTTAGAAGTGAAGAGGGTGTTCTTCACGTTTGTGTCTTAGGAATACGTGTAACCCAAGCAACTGGTGTGTGCATTGGTTAGGTAGTTTCTAGACTGTGTTACACTCGAAGCTGTTAAGCAAGAGTGTGTGTTCCTTGATCAAAGCTTTGAAGCAAAGATCAAGGTGTGTATGTGTATGTAGGTGAAGTGTTTCTTCAATCTACAGTTTATATTGTAACGTGTTACTATCACTGGTGTGTGATTGTAGGGAGTGAGTGGGTATACTCAGGTCTAGAGTGTCTCTAGGTTAAATTGTCATTCGGTAGTGATTAAGTGAAGAGTGCAAACTGGAGGTTTGACTCTGAATTGATACTGCTGATAGTGAAATTTCTCCTTGGCTTGGTAGCCCCCAGATGTAAGTGTGTTGCACTGAACTGGGTCAACAACTAACTGTGTTATTTACTGCTGTGTTATTACTGCATAATAGTAGATCTATAGTGAATGTCACAGTGGATGCTATAACCTCTGTTAGAACATCCATCGTGGGCTGGCCAGAATTTTCATATACCCTTTCATTGATATGCATAATATGTGGAATTTGATCTATATTTGCTTGATGAGTTGAAACTCATGAAAGAATGTGATTAATCTTGTTGTTGCCATGTGAAGTTTGCATCTGTTTTGTCATGTTTGCTATCATGGATTAGTTATTATCATTTGAAGCAGGCTTGAATGTATGTTAAAATTGTTATGTTTGAACATACAACTATGCTATCCAAAACTGTTTTGAAGTTTAAGTTTATCAACTCATCGCTATTGCTGTTAGAACTTGTCCCTCATGCTAGGTGTTAGTTTAAGATAAATAACTGATATTAAGGCAATATGGATATGTTGCCATTTTGGTAGGTTTTGTTGTTGAAACAGTTGGTATGTTATGATATTGCTATGTTGAGTTTGAACTATGCTGTCAAGCATTTTTGCCATATTAACAATTGCACAAAGGTGTACCATGTATGAATGGAACAGTTAGGGCTTAGATTTGGTTGTCACCATGATTTTCTACTTTCTATTGAAACAAATGATGAGGCTTAGGGTGGACATTGTTATGTCAAGTTTATGTTTTGTTGCTGTCCACCAAAACTCTTTTGAGTTGGAATTTGTCAACTTGTGATGACTTGCTTGGAGTTATTAACCTTTTGTTTAAGCATACACTAGTTTGACTTGGCATTGTAATGTCAGAATGTGGTACTGCATAAGTGTGGTTCCTTGTTTTGATTATGGATTTGTGACTTCATATATGGTTGAAGCAGTCATGCATTATGACAGTTGAAAATATATTATCAAACATTGTTTTGAAATCTGAGTTGTTGACTCATACCTTGTTACTATCAGTGTATCTTCCGCATTTGATAAAAGATGGTTGTCCTGTGACTTTTATTTGAAGTTAATGTTTGGGTTTGAGGTCAATGACCAAAGGGTTGTTACCACTTCTGTTTGAGTTATTATGTTGTTCTGTTGCAAGACCATTTAAAATGTTAGAAGGATTGAGTTTGTCAAAACTGTATGGTTGGAACAGGCTGCTAAGATGAGAAATATCAGGTGTGTGAATCCTGTGAGCACCCTTGTTTTTAGACTCTCTATGCACTACTGCTTTTACTTGGTAGCTTGTATTACTGTTCTGCATTTTTATATGAAAAGAGGCAAGTTTCTATCAGCTCCCTTCTTTGAGGCTTGCTAACCTCTGTTATCTTCAAGTTTCTCTTTTAAAACCATTTCAATTTGTGTGTGATAAGTTCATAACATGTTGCAACTTGGATTGATGAAACAGTAGCTGTCATGGATCATTGTCTTGGAATTTGCTTGGACACATTGTTTCTCTAACACCATTTCATTAATTAGCAACTTGTTACTCACGTTTTAATTCCATGAGAATTTGAGGCATTTCTTCGAACATAATCCATGAACAACATGTGCAGATCCTCACATGTTCTTAAATTCACCAGTTTTGATCATTAATTTCCAAGATGCATTTCAAAATTCACTTTTGCATTTTCATTCGAATTTCTTTGTGTATGTATGTTTTGAAAATTTGGATGGTACCATCATGATCCTCATGAAAAATAAATCATGTTTGACTTTAATTTTGTGAAATATGATCAAGAATTTAAGGAGTTTGAATGAAGTTGTTTCCATGTTTTTTTTACTTGTCTTGCCCACAAGAACTTGCCCATAGATGCGCCTTGTTAAGTATATTTTAACATGGGGTGGTTTGACACAACGGATGTATCGCCGCCCCAGTGGTTAATGCCTTTCCCATAAGAACTTGTCATGCCATTGATCTTTGGTTCGATCCTCAGTGAGGACAAGTTTTGAGCATTTTGTGATTTTTCATAGTTTTTACTATGTTTCTTCTTTTCCTCACTCCATGCTCACACACATCAAGTGGCTGGGTTGGCTATATTTTGAGCCTGGGACCCCAAGGTCTTGGGTTCAAGCCTTGGGGGAGGCATTTCTTTATTTTTAATAAGTGCATTTATTTGATTTTATTTAATTGTCATTAAATTTCAAAAAATCATAACTCCTTCATTTTTAATCATTTTTTAGTGATTCTTTTTTCTAAATTCTTGTATTAGTAAATACTTTCATATAATGCTTAAAGAATTCTAAAATTTTCATTTTAGAAACACTTTGTATTATGGGGAATTTGCGACCTGTGTTAGGGTTTTAACCCTCATATCCTTCCTCTATCATTTCAAACTTTGATTTCTTTCCATTTGAATTTTTAACTTGAAATTGATATGGGATTGGCTTGTTAGCATCCTTGTGTACTTGAGTTTGACTTAAAACTTCTTACTTGTAAGCACTTGTGTTTAATCATCATTAAAACTTGAAAGTTTTCCCCTACGAAGTATTGAACTTCTCACTTACATTTGTTGTGACATTGCTTATTTAGGCCTGATGTTCGTAAGTATACATGACATTTTGTAAGCCCTAGGAAGACCAAATCTTCGTCAAGATAATTATTTATCTTTGTTAAGATCCCTCTCCATATTTGTTAAGATGTACCCCTATCTTTGTCAAGATATGCTTTTGGTTGTCACTTTTTGTGCTTATGTCTTGAAAGAACTTACCCAATCATTGATATCGTAATATCTTAATGTTTGTTTTAGTCGTAACCATTTACCTTGATCGAAATCATTGATATCATAGTATCTTGATGTTTGCTTTGGTCGTAACCATTTACCTTGATTGTGTAAGAGCACAGATTGTGTCTTAGTTATATCTCTATGTTTTGATGATAACACTTATAAATTTTGTATTCAAGAATTATATACTCTAAACGTGTTCTAGATTGTTTGCTACAGGCACTAAAGAAAATTATCTTAAGAAAGCAAAATTGGATCTGAACATTGTTTTTATGAAAGGCTTCATAAGTTCAAGAGCATTTTAAGTGAAGATCTGAACACTGCTCCCAGAAGAATCTGACTACTGTCTCTTGAAGATTCTGAAGCAGGAGCCTCTAAAGCATAGAAGACTCTGCTCTGAGAGATTTACACGCTCAAGCACACAAGCTGCACATACTCTGTTTCAGCTCAATCTGAAGAATATTCAAGACTCTGAAGATCCAGATGATTCTTAGTCTGGAGACTCTGAAGATTCAGATTCTAATGTTGAAAGCTGAACTTACTTTGAAGAAGATTTAAATATGTACGTTGGTTTTTCTCAACAGCTCTTTCCTATTTTGTGCTAGACACAAGGACACAGACAAAAAGGTTTTATCTGTGCATTCCTTTCTGAGGAAAGTTTTCTGCAAGTGAAGACAAAAGGCATTAGGCTTGTTTCAGCACAGCCTCCAATGTGAAGACAAAAGGCTTCAGGCTTTTCTGCACAGCCTTCAACGTAACAAGACTTCTTGGATCTTAGTGCCTATATAAAGAAGACCACTCCATCTTCTTCAGTATCGAAACTCTAGAAAAATCACTCCTCAAAGCAAATCTGTCAAAGCTCTTAATTATATTATTTTGCTTTAACATTGTTCTTAACTTAAGAGAAATATCACAGTTGTGATAACAACTTATTAGAAGCATTCTTACTCTTGTAAAAGCTTTACATTGTTTGTAAAAGGTTTTCCTTAAGAGGATCCAGTTGGGATCAGTTGCTCTTGAGAAGACTAAGAACAGTTGTTCTTAGGTGTTGCTATTTGTAATCTGTTTGATTAAAATAGTGGATTAAGTCCTTGACAGAGAAAGGCAAATCACTCTTGAGAGGGTGGACTGGAGTAGTTGTTTTCAACGAACCAGGATAAAAATATCTGTGTTCTAATCTTTGATTTTTTAGTCTTACTTATTCAACCCCCCCCCCCTTCTAAGTAATTTTCTCACCTTCAGTTGGTATCAGAGCTCCGGTTCTGCGTGTGCTCCACTTAACCGTGTCAGTTAAAGATCCAGTGAGAAAGATACTTTGATATTTGTTTTGTTGCCAATATGGATACATCTACATCAACTTGCAACAACAAATATGAAGGAGATAGGATCAGTACCAAGCCACCCATGTTTGATGGGGAAAATTTTGACTATTGGAAAGATAGAATAGAAAGTTTTTTCCTTGGGTATGATGCTGATCTTTGGGATATGGTCATTGATGGATATAAACATCCTACTGATGAGGATGGCAAAAAGATTGATAGAAAATCAATGACTGAAGTACAGAAAAGAGATTTCAAGAATCACCACAAAGCCAGAACTATATTGCTTAATGCAATCTCTCATACTGAGTATGAGAAGATTACAAACAGAGATACTGCTCATGACATGTTTGAGTCACTCAAAATGACTCATGAGGGAAATTCTCAGGTTAAAGAGACCAAGGCGTTGGCGCTCATACAGAAGTATGAGGCATTTAAAATGGAAGAGTCTGAAAATGTAGAAACTATGTTTTCTAGATTTCAGATTCTTACTGCTGGTCTGAAAGTTCTGGATAAGGGCTACTCAACGTCAGATCATGTCAAGAAGATCATCAGAAGTCTTCCCACCAGATGGAGACCAATGGTGACTGCATTGAAGATGGCAAAAGATCTGAACAAGATCTCTTTAGAAGAACTTATCAGTTCTTTGAGAAGCCATGAAATAGAGCTGGAGGAAGATGAACCCCAGAAGAAAGATAAAGGTAAATCCATAGCTTTAAAATCTAACAAACCTGTTAAAGCTTTGCAGGTAAAAGAAGAAAGTTCTGAAGAATCGTCTTCTGAAGAAGAAGATGAACTGTCCATGCTTTCCAGAAGAATCAACAAGCTCTGGAAGCACAAGGGAAAGAAGTTTAACAACTTCAGAAAAGCTGACCACAGGAAGGAATCTTCTGGACACAGAAGATCTGGAAAGAAAGAGGTCACATGCTATGAATGCAAGGAACCTGGGCACTACAAAAATGACTGCCCCAAACTTCTCAAGGAGAAACCCAAGAGAAAGTTTGATAAAAAGAAGAAGGTTCTTATGGCAACTTGGGATGATTCAGATGAATCTGAATCTGAATCTGAAGCAGAAGAAGAGTGTGCCAACATGGCATTAATGGCTGGAATAGAAGATCAGAATGAAGAATTATCATCTGAATTTGAGTCAGACTCCGACTCTGACGCTGAAGAGGTAATGTCCAAACTTACCAAAGATGAACTTATAAAGGTGTTATCTGAAGTTTTGAAAAGCTACAATAATATCAAACTCAAGAACAAGAAGCTGAAAAGCAATATTGAATCTGAGATTGATAATCTGAAAACAGAACTTGTTGAGCAGAGAGAAATAAATTTAAAAATCAAAAATGATTTGGAAATTGCCCAACAAGAATCTGACTCTGAAGCTAAGTCATCTGAAAATATTTTGGAAAAATATGACTTTAGTTTTCAGAAGTTCCTCACTAAAAGCATAGACAGAAGCAAAATGGCTTCTATGATCTATGGAGTTAGTAGGAATAAAAGAAAAGGAATTGGATTTCAATCTTCTTCTCTTGAAAAAGATGTAAGACCAATACCTGTAGATGATCTGATCATTAAGATAACTCCTTTATACTCTAAATTTAAATTTGGTCATTTAAATGATATTAAACACACGAGCTCTGAAAAGAATACTCATGTGTTTAGATCTAAGGCAAGTCTAAACAAAAACTATGTTGAAAAACAAAAGTTTAGACAAACCTACAAGGCAACTAACCCTAAAGGACCCAAGAAGATCTGGGTACCTAAAGACAAAATAATCCCTGTTGCAGATGTCCTTAGCAGCAAAGTCAGGACACCAATCATGGTACCTGGACTCTGGATGCTCACGACACATGACGGGAGAAAGGTCTATGTTCCAAAGTCTGGAACTTAGATCTGGAGGGGACGTGAAATTTGGAGGGAACCAGAAGGGCAAGATCATTGGCTCTAGAACTATAGGTAATGGCAACCTACCCTCTATTTCTAATGTTCTGTTAGTTGAAGGATTGAAACATAATCTATTGTCCATAAGTCAATTAAGTGACAATGGTTATGATATAATCTTTAATCAAAAATGTTGCAAAGCTGTATGTCAAAAGGATGGCTCTATCCTATTCAATGGAAAGAGGAAACACAACATTTATAAAATTAACCTTTCAGAACTTAAAGTTCAAAATGTAAAATGCCTCTTATCTGTGAATGATGAGCAATGGGTCTAGCATAGAAGATTGGGGCATATTAATATGAGACGTATATCTCAGATTGATAAACTCAATCTGGTCAGAGGACTTCCTAAGTTGAAGTTCAACTCAGATGCTCTGTGTGAAGCATGTCAAAGAGGTAAATTTTCAAAATCTCATTTTAAATCAAAAAATGTTGTTTCTACCTCCAGACCATTGGAATTACTTCACATTGATCTGTTTGGACCAGTGAAAACTGCATCCATCAGAGGCAAGAAGTATGGGTTAGTCATTGTAGATGACTACAGCAGATGGACATGGGTAAAGTTTCTAAAACACAAGGACGAGTCTCATTCTGTGTTCTTTGACTTCTGCAATCAAGTCCAGACTGAAAAAGATTGTAAAATTATTAAAATCAGAAGTGATCATGGTGGAGAATTTGAAAATAAACATTTTGAAAAATATTTTTCTGAAAAAGGCATTGCACATGATTTCTCCTGCCCTAGAACTCCACAACAAAATGGAGTTGTAGAGAGGAAAAATAGAACATTGCAAGAAATGGCCAGAACCATGATCAACGAGACAAATCTGGCAAAATATTTCTGGGCAGAAGCAATTAACACAGCTTGTTATATTCAGAACAGAGTGTCTGTAGGACCTCTTCTGAAAAAGACTCCCTATGAATTGTGGAGAAACAGAAAGCCTAACATTGCTTATTTTCATCCTTTTGGATGTATTTGTTATATGCTTAATACTAAAGATAATCTGAACAAGTTTGATTCCAAAGCACAGAAGTGTTTCATGCTTGGTTATTCTGAACGCTCTAAAGGCTACAGAGTATTCAATACTGAAACACAGATTGTGGAAGAATCTATTCATGTCAGATTTGATGATAAGCTTGGCTCTGAAAAGCCAAAGCAGTTTGAAAGTTCTGCAGATAGAGAAGTGATTCTCACAGACTCGGAAGGCTCAGAGGCAGAAAAGGCAAAGAACAAAGAATCTGACGCAACCCCAGATGCTACACCTTTGACCTCCCAACTAAACAACTTGCATATTTCTGAAAGACCAACTGTCAGAGGATCTTCTTCCAGAATCAAAGCTTCTCATCCAGAAGATGTGATAATTGGAAAGAAAGATGATCCTATAAGGACAAGATCATTTCTCAGAACTTATGAATCTTCCTTATTTGGCTTAGTGTCAATGATAGAACCAACATCTGTAGATGAGGCTCTGGAAGATAATGAATGGATTATAGCTATGCAAGAAGAGCTGAATCAATTCACCAGAAATGAAGTTTGGGATCTGGTTCCTAGACCTAAAGGATTCAATGTCATTGGAACAAAATGGGTCTTCAGGAATAAGCTGAATGAAAAGGGAGAAGTAGAAAGGAATAAGGCAAGGCTGGTTGCTCAAGGATACAGTCAACAAGAAGGTATTGATTACACTGAGACATATGCTCCAGTGGCAAGGTTAGAATCTATTCGTCTTCTTATTTCATTTGCTGCACAGAATAACATCACTCTGTATCAGATGGATGTTAAAAGTGCTTTTCTTAATGGTATTATAGAAGAAGAAGTATATGTCCACCAACCTCCTGGTTTTGAAAGTGAAAACTTTCCAGATCATGTTTACAAATTAAAGAAATCCCTTTATGGATTAAAACAAGCTCCCAGAGCTTGGTATGAGAGGTTAAACAACTTCCTTCTGAAGAAAAATTTTATCAGAGGAAAAGTGGATACAACTTTATTCTGTAAAACTGTTAAGAAAGATCTGTTGATTTGTCAAATTTATGTAGATGACATTATTTTTGGATCAACAAATATTACGCTTGGAAAGGAGTTTGCTAAATGTATGCAGGAAGAATTTGAAATGAGCATGATGGGAGAACTGAGATTCTTCTCGGGAATCCAAGTCAACCAGACTACAGAGTGCACCTACATACATCAAACCAAATATGTTAAAGAGATTCTGAAGAAGTTCAACATGGTTGATAGCAAAATGGAAAAAACCCCAATGCATCCTACAAGCACTCTAGGTAAGGAAGAGGTAAGTAAGAAGGTAGATCAAAAACTCTACAGAGGTATGATAGGATCTCTTCTATACTTGACTGCTTCTAGACCAGATATTCTGTTTAGTGTCTGCTTATGTGCGAGATTCCAATCAGATCCTAGAGAATCACACTTAACAGCTGTTAAGAGGATTCTAAGGTATCTGAAAGGTACTGCTAACATGGGTTTGTGTTACAGAAGATCTGATGAATTTTCATTAGTTGGATTCTGTGATGCTGACTATGCTGGAGACAGAGTTGAACGTAAGAGCACTTCTGGAAGCTGTCAGTTTCTTGGAAGTCATATGATCTCATGGTACAGCAAGAAGCAACCTACCATTGCACTATCAACTACAGAGGCAGAATACATTGCTGCTGCTGGATGTTGTACTCAGATGCTCTGGATGAAGAGTCAATTAGAAGATTATCAAATTTATGAGAGTAATCTTTCTATCTTCTGTGATAATACTTCTGCTATATGTTTGTCAAAAAATCCAATCTTGCATTCTAAGGCAAAACATATAGAAATTAAACATCACTTCATCAGAGACTATGTTCAGAAGGGTGTAATTAATTTAGCTTTTGTTGATACAGATCATCAATGGGCTGACATTTTCACAAAACCCCTTGCTGAAGATAGATTTAAGTTCATTCTGAAAAATATTTGTATGGATTTGTGTCCAGAGTAATATTTCTCAGAGGCAACCTCTCAGATGCAAAACGTTTAATAATCTGAAGTATTTCATCTGTCTATTCGTTCATTTATTTTTTCATTCAATTTTTTTTGGTGTGAAACTCTGAACTAACAAGCTCAGAAGATCTGAAAGTTAGAAATGTTTCATTTCTTGAGAGACATCAGATGAGCCAGTAAAGCAAACACGTGTCACTCAATATCTGAAAAGATGGAGTGCTCAACTGAATTGACGTTTGAGGTATTGCTTTGAAAATCTCACTTTTCTTGGTTTTCCCCCCAGCTGTCATAAATTTAATGTGAAATGATTATTTTTCATTAAATGCTGTCCAAACGTGCGTAAGTGTCTTTTGTGTGCCCTATGCTTGATTGTTGGTTATCTATATATATCACCTATCACACTATTTTCACACTTTCCACATTCACTTCATTCATGCGTTTCTGCTTTCTTTTCAATCTCTACCAAAACCCTAAACCTAAACCAAGGTCCTCTTCTTCTTCAATGGCGTCTACTTCAAACACTGCTGCAAAACCCAACAAGACTATAATGTACAAAGAACCTGAACGAACCTTATTCACTCCAGTGGCTGATCTGGAAGTGCTCTGTGAAAGCTTCATTGATCTTGACTCTTTAAAGGAAAATGGGTTCGACCTCACCATTAAAGCTCAAGGATGGGAAAAATATTTTGAAAGGCTAATGGGTCCTGTATTTCCATCACTGGTAAAGGAATTTTGGATTCATGCAAGCGGTGGTCCCAAGTTTATTCATTCCTCGGTTCTTGGAGTGGAGATAGTCATCACTGAAAACCTGATCAGACAACTGTTTAGTTATACTGAGTCTGATGGAGTTTCAAATCTTGCTTCTTCTCGCATTGATATGGATAGGGTTTATGAAGAAGTTACTATAGCTGGATTGCCGTCAAGTAAGGTTAAAGATTTGAAACCCATTTATAGGATCTGGGCAAAAATCTTTATGAGTACATTTTTTCACAGAAAACCATCCAACTCACCAAATTATGTGAGTTCGGAACATCTGTATTTTATGTACTGCATTAGCAAAAATGTCAAAGTGGATCTACCGTATCTTATCTTCAGTCATTTACTAACTCATGTCAAAGAAACCAGAGAGGAAGTAAGAGCGAAAGCTGGTAAAGTTAGGACGTGGATACCCCTGGGAAGGTTGATTTCAGATATACTTATTGAGAACAAGCTGGTACAGCATCTAACAGATGCGAAGATTACAGAAGATCTGACTTACATCATTGGCTCTGAAATTAATGGACTCAATCTGAAAAGGATGAAAATCATTTCAGAATTGAAAGGACAACTCAGGAAGATCAACTCTGAAGAGGTTCAAGGCAGAAGAATTCCTGTGGAAGATTTTCCACTATTCAGTGCAGATGAACCAAAGGAATTTGTCTGGCTGTACATTACTGAATGTCTAAAGGAAGGAATCCCTTTACCTGCCAATCTCGTTCAGAAGCCAGGAGAAGAATTGCCAAATCAGATGAAGGAAAGGCGTAGCAAGAGGAAAGCTGACGAAGGATCCGTTCAGAAGAAGAGAAAAGCATCTGAAGCGTCAAGAAAGAAGAAGAAAGAAGGAAAGAAGGCCAGAATCAGTCCTAGAGAAGCTACTCTGGAAGAGATCAGAGACACCATTCAACAGGTATTAGCATCTGATCCTACTCCTACTGTTCATTCACCCCTGTCTTCACCACAACTCTCTCCAAGTCTCATACCAAGAACTTCCAAATCCAAACAGTCTGTCAATATCTCATCTGAACCACTCCCCTCTGAACCAGTAAATTTACAATCATCTCCTGTACAAATTCCATCTGAACCACAACCTCAAACAACTCAATCAGAAAACTCTCCAACAGTAACTCCACCAGAACCAACTCAACCAGAAATCTCTCCAACAGCAACTCCACAACCAACTTTGTCACAACCAGAGAATCCCCAATTAGAGACTCTCCAACCAGAAACAATTATTTCAGAACAAAATCAACCAGAGACTGTTCAAACTGAACACTCTGAACAAACTATTCCCTCAGAAGATCCAAATCTTTCTGACAATATTCTTGATATTCAACCCCTCAACCAAACTATTGAAATTTCTTCAACATCTGTTCACTCAGATGAATCTTCTGATTCATCTGATTCATCTGATTGTGATTCAGAATCACTCAAACAAGCTCGCTCTGAAAGTGTTATGAAGAAACATCTTAACATTGCTTTGTTTCATACCCCACCAAACTCTCCATCTCATCAACAACCATCTGAAGCTCAACCTTCTGACATCCACACATCTCAACCACCCACACCTCAACCACAACCATCTGAACCTACTCCTGCTAACACCCCTAATCCTTTTTCCTCTGGACAGAATGAACAGTCAGATTTAGGATCTTGTGTTAATGCTATGTTTGATATTTTCAAAAAGGAGTTAGATTCTGAATATGATCGTGTTAAGGCTGTATGCATGTCTAGTTTGGACCCAAATGTTTCGAATACTGCTTGGAAGCACTTCATCTGGATGTTTAACAAAGCTGCCCTAAAAGTTAGAGCAAAATGCTCTAAGCTTGCTAAGACTAAATTTGCAGAGTTAATCAAGGTAACGCTGATGAACATGCCTCCTCCTCCTCCTGTGTTACTTTTGGAAGCTGCTCCTCCAGTAGTTCCTGAATCTGAAATGGTTGAACAAGCCTCTGTTGAAAACCAAACTGAAGGAAACCCTGCTGATACTGCATCTGCTCCATCTTCATCTGTGGTTTCAGAACTTGTGAATGATGTGAAGGATATAAAGGACTGGATGATCAAGCAAGAGAAAACAACTGATGAAATCAAGACCTGGATGTCTAAGCAAGAAGAGTCAGCTGCCAAGATGACAGAGCTTCTGACCCTTATTGCCTCTCGCCAGACCTAGTTTTCTTTGTTGTTTTGCACGTGAACTGCTTTTTGCTGTCTGTTTGCTTTTATTGTGTTATGTGTTTTTGGCCTCTGCCTGTTTGTCTGTGAACTTTGGTTTGTTTTAATTGCATGATAACATGTTTTGCTCCTATTTGATTCTTTTCTTCTATATCTTTCTGTCTTTGAAAATCTTTTT
Source organism: Lathyrus sativus (assembly GCA_963859935.3). Taxonomy (NCBI): domain Eukaryota; kingdom Viridiplantae; phylum Streptophyta; class Magnoliopsida; order Fabales; family Fabaceae; genus Lathyrus; species Lathyrus sativus. The sequence goes on along the minus strand of OZ012737.1, from coordinate 377,660,376 downwards.
GATTATGACAAAAAGGGGGAGAAAAAGAGAAATTGAGTGTTCAACCTATAAGCAATTACTACAACTGAAATTCAGACATTTTATTAATTTACTTTGAATTTAAGTCTTTCAGATTACATTGATATATCTGACATAATTCATTGAAGTTACCCTGAGACTGTATCAACCAGAACCTGATCCTCTAAAGAAAATCTGAGTATTCAATCAACTCTGATAACTCTGATATCTTACTCTGATACATTTATTCTGAAAGAGAATTCATGCAAGATGATAACCAGACGCTCTGACTAAAGAAAGTCATATATATCTGGCATCAAGATTTGACTCTGAACTCTTTCATCAGGCTCTAAATCTGAAATATACTTAATCAGAAAGGGAAGTATTCTATTCTATTGTAGTATTTATTTCAGGGGGAGATTGTTAATCTCAGGGGGAGTTTCTAATTCTTACTCTTTATTGAACAAAATTTTCTCATGTTTTGTCATCATCAAAAAGGGGGAGATTGTAAGAGCACAGATTGTGTCTTAGTTATATCTCTATGTTTTGATGATAACACTTATAAATTTTGTATTCAAGAATTATATACTCTAAACGTGTTCTAGATTATTTGCTACAGGCACTAAAGAAAATTATCTTAAGAAAGCAAAATTGGATCTGAACATTGTTTTTATGAAAGGCTTCATAAGTTCAAGAGCATCTTAAGTGAAGATCTGAACACTGCTCCCAGAAGAATCTGACTACTGTCTCTTGAAGATTCTGAAGCAGGAGCCTCTAAAGCATAGAAGACTCTGCTCTGAGAGATTTACACGCTCAAGCACACAAGCTGCACATACTCTGTTTCAGCTCAATCTGAAGAATATTCAAGACTCTGAAGATCCAGATGATCCTTAGTCTGGAGACTCTGAAGATTCAGATTCTAATGTTGAAAGCTGAACTTACTTTGAAGAAGATTTAAATATGTACGTTGGTTTTTCTCAACAGCTCTTTCCTATTTTGTGCTAGACACAAGGACACAGACAAAAAGGTTTTATCTGTGCATTCCTTTCTGAGGAAAGTTTTCTGCAAGTGAAGACAAAAGGCATCAGGCTTGTTTCAGCACAGCCTCCAATGTGAAGACAAAAGGCTTCAGGCTTTTCTGCACAGCCTTCAACGTAACAAGACTTCTTGGATCTTAGTGCCTATATAAAGAAGTCCACTCCATCTTCTTCAGTATCGAAACTCTAGAAAAATCACTCCTCAAAGCAAATCTGTCAAAGCTCTTAATTATATTATTTTGCTTTAACATTGTTCTTAACTTAAGAGAAATATCACAGTTGTGATAACAGCTTATTAGAAGCATTCTTACTCTTGTAAAAGCTTTACATTGTTTGTAAAAGGTTTTCCTTAAGAGGATACAGTTGGGATCAGTTGCTCTTGAGAAGACTAAGAACAGTTGTTCTTAGGTGTTGCTATTTGTAATCTGTTTGATTAAAATAGTGGATTAAGTCCTTGACAGAGAAAGGCAAATCACTCTTGAGAGGGTGAACTGGAGTAGTTGTTTTCAACGAACCAGGATAAAAATATCTGTGTTCTAATCTTTGATTTTTTAGTCTTACTTATTCAACCCCCCCTTCTAAGTAATTTTCTCACCTTCAGATTGAAGTTATTTATATCGTAATATCTTAATGTTTGCTTTGGTCGTAACCATTTATCTTGATTGAAATCATTGATATTGTAATATCTTAATGTTTGCTTTGGTCGTAACCATTTACCTTGATTGAAATCATTGATATTGTAATATCTTAATGTTTGCTTTGGTCGTAACCATTTACCTTGATTGAAATCATTGATATCGTAATATCTTAATGTTTGCTTTGGTCGTAACGATTTATCTTGATTGAAATCATTGCATTGATATTGTAATATGCTTGCTTGTTCTTTGTTGTAACCATATCCCTTATATTCATCATGTGTGAATGTTTATGCTTTGTTAAGTTTACTTTCCCCAAGTGATGGAACTCTTTAGTTCTCATCCAAGTTGCCTCATCTTTTCCCTTTCAAAGGAAAGTTTCTCTTTTGACCTTTGGGTTATAGATAGCTCATTAACCTCATAGGTCTGGATATAACCTTCCTTTTTCCTTCCTTTTGGTCTGGATAGAACCAATTGGACTTAAACTCATAGGTCTAGATAGAACCTTCTTTCCCCTTTTGGTATGGAAAGAACTAAGTGATCCATGTTCTTCAGTTTTGGCCCAAACTACGATCTCTCTAATTTCTCACTGGACAATGAGAATACGTAGGCATAATATGCGATATCTTGACGAGAAACCTTCCCCTTCAACCTTCCTTTTGGTCTGGATAGAACCAAGAAACTTTCCTTTTGGTCTGGATAAAACCAATTTGACTTTTGGCCTGGATAGAGCCTTCCCCCCACCTTTTGGTCTGGATAGAACCAATTGGTCTTATAATGTAAAGTTAGGTAGAGTTTTGTTAACTCTATGTAAGAATCATAGAAATGATTACTTACTCCCCTTTCTTAAGTATTCAACATAGATCTAGAGAGTTTGGATAAACTCTACAAAAAAATTGTTATATTTGTTGCCCCTTGAACCTTGATCATAATCAAGTGTTCTTCATCCCTAGTGAGGAGAACTACGATTGCTCTGATTCTATCCTAGTTAGGATACGTAGGCAGAAGATGCGATATCTTTGCGAGCAATTTAGAAACTATCTTTAGGTCTTTACCTACACGTTTTACCCAATTCCAATCCACAACATACATTTAGCGATTATTAGCATGCAAACAAAGAAAAGGTTCCTGTAGAGTACTACAGATTTTTAGGATGTGAAATACCTACCCTAGGCATAACCAACCCCGACCCCTGAATCTCTTAGCGTTGTTGTTACATCGTGCAAAAGGTCTTTATTTCTTTAACCTTTCCTTTGGATAAATCAAATTCCGGTTGTGAATTTAAGAATTAAGATTCAAGTTAATCAATAGCTTGGTATCACGATTCTCACCGCAACAGAAATGGCGACTTCACTGGGGACACTTAAACTTGAGGGTTTAGCCTATTTTGTTTGATTGCATGTTATATTTGTGAATATTTGTTTAAACATGTATATTTGTCAATATATTTGTTTGTGTGTTGGATATTGGGTGCTTTGAGTGGTAAGGAAGTCCTATACCCAGACTTGAGTGCATTTATGATAGGATGGTGGTATATTGAAGAAGGCTTATAGGGAGTTGATTCCCGACCAAGCTAACTTGAGAAACCACCGCTCAGTGGAGGCCCTCTTGAGAGTTAGTCTTGTTGAATGAATATTTGTGAAAACATTTCTACTTTCAACGAAAGAGCCCGTGACACTGTGGACCTTTAGATCACATTTTACCCCACTTTAGCCTTATTAGGACGTAGTGCGATGACTATGAGGGAGTAGTCCCGAAGAAGTTGATACGCGATACTACACTCGGACGAGACTCTCTTGAGAATATTATTGACTACCGAGTAATTTGGGAAATTAATAATATCCGAAAGATGGGTTGTTGACCATGAGAACTTTATCAGAACCCGTTCGACAGGTACAAATTAACCCATAGTACAAATCCTTGGTTATGGGTAGACCTTTGACTACTTGCTTTTATCTTGAGCCTAGGATACCTTTGTGTGTGCATATGCATTGTATTTGTGAATACTTGCCTTTATGTTGTATCTACATCATCCCATCATATCACCATAAGCATATCATGTCGCGACTGGTTTTGTAAAACTCAGTTGATTTCTGGTATTTTTAAAGTTGTAACTTTTCCAACGATTGATGAAATGAGGGTTTTGACCTAGTCAATCTTCTGAGTTTTGTAAAACCAGTTTTCCTTTTGCATTGCATTTACATTATGCATTTGTATTTCTCAGTCTTGCGTCGCTTTGTTTCTCTTTTGATCAGAGAGAGAGAGAGAGGGGATACCTAGCACATATCCAGGACAAATGGCATCAATGGAGGAACTTTTGAAAGCTTAGGAAATTCTGAAAGAGGACATCAAAACTCTCAAGCCTCAGATGAATTGGGTTCTAGAGACATTACAGAACATGATGAAGAAGGAAGGCCACTCTGATCATGTTGTGTCCAGAGAAGCGAGGGATGCATTATCTCCGATGAATCCTCCAACTCAAGGACATCCTCGGTATCAACGACCAAATAACCGTCAATCGCGTCAGCACGCCCGATAAAGACCAAGGAAACCAGAGAGTCTGTTTCCAATGTCATACAATCAGATATTGCCATACTTAAACCAAGGCGGATTGATAACACCAAAGGAGCTGAAATCGGTGATTCTTCCTTACCCTCTGGGCTTTGATACCAACTCCAGATGCGACTATCATAATGGGGTATTAGGGAATTCAACTGAAGACTGTAAAGAACTCAGGAACAAGGTTAAAGATTTGCTCGACTCCACAATGATCTCTTTCACGCCTCAAGGTGTTCAAGTTAACAAAACTTCACTACCTCTCATGTCTCCTCCGCAGCAAGAACGTGCACCCGGAGAAATTTCACACAAGTCACTATCTTATCAAGCGGTCAATTATCAGACGATTACCAAAAAAGTCTCTCACCAATCAGTGTTTGTTCCTCCTCAAGCTTCTCAAAGACGAAGATTGAACAAGAAGGATCGTGTCAGGAAAAATAAGGCTTGCGGTAAACCAATTCCAGTACTGCTAAGTAAACTTTACCCGGTATTGATTCAGAATTCGCTAGTGACTCCGCGATTATCCAATCCTGTGCCAGGACCATGGTATAATGAGAACCTGACCTGTGAATTTCACAAAGGAGCCGAAGGACACAACTTAGATGCATGTATAGCATTAGGTTATCTTGTGCAAGAGCTGATCATTGACAAATACTTGATCCTCAAACAAGACCACACAGAAGTGGAATATGGATATCATACTGGGAAAACAGGCCACCTAGTTGAAGAGTGTGAAGGTTTTAAACTGCGACTGCAAGAGTTGTTGAAACCTTAGGAGGATAAATCAAATGACAGTACTGCGATTCCTAAATCCAAAAACAAAGGACCTACGAGACCTCTCATAATTCTATACCATAAGGAGAAAGTGATTATTGAAGGTCTTTCCCCGCATGGGCCTGAAATTTGAAGTTTTTCAACAGTTCAATCCCCTAAGGCTGGCAGTTGTAGACTGTTTCAACATTTTGTTGTATTTTCTTTTCATTTGAATTGCTTGTAAGCTGTTGTTCATTTTGAATTGGCAAGATTAATGAAATGTTTGTGCATCTTTTGATTAAGTCCATTCGTTTCACTCTTTCTCTTTTCCTTTCGTTGTTATGAGATAACGAAAAATGAAAAAATTTCTTTTCTTTATCAAACTGTTTTTTAAAGTAAAGATTGTGAAGGATGATGAAAAATATATCCATAAATGCTGTTGATATGCTTTCAACTTAACTTTTCAATGATGTAAGGCATTGCTTCAATCTCTAAACACTGGAGTAATAAGGAAGATAATCCCTCGTTAACCCCTTCGAGCCTAGAAGTAGGAGTTTTCTTTCTTTTCAAACAAAAAACCTTAAATCTAAAACCTAGGGCGGGTAGTTCTCGGTTAACTTGGAGATATGTGCATACAAGACACTTTTCATATAAAAGTGGTGCATTCAGGTTTTCCTTCACACACAACAAGCAAGTGTCGAAGTTTAAAAGATGATGATGGTTCACCATAAGCCATTAAACTAGGTAGTCACCTCCTTTCTCGAAAAAAAGAGAAGAAAAAAAAAAGAAAATTGAAAAGCCCGCTAAGTCAAAACCTATAAAGGAGACTTAGGCAAAAATGGGGCATCCCGTTGACTGTATATTCGAATAAAACAATTCAGAAAAAAGTCAGGGATAACAAAAGAGAGGAATTCTGTAAGAGTCATCACTCTTAAAAATCCTCAAATAGCAAAAGCTATTAAATACTACAAGGGAGTTGTGACTACCCTAGATTTGTGAATCATCACCAACTATCATCAGTTCAATTCATAAAGCCTATGAGAACCTGAATGTATAGTTTGAGTTAACTGAGCGTAGGATTGGAGTTCATCATGGAGAATGGGTGGGACAAATAACTTTGAGCCTTTATCCTTTGTTTCATGAACCATGAACCAGACCACGTTACAACCCTTAAAAGACCTAATTGGGATAAGGTTGTATTGAAAGCATATTACAGCAAGGTTGGATAACCTGACTTCTAATGATCTTTGATGTTTGTGTGTGTTAATCACTTTATCCATCATTTGTAAAATGATTGGATCACTTTCACTTTGATCACTCCGCCGTGTGTGTTTCATCAAAAAAATTGTTTTCAAAAGTTTGCATGGATTTTACATTAAAATTGCCAACTTTTGATGAACAATATTATTTGCTAGACAATGCAATATCAAAGGAATCCCAACAAAAGCTGCCAGCTAGGGAACTCGACTTGGTAAAGGAAGCTCAGCCTGAGGCTACCAATTTGAAAGATTTGTTAAATCATTTATCAGAATGTTCGGCTAATCAGAAGTGATTGAGTCAAGATCAGAGGAAGCTCTCAAAGAACAGTTTAGTTTGGGGCAACTCTATTGCAGTTACTAGCTAGCAGGGGCAAGTTTGTTCCCCAGTCGTTACTTCCACAGTCCGAGACTTTGTTGTGCAAGTACTATTAAACTGGGGCAATCACGTCGAAAATTGTAAATCTCTCTCTATAAAAGTTTGAAGACATTAAAGCATCTTTATGCCAATTCTTTTATAAAATTCTCTTGATGGTTTCTTCTCAAGACCATGTAATTTGGGGTAGAAAAGGTTGGAAGACTGTTTGTCGCAAGAGTCGTTGCTCGCTTAAAGAGGATTAGTACGCTATCATGGGGAAGAAGTGTTTTGTTCTCATGGTACCTTTTGCTAGCTCTCCGATTAAGTCGTTACTTCGTTTAATCTTGGAATTTCCCTTGGTGATTTTTCCTTCAACAAAGAATTCAAACTCATGATGGCAATCCGAGTGAAGTCATGACGATTGTGTCTGAAGAAGATTACTCTCTCCCAGAGAAGGTTGTAACCGTGAGATGGAATTATTGATCTTTATGATCATCCCCGTTGATGTCCAACTTAGTGAAGGTGGCTGGGTATCCGTGTCGAGATGTTTATTTCATCTCCTGTTTTGTTTTGGCTATTTTGTCAGCATAAACATAAGCATGGCATAAAGCATACGCATAGCATCTGTGCATTTTTGCTATCTCTGGTTATTACTTGTTTTGTTTCACTTCGGTGTTTTTCACCAAGTGACTGGGTGTGTTGTCTCTCTCCAATAGAGTTGTCAGCCCTTAAGCATAAAATGTCCATCCTTTCTCAATTCCCCACAGAGTTTAAACCTCGTGGATGATGGTTGCTTCAGTTATCTTTTTCCATGATTGGATGAAATGTGTCCCCATTCGAGTTCATTCCTCAATGGTTGGAGTCTTGTTTGATAGTTTCTTTCTAGCTTGGTTCTAGATTGAACTTCGGTCCTTGTCGATCGCCAAACCTACCTGGACGTGCATTTATTTTGCACTATCTATCAAGAAGAACATTTTGCATTGCATTGCAGATAAGTGGCAGTCTCTCCTGAGAAGCTTATCATGACGTGTTCAACGATAAGTGGCAATCTCTGTAGATAAGCTTATTCATCTTCAACGATAAGTGACAATCTCTGTAGAGAAACTTATTCATCTTAAGATAAGTGGAAATCTCTATAGAGAAGCTTATTCATATTCAACGATAAGTGGCAGTCTCTGTAGAGAAGCTTATCCATAAGTGGCAATCTCTGTGGGGAAGCTTATTCATCAGTAACAATAAGTGGCAATCTCTATAGAGAAGCTTATTCACCTACAGATAAGTGGCAGTCTCGCCTGAGAAGCTTATCATGTTTCATTATATCCAACAAAAAGTGGTCATCTCCCTCGAGAAGCTTGTTTCCAATACATTTTCCAGATAAGTGGCAGTCTCTCCAGAGAAGCTTATCAGTTTATCCGTATCCCCAGATAAGTGGTAGTCTCCCATGAGAAGCTTATCATCGTTATCTTTTCAGATAAGTGGCAGTCTCATTCTCTGAGAAGCTTATCCAAACCCTTGCAGCGATGAGTGGCAGTCTCATTCGAGAAGTTTATCTTAGGCACGTTGAGGCACGGTTGTGACCAGCATTGTTTGAAAAATCTAGTGGATACTAGTATAGTTAATTTGGTGGTGACCAATCATGTTCAAGAAAGGCCATTTGGTAATTGGCATTGGGAAAATCCAAGGATAACAGGTAATAACAATTTGGTTGTGTATCATTCCAATTGTTTGTTTCCAAGCTCAGGTTTAGTACCTTTGGATATGTTTGCCTCCAAGCTCAGGTTTAGTACCTTTGGATATGTTTTCTTCCAAGCTCAGGTTTATTACCTTTGGATATGTTTTTTTCCAAGCTCAAGTTTAGTACCTTTGGATATGTTTGCCTCCAAGCTTAGGTTTCGTACCTTTGGATATGTTTGTTTCCAAGCTCAGGTTTAGTACCTTTGGATATGTTTGCCTCCAAGCTCAGGTTTTGTACCTTTGGATATGTTTTCTCCCAAGCTCAGGTTTTGTACCTTTGGAGATGTATACTTTAAATTTCGAGTTCAGGAATTTCCAGAGACTCGAATGTTTGCATTTGCATGAAATCTTTGATGTATCCTAATGCTTTGAGGATATTTGACTTTTGTTTCTAAGGTTTTGAGGGATATATCTGTACTTCCTGTTTGAAGATTTGGTCATCAGCCGTCCTTTCTAAGTCCAGTGGTTACTAGCATTGCTTGAAAGCTAATTTGTTATTAATACTGTAAGTTGGTCGTCACCAGTGTTCCCAGCAAAGTCGTTGCTTTCCCCATTCGAGTCTCGGAGATCTAGTGGATACTAGCATCCCCGATGCGTCTGGTCTTGTTTCTAGTCTTTTCCTGAAGATCCCGTTCGAACTCTTCGTTATAGGAAACTCCTCATTTGGTTATCACCAGTGAGGTTTGCGTCTCTGATCTTTCGCTTCCCCGGTGGAAAATTTGCCTTCTTCCCCAGTGGAGTGTGTCCCATTTCCCCCAGTGAATATTTGTCTTCCTCGGTGAAGTTTGCGTCCCCTGTGTGAAATATTTCCCTTGAGTAGCATCATTAGTCATGTATGAACTATTTTGCTTTGTTTTTCCTTGGATCTTTCCCCAGTGTGTTGGGTCCCCCGTGAGTAGTTACTCATTGTGTCTTGCCTTTCTTTTATTTTTGCTCGTGTGTCTGCATCTGTCTTGCATTCAAGCATTATAAAGCATCATTTAGATTCATGGCATATTCGCATTTAGATTCCTGTTGGGACAAAATTTCTGGTTTTCTATATTTAAATACCTTTCACTACGATTCTATTAGGATTATCATCTCTCATTGCCATCTAGTGAAAATATTTAAATAGGGGCAACTGTTGCACCCAAAATTTTTACCCCTTAGATATTCATCATAATTCTAGGATCATTTTAATTTGTTTATCTAACCATAACCTATTTCAAGTTGGTCTTTGTCAAGATACAGGTGAATTAGGGTTTCGTACAATCAGGAATCGAAGTCTCGGCGGTTCAATCAGTCAATGTATTGGACTGATTCTCCATGAAACAAGCTTCCACATCAACAAAGATACTCCATTGGGTCAAGTATGAATCCAATTTGAGGTTGTCACCTAAAGATCAAGAACAATGCAGTGCAGGATCCCCAATTAGGGTTTCTGATTAGGAAAAGTCAACTGTAGTTTGACTTTTGATTTAAAAGGTGTTCCAATGAAGGAATTATGGTCCATGGAGTTCATATGGCTTAGTGAAGTCCACTCAAGGAGTTTCAAGGCCTCAGAAGACCCAGAACATCAACAGTCGACTCGGTAGTCATCGATCGATCGTTTCGTTGACCAAAAAGTCAACTCCTTGACCATAAGGAATTTGACCTTAAAGTGTGAAACAAAAATTTTCCTAGTAACATATTACACCTATCCATGAAGTTTCATGACCATTGGATCAAGGATTGAGGAGTAATCGAGAAATCGGAAAATTAGGGTTTCGAAAAGGGTAAGACCATAACTCCCTAACCACACACCCAAATGAGTTGGTTCAAAGCTTATTGGAAAGGTCTTGACAAGTCCTACAAAAGTCTCACATTGGTAAATGTGCAAAAAATACATAGATTTGGAGTTATAGCCAAAATCATCACAAGAGGGAGAAAACAATTGAAATCATGTGTTCAGCCAAATTTGAGGGGTCTTTTGACCTAGTTCCACTTGGAATTTGAAAATTCCAAAAACATGAAAGTTGTAGAGCTCCATGAGGGCTTTTCAAAAATTACTAAAACTCTTCCATAGCCCTTGTGAGCTGAGAGTTTCGAGTTGATCAAGTTGGGTCTGTGCACTAGTTTGTCAACTTGCCAAAACTAAACATGGACTTGGCTTTCAACCATGTACTTCAATTCTAACCATGAGAAAGCAGCTGATGTGATGTGTTAGAGGGAGAATTGAATCAGAACTGAAGGAAAGCAAAGCAAAACCAAGAATCCATCCATAATCCATTTGTTTAATATAAAAAGTATAAAAGTTACACAAGGAGAGAGAGCATTGGTGGCTGCAGCAGGTGGGAGGTCATGGCTCACTCAAATGTCACTTCACACATCTCATTACTAGCTAGCTTTTGAAGGCTAAACCCCTTGTAAGCAAGCAAATCCTGCTGAACCAAAACCACTACATTGATCTCATGAGATTTTCACTAAAACTCTCCCTCCAAGGCAAAAAACCAAATCTGCCCCAATGCCTCTCTTGGTCTATAAATAGAGACTTCATCCTACTCTTCAAACCACACTAGAGCACTCTAAACCCCAGAGAAAACAAAACTCTCATTCTATCTTGCCCTGCTTGAAAGTAAAGAAATCCTCCAAAACCACTAAAAAACTGCCTTGTGCAAACTTCATACCAGCATCCTTTCCAATCATTCAACCACCATAAAAGTCATCCACACAACCTCAAAATCATTATTAAAAGGTGTTCCAATAATTAGTTTCACCAAAAACATCACAAAACCAAAAGTCAACTTCTCGCACCCTTTGGTTTGACTTTTATGCATAATATGGAGGAAGTCACTGCCTAGATCAGTTTGAACCACTTGGACACTTTGAACACCTTCCATTTATGTTATATTAACTGTCTAAAACCTTAAAAAGCAACTGAAACCTCATTTGCTAGATCTGTCCCAAAAGATCACTTGTCGCTCCAAAAGGAAGAAAACTCAAGGCTTGCCTCAAAGGTGGGATATCCAGCAGCTAGCTTACTTTGGAAAGTCTACAAGAGGTATGTAATTCCATACCCTCTCATTAATATACATCATATGTGGAATTTGATCTATATTTGCTTGATGAGTTCTAACTCATGAAAGAATGTGATTGATCTTGTTGTTGCCATGTGAAGTTTGCATCTATTTTTTCATGTTTGCTATCATGGATTAGTTATTCTCATTTGAAGTAAGCTTAAATGTATGTTAACATTGTCATGTTTTAACTTACAACTATGCTGTCCAAAACTGTTTTGAAGTTTGAGTTTATCAACTCATGGCTATTGGTGTTAGAACTTGTCCCTCATGCTAGGTGTTAGTTTTAGATAGATAACTGATATTAAGGCAATATGGATATGTTGCCATTTTGGTAGGTTTTGCTGTTGAAACAGTTGGTATGTTATGATATTGCTATGTTGAGTTTGAAGTATGTTATCAAGCATTTTAGCCATATTAACAATTGCACAGAGGTGACTGTTCTACCATGTATGAATGGAACAGTTGTGGCTTAGATTTGGTTGTTACCTTGATTTCCTACTTGATATTGAAACAGATGATAATGTTTAGGGTTGACATTGTTATGTCAAGTTTATGTTTTGTTGCTGTCCACCAAAACTGTTTTGAGTTGAAAATTTTCAACTTGTGATGACTTGCTTGGAGTTATTAACCTTTTGTTTAAGTATACACTAGTTTGACTTGGCATTGTAATGTCAGAATGTGGTACTGCATAAGTGTGGTTCCTTGTTTTGATTATGGATTTGTGACTTCATATATGCTTGGAGCAGTCATGGATTATGACAGTTGCAAATATATTGTCAAACATTGTTTTGAAATATGAGTTGTTGACTAATAACTTGTTACTATCAATATCTGTTCCTCATTTGATAAAAGTTGGTTGTGCTGTGACTTTCATTTGAATTTAATGTTTGGGTTTGAGGTCAATGACCAAAGGGTTGTTACCACTTTTGTTTGAGTTATTATGTTGTTCTGTTGCAAGACCATTTAAAATGTTAGAAGGATTGAGTTTGTCAAAATTGTATGGTTGGAACAGGCTGCTAAGATGAGAAATATCAGGTGTGTGAATCCTGTGAGCACCCTTGTTTTTAGACTCTCTATGCACTATTGCTTTTACTTGGTAGCTTGTATTACTGTTCTGCATTTTTATATGAAAAGAGGCAAGTTTCTGTCAGCTCCCTTCTTTGAGGCTTGCTAACCTCTTTTACCTTCAAGTTTCTCTTTTAAAACCATTTCAATTTATGTGTGATAAGTTCATAACATGTTGCAACTTGGATTGATGAAACAGTAGCTATCATGGATCATTGTCTTGGCATTTGCTTGGACACATTGTTTCTCTAACACCATTTCATTAATTAGCAACTTGTTAGTCACGTTTTAATTCCCTGAGAATTTGAGGCATTTCTTCGGACATAATCCATGAACAACATGTTTAGAACATGTGCAGATCCTCACATGTTCTTAAATTCACCAGTTTTGATCATTGATTTCCAAGATGCATTTCAAACTTCACTTTTGCATTTTCATTCGAATTTCTTTGTGTATGTATCTTTTGAAAATTTGGATGGTACCATCATGATCTTCATGAAAAATAAAGCATGTTTGACTTTAATTTTGATAAAAATGATCAAGAATTGAAGGAGTTTGAATGAAGTCGTTCCCATTTTTTTTACTTGTCTTGCCTATAAGAACTTGCCCATAGGTGCGCTTTGTTAAGTATATTTTAACATGGGATGGTTTGATACAACGGATGTAATGCCACCCCAGTGGTTAATTCCTCGCCCATATGAACTTGTCATGCCATTGATCTTGGGTTCGATCCTCAGTGAGGACAATTGAAAGTTTTCCCCTACGAAGTATTGAACTTCTCACTTACATTTGTTGTGACATTTCTTGTTTAAGCCTAATGTTCGTAAGTATATATCGCATCTTGTAAGCCCTAGGAAGACCACATCTTCGTCAAGATACTTCTTTATCTTTGTTAAGATCCCTTTCCATCTTTGTTAAGATGTACCCCTATCTTTGTCAAGATATGCTTTTGGTTGTCACTTTTGTGCTTCAGTCTTGAAAGAACATACCCAATCATTGATATTGTAATATCTTAATGTTTGTTTTGGTCGTAACCATTTACCTTGATCGAAATCATTGATATTGTAGTATCTTGATGTTTTCTTTGGTCGTAACCATTTACCTTGATTGAAGTTATTGATATCGTAATATCTTAATGTTTGCTTTGGTCGTAACCATTTATCTTGATTGAAATCATTAATATTGTAATATCTTAATGTTTGCTTTGGTCGTAACCATTTACCTTGATTGAAATCATTGATATCGTAATATCTTAATGTTTGCTTTGGTCGTAACCATTTACCTTGATTGAAATCATTGATATCGTAATATCTTAATGTTTGCTTTGGTCGTAACCATTTATCTTGATTGAAATCATTGCATTGATATTGTAATATGCTTGCTTGTTCTTGGTTGTACTTCAGCTGGGGAAACACCTTTCTCGCTAGTGTATGGTATGGAAGCTGTCCTACCATTGGAAGTCGAGATTCCTTCCTTGAGGGTTCTGGTTGACGTCAAATTGGATGAGGCAGAATGGGTGAGGAACAGATTGAATCAACTCAACTTGATGGACGAAAAGAGGTTGGCATCCATTGCATATGGCTGTTTGTATCAAAGCTGAAGGAAGAAAGCTTTTGATCAGAAGGTGCGCCCACAGAGCTTTCAGGATGGTGACTTAGTGTTGAAGCAGATTCTCCCTCCACAGACAGATCACAGGGGAAAATGGACTCCCAACTATGAAGGACCATATGTTGTAAGGAAAGTCTTCTCCGGAGGAGCCTTATTACTCTCAACTATGGACGATGAAGATTTCATGTCCCCTGTGAATGCAGACGCAATTAAAAAAATACTTTGCTTGAAATAGACCCGTTGGAAAGAAAAAGAAAATCCAGGCAAAAATGGGGCATCCCGGCGAACCATAAAATAAAATGGGTTCAGGAAAAAATTAAGGATAAAAAGAAAAATTGTAAACCCGCAAAGTTGAAAACCTGAAAAGGCGACTTTGGAAAAAAATGGGTATCCCGGTGAATCGAAAACCCGAAAGGGCGATTCAGGCAAAAGTTAGGGATTTTAAAAGCAAACGACTGCGGTCTGCATTTGATCTTTTGAGCAAAGTGGATTCTGGGAGAACTCGAGGGTCAATCAATCAAGTTAGTCTCTTCGGAAGATGAATCATCAAGAGAAGCATCAAAGTCATGTGAGTCATAGGTGAATCGATACATGGTGGTTGCCTGTACCACATTGCCGACATTTTGTATAGTTTCTTGCATTTATGTACTATTTGCGCAACTTTCTCTTTTCAGGAGTTGCATATGTTGTAAATCTGCCTATTTACAGGCCATTTATAAATGAAGTATATATTATTCGGAAAGCTTTTGTGCTTATTTTAGCTTTTACTATTTCGTTTGCAAAAGACGCCTGATGTTTTTTATTAAACTTTGCATACATAAACTTGTGGGATTTGCTAATAATCATTAAAACTTTGATTTGCTTGAACGATGTCATGGACAATAACCAAGATAGCTCTTGCTGTATACAGGATACTTTGTTAGTATTTGTTGTAGGGCTCTCATTCTCGAGACTACTCTAGAGGTGCATCCCTAGTAAGGTTACCTTGTCCTTGTCCCCACAAGAGGAAGATGTGCGGCCTGAGACTAGTGCCTCCCCAATAGGTTGGGTTTATACATGTGATCAAAGGTTATCTTCAGCAGGTCGAGATTGATACCTCCGGCGAAGTAAGTCTATCCTCAGCAGGTGGAGCTTGTACACCTATCCTCAGCAATCCAAATGCATATATCTTATCCCTTAGTAGGTGAATTTGGGATTATTCCCCTAACAATGGGACGAGTACAATGTTGTTGCCCCCGCAGAGTCTAAATCTTTGACTCCTTTCCCCTCAGAGTCTAGGTCATTGACTCAATCCCAAGCGGAGGTAGATATTGTTGAATATTATTTCTCATTTTTCCCCAAGCAGAGGTCGATGCTGATTCCCTCATTGCCTAATCCCCAGTGAAGTCGGCGGAGTGGTTTTCTTCCCCGTAGAGTGGGATTGACCCAGAGAATTGTCATTATCCATTCTCAAAAGAGAAAGTTTGGGATGATTCCCCATGAAATATTATTCATTACCCCTAGCTAATAGCGGATTCAATCTTCAGCAAGGCGGAATCTCCGGCAGAGTGGAGTTTATCCCCAGCAATTTGCTTTATACCTTAGAAGATTTTTGGTGTTCTATGAGGCCATCAAGGGCTGATTTCCCCAGTAGAGTGGATTTTTTCTCCCCAACCAAGTTGTTTGTTCCCCAGAAGAGTTGTATTCTAGTAGGCCATCCAGGGCTGTTTTCCTCAGTAGAGTTTGATTTGATCCCCAGCGAAGTGGATTTTGTTCTCAACGAAGCTGTTGCATCCAGGAAATTCCTTTTCCAAGAAGCCATCCAGGGCTTGTTCTTCCCAGCAAAAGTTCAATTGTACTTGACACGTCTGGTCTTTCCCCACCAGAGTTGGTTTCCTCTTTTCAGCATTTATTTTGCTGGAGTGTTTCCTTTGCATTTACATCGTGCTTAACATCCTCAAATGCGTAGCATTTCTATTTCATATGGAGCATTACGCCATTCTCAAACATGTATACTCAAAACATAAGCTAGGTTGTTACCTCTTGTTTTCACGTGTATCTCCAGCAGACAACGATGTTTTCAGTAGCACGTGCGGTATCCAGACCCCGACTTCCACCGGTTCTATTGGCTCAAGCCCGTGCGGTATCCAGACCCCGACTTCCACCGATTTATCTTTTTGCCTGTGCGGTATCTAAACCCCGGTAGATTGTGATGTTTTCTTTAGCCCGCATAGTATCCAAACCTCAGCTTTCACTGGTTCTATTGGCTCAAGCCCGTGCGGTATCCAGACCCAGTTTCCACCGATTTATATTTTTGCCTGTGCAGTATCCAGACCCCAGTAGATTATGATGTTTTCTTTAGCGCGTGCGATATCCAGACCCTGGCTTTCACCGGTTCTATTGGCTCAAGCCCGTGAGGTATCCAAACCCCGACTTCCACCGATTTATCTTTTTGCCTGTGCGGTATCCAGACCCCAGACATCCTGTCACATTTTCCCCAATAGAGTTTATCAGTTACAGTTATCAGTTACAGTTTCTTTTTGCGGTTGGCAAATTTCTGGGTTCTTTGGTATTCAACCATCTTTTACCTTGAAAGTTTGAAAGTTGTTTGCTTTTCATCCCTTCAGGTTCAAGTCGTTTGAATAGGGGCAGCTGTTCTACCCCAAAATTTGACCAACCTTTTCTTGTAATTGGCTTATGTTTCATTTCTTTTTTAGCATTTTGCATTTACATGGCATTGTCCATAACAGGGGATCAAGACTTGTTGTACCATTCAAGCGGAGGGTCTTATTGGTTTCAAGCTCAAGCAAAGGTATTTGTGCAAGCCATCAAGTGTTTATCATCACCATGGAAGGTTCAAAGCTCTTTGAAAGGAGAGATTGGTGTGTGAATGTTATCTCCTATCTTGGGGATCATCAGAGGATCATCAGGGATTCATGAGGTCTTTATCTTGGAGAGGACATGGTTTACAATCTCATTTATTACCCTAGTGGTCATTGTGGAGTTTGTTTAGTCATTCAATTCATCTTTAAAGAGGCACAGTCAAAGGACATGGAACTAGGGTTTCATCTAGTCAACCCAAAGTCAACTCTGGACTTGAGAGGGTTCAAGAATTGGTTCTAAGTCATTGAGGCAACTGGAAGTTATATTAAGGCATCTAGGATGTCAAGTTAAGATCAAATAAAGAAAAACCAAGAGCTCAAGAGTTACTAAATTAGGGTAACAAGTGGTTTCAGTGTAAAATCCCCTTCTTTAGTGCTTAACTTCAAAGACAATTTACTCTATGATTCAAGCTCAATATCATTTTCATGCAAACATGAGACTTATAGGGCATGTTCCAAGCTTTCTTTTGAGTACAAGAACTCATCCATTGAGTTTGTACATCTCAAGTTATGATGCCAAAAAGTTAGGGTCCTCAGATGAAGAGAATTTTGGTCAACTTAAAGTCAACTCACTTCCAAGGCATTTTCGGCCTAGAATCAAGTTTCTCCTCAGCCTCAAGTGAACATGAAAGTTGTTCCTTATGATCTTAGCTTTCCAAAAAGTCCTAGAAGTCCTTTTTATCATTTGTACATCTCAAGTTATGGACCTCACAACGCAAGGTTTTTTTTGGAAAGTTCATTATAGGTCATTTGTTTCAATGACCAATTTCATGAAGTTATGAACTTCAAATGCAATTCCATCCAACATGAAACTTGTGCCTAAGAGTCTTAACTCCATAGTTAACTCAAAATTCATGAGGATTGTTGAATTATATGGCCATATGGAGAATTTTAAAAGGGAAATTTTGGTTTTTGGTCATGGTTTGAATACCTTACATTATAAGTCATCTTTGCTTCATATTTTGAGTTATTTCACACCATTTCATGCCCAAAAGAAGTTTTCCACATTTGACCCAACATTTTTAAGTCATCATGTGCCATATTTTCAAATTTCTTACTCAAAAAGTAATAAATTCAAACTTGGTGTGTGGAATGTTTACAAAGCCAAAGTTAATCCTTTTCATTTATACACCACATGTACTTCATTTTGCTGACCCAATATTGTGTGAAGAGTACCAAACTCGTGTGCATGAGGAAGTGTATCATTTTTGTAAAAATTTGAAATCCCACCAATGAGGCATTATGGGCCTGCATGATCATCATGGATCCATCACATAAAAGCAAAATGGTTTTCCCTAATGCTCAGAATGTGCAATAGCAGCTGGAGAGAGCATAGAGAGCTTAAAATTTTCTCAACATTTTCCATTTTTGAATCTCACTTTTCTATGCAAATAAACTTCAATTGGTGCTTGATTCTTCTTCATCAGACCTCAAGGAGTGGATAAGAAGCAAGAATCTGAAGCTTGAAAGCATTTCAAGAGCCAACGGAGCTGCTTCGTTCAGTAAGTTTCCACCTCTGATTTCTCTCATTCTAGGCATGTTTTGGGGACATTCTGGGTTGCATATGAAGCCCTACCTATGGTAGGCCATGTTTGAACCATTGTTGTGCTTGTTTGATGAAGTTTCAGATCATGCTACCATTTATTCATGCCTTCGGTTCTCCCTATTTATGAACCTTTTTGAAAATCCATGAGTAGATTCATGATCCTTGTAGTTCTGGCTTTTGAATGGTACAAGAGTTTAGCATTTTTTGGATTTTTGAGCCCTGAGCTTCGGCGAGCTGGCCGGAGAAGACGACCGG
Source organism: Lathyrus sativus (assembly GCA_963859935.3). Taxonomy (NCBI): domain Eukaryota; kingdom Viridiplantae; phylum Streptophyta; class Magnoliopsida; order Fabales; family Fabaceae; genus Lathyrus; species Lathyrus sativus. The sequence goes on along the minus strand of OZ012737.1, from coordinate 377,641,677 downwards.
AGCCCTAGCTCCGGCGTCTGGTTCATTCGACATTCTGAGCTGAGTTGGATGTGTGGACTTATTGACCCACTTTCTTATTCATTTCCAATTGGCTTGACTTTGATTGTGTGGAGGTTTGACTATGACGTGTTTTAATGAAACGCTGCATTTCATTAAAACACTGAGTCTGGCTCAATTGGGCATGGATTGTTATCTACACGTCCCTCTTTTTTGAGCCCATTGCGCATTACTACTGTTTTCAGTTCTTTTTCACTTTACCAGTTACACCCCTTTTGCTATTTCAATTTATTTTATTTCATTTTAATTTATGTTTTCAGTTCTTTTTCATTTTACCAGTTGCACCCCCTTTTGTTTCTGATTTTATTTTTATTTGCCATTTTATTTTAATTGTGCAATTAAAAGTGTTTTTTGGTGTTGTCTTTGTTTGATCCTAATCATTTGAACCCCTATTTCAAAGCCCCTATGTTCAAGGCTTCTTATCCATTTAGAGTATGAATTGAAGTATCTTTGAGGGTGGATATGGTTCATGTTTGATCTTTTCTTGGATGACTTTGAGTTGGTTTTTGTTGCCCCTCGATTCATGCTCTATAAGGTGGAGCACCCTTAATAATTGATTTATTTGGTGATGCCTTGAGATGAATTTGATTATGAGACTTTGGATTCTATTTTCCATTTGACTTGGCTACTTTGTGCTTTTTATTTGGATTTTATTGAACAATATTTCTATTTTTGATGAAGATTGCAAGTCAAGTCATTTCAAAAGATGTTCATACAAACTAGTTTGACCTAGTTCCTTTGGGAGATGACTTTTATGGATCCCATATGCACCTCATGAGTATTGATACTTTTTTATGACATGATTGGGTGCTGGTTCTTTGATTTTAGGTCATACACTTGTGTAACTTGTTTTACAAGTTACTTGGAAGTTAGGCATTTCCACTTGCTTCTAAGTGTTGAATTGGTGATGGAACTTTGTTTCCTCCACTTGCCATGACTTGGTTGATGTTTGTAACTTGTTTCCAACTTTGATTTGAGCTTTGTTCTTGTGGATTCTCTTCTGCCCCTTGTGCTTTGATCATTATTCAAGATGATTTGGTATCCATGTTCATGCTTTAAGTTTGTCTTGAACAATGGATCACTTTTTGCACTTGTTTTCTCTTTTCTTTTGCTTGATCAGTTGAATTTATTGGTTGAGATAATTTACATGTCGAGATTTGATAGATCTCTCGAAGACTAGTCAGAGGCACTTCTTCACAAATCAACCAATCAGGGGAAAAATCACTTCAAGGCTGGTGCAGGCCACCCCAGGAGCACAACTCCTTATCCAAAAGGCAATTAATCTGAAGCACCTCTCTGAGGTTCAAAATGCTGAGGCAGTTCATCTTAAACCATCAGGGTACAGATATTTCAAGTCTCCTATTGAGGAAGATTTTTACCAGAAATCCCACAGGCTGGGGCAAAATAGGAAACAAAGGAACTTTTCCTCTCCATATCTTTAGAGCTACTCAAGGCTATTCAAGCAGGTTCAGTCAACCTTCAATTTCAAGACAAATGTCAGGAAGTCATTCTCTAACCCTTTAACCATAAACTTCGTATGCAGACAAGACATTTTCCAACATTAGCTGTACCTGACTCCTCACAGATAACCTAAATTCCAATTCCTATTGGAAACTACCAAAGTCCAATTCCTATTGGAAACCACCAGAAAATCCAATCCCCATTGGTACCCAGAAAAATTTCACCTTCAAAAAACCAATCACCGTCAAGTTTCACCTAACATTCCC